>VFSX01000561.1:60000-103262 GCA_016618255.1 Chlamydomonas sp. UWO 241
CACCATGGCCCGCACCAAGCAGACCGCTCGCAAGTCCACCGGCGGCAAGGCCCCGAGGAAGCAGCTCGCCACCAAGGCGGCTCGCAAGTCCGCCCCCGCCACGGGTGGCGTCAAGAAGCCCCACCGCTACCGCCCGGGCACCGTCGCCCTGCGCGAGATCCGCAAGTACCAGAAGTCGACCGAGCTGCTCATCCGCAAGCTGCCGTTCCAGCGCCTGGTGCGTGAGATCGCCCAGGACTTCAAGACCGACCTGCGCTTCCAGTCCTCGGCCGTGCTCGCCCTGCAGGAGGCTGCTGAGGCCTACCTGGTCGGCCTCTTCGAGGACACCAACCTGGCGGCCATCCACGCCAAGCGTGTGACCATCATGCCCAAGGACATCCAGCTGGCGCGCCGCATCCGCGGTGAGCGCGCGTAAGCGCAACAGCTCCCTTGACCTTGGCCATTACTAGCATGAATCAACCCACAAACAGGTGTTTTTAAACACCACTACCATTCTCAACTTCCCTGATCAGTCACCCTGAGGACACGCGCTGCTGGTGGGGAGTGCATGCCGCATGGGCGATCCGCATGGGGGGGGGGGGGCCTTGCATCTTGGGGCAGTCGCATGATGGGCAGCATGTGCCGCCGTTGCTCGGCCGCTCTCATCAGACGCTCACCGCTTGTGCCACGAAGGAAGCGAAGCGCTGGAGACAGTTTAAACAGTGCAGGCTTGCCAACTTCCTGCCCTGCACAGAGTGGCTGCCGCCGGGGAGGAGGGGAGGGTGGTGGGGCACTGGGGCCTGCCTCTGCGAATTTGTGGGCGTTGCTGGATGCAGGTGCTTGTCATGGCTAAGTGCTGGTGCACGCTCTCATCGCCCTCGCCCGCACCCACCGCCACTGTTCGCGTGCACCCGCCCATGCCTGCCCTCGAAGCCGACTCTCCCGACTCCACCCGCCTGTGTCCGTGCCGCCACCCCCATTTGACTCCTCCGACTCGACTCCCATTCCTCCGACTCGACTCCCCCATCCCCTGCCCCACTATCGCCGCCACCTCCGACGTCTCTGTGCCCTCGAGCGGCGCGCTGGCGGGCCGGGTGCCCTCCACCTCTGCCTCGGCAGCGGCGATGGGTGGTAGGCAGCAGGTGCCGCCGTTGCTCGGCCGCTCTCAGCTGTCAGTTCTGCCCTCGTGCACCGATCGGCACGCATGCACAACAGCACCTGCCAGTATCGCAGGGTGTGACCGGCCGAGCTAGGCCAGTCACACAGGGCAAGAAGGCCGAGCAAGGAATGCGTTGACTTCCCTCCACCCCTCGTTGACTGCAAACCACCTGGTACATCCAGAGCACAGCAAGGAGCAAGCAGACACCACACAACGCATGAACAGCATGTGGATCAGCATCATAGAAGTCAGTCGCTCACACACCCACAGCTGGCAACCACAAACCAACCACAAAAATATTTTTGCAACACCACAAGCTCTGCAATCACTCGACTGCCACTCAACCCACTGTCATGGACAAACGATGACTGGTCTCTGCCTCTCTGTTCCCTCTCTCTGTGTCGTGCAGCAATGTGCACACGCCTGTCCCCTGCCTTTCGCATGGTGTACAGCATGTGTGTGTGTGCCGAGCACACTGTGCTCAGGCGTGTGTGCGCCGATGTAACTGCGTGCACGCGTGTGTGCTTGATGCAGTTCTGTGTCTCATGCGCCAGGGCGGCTGCGGTTTGCGAGGCGCCTCGTGCTGAAGCTGCGCCCAGTCGGTGCGAGCAAGGCAGGGTTGTGGTTGCGAGGGCAGTGTGTTGATGTGAGGGGTTGGCTGCGTGGCGGCTGCCATGTTGATGCGTGCAGTGTTCAGCACCCATCTGTGTGTTCCATTGGCGATCACGCGAAGTTAAATAGAACGACAGCTGGCTCGGATGGAGGCTGCTCCCCCCAGTGCTATCTCATCACTCCATACCAAATGCCATCACTACTCATCCCTCATCCCTCATCATCTCTCATCCCTCTTCATCCCTCTTCCCTCTTCATCCCTCATCACTCCGTCTCAAGCGCCCTGTCCATGGACGAGGAGCCGACCCCGGCCAGCGGGATGTAAGGTACAGCGGTCACGAGCACCTGGTGAGGGAGCGGCAGCGGGCGCGTCGTGTGTGAGTGTGTGTGCGCGCATGCGTGCGTGTGCGTGTGCGTGTGCGTGTGTGTGTGCGTGTGCGTGTGTGTGTGCGTGTGTGCGTGTGCGTGTGCGTGTGTGCATGTGCATGTGCGTGTGCGTGTGCGTGTGCGTGTGCGTGTGCGTGTGCGTGTGCGTGTGTGTGTGTGTATGTGTGTGTATGTGTGTGTGTGCGTGTGTGCGTGTGTGTGTGTGTGCGTGTGCGTGTGTGTGTGTGTGTGCGCGTGTGCGTGCGTGTGTGTGCCCCCGTCCTTTCACCTTTGCACTCGGTGGCAGGCTCTTGTCCGGCCGCTGCACAACCGACTGGTAGTACACGCCAGCACGGTCCTTTTCGATGCGCTTCCTGCGGTGTGCGTGTGTGTGTGTGTGTGTGCATGCGTGTGTGCGTGCGTGTGTGTATGCGCGTCCGCCGCACAACCGACTGGTAGTACACGCCAGAGCGGTCATTTTCGATGCGCTTCCTGAGGTGTGTGCGTGCATGTGTGTATGTGTGCATGTGCGCGTGCGTGCGTGTATGTGTGTGTGTGTATGCGCGTCCGACGCACAAACGACCAGTCGTACACACCAGCGCGGTCTTTTTCAATGCGCTTCCTGAGGTGTGTGTGTGTGAGTGTGTGTGCGTTTGTGTGTTTGTTTGTGTGCCGTGTGTGTGCGTGTGACCTTGCACGAATCGCATGCATGCATGCCCGCACAGTCTTTTTCAACTCCCTCTCTCTCCCCTCCTGAACCCCTCCACCTCCTCCAGCCCAATTGTCCCCCTCCCCCTCCCCCACACATCACAACCTACAAATTATTGCCGACAGATGCCATTTGATGGCATGCCTCAACCCTCAACCCTAACCCCCAACCCTACATCGCCCACCTGAAGCCCTCAACCTCCTCCAGCTCCATCACCAGCACCCGCTTCCACACCTCCTAACACACACCACAACCTACAAATTATTGTCGACATTTGATGACATGCCTTAACCCTCACAACCCTACATCTCCCGCCTGAAGCCCCCCACCTCCTCAAGCCCTATCGCCAGCACACGCTTCCACGACCAACACACACCACAACCTACAAATAACTGTCGACAGATGACATTTGATGCCATGCCTAAACCCTAAACCCTAAACCTTAAACCCTCAAAATCCTACACCTCCCACCTGAAGCCCTCCACCTTTTTTAGCTCCATCGCCCCACCCCCCCACCCCCCCACACACACCACAACGTACAAATTAGTGTCGACAGATCACATTTGACAACATGCCTTAAGTTTAAGTACCCCTCAACCCTACATCTCCCACCTGAAGCCCTCCACCTCCTCAAGCTCCATCGCCAGCACACGCTTCCACGCCTCCTCGCCCTCAGCCACCACCATGCACTGTGTGACAGCTGCGGCGGCCTCCTGCGTGCCCGGCGTGTGCAAGTGAGTGTGTGAGTGTGTGTGTGTGTGTGTGTGTGTGTGTGTGTGTGCAGCGCAGCATGCGACAGCCTCCTCTCCCTCAGCCACCACCATGCACTGCGTGACAGCCGTGGCGGCCTCCTGCGTGTGCATGTATGTGTGTGTAGGTGTGTGTGTGTGTAGGTAGGTAGGTGCGGCGCAGCATGCGACACCGCGCTCGCCCTCAGCCACCTCCATGCACTGCGTGACAGCCGCGGCGGCCTTCTGCAGATTCACACATCGCAAGTGTAAGTGAGAAGGCAGAGCGCAGCATGTTCACACGATATTGCTGCTGAATTAAGATGCCATGGCGGAGCGTAGCCACCACCATGCACTGAGTGACGGCTGCAGCAGCCTCCTGCGTGCGCGCAACCGCCCGGCGTGTGCATGTGAGTGTGTGTGTGTGTGTGTCTAGGTTCAGCGCAGCATGCCCTCGCCCTCAGCCACCACTATGCACTGCGTGACAGCCGCGGCGGCCTCCTGCAGATGCACACAGCGCACGCGTGAGTGAGTAGGCAGAGCGCAGCATGCTGCATTGCTGATGGATTGAGATGCCATAGCAGTGCCTCCATGCCTCCTCGCCCTCAGCCACCACCATGCAATGCGTGCCAGCCGCGACGGCCTCCTGCGTGCGCACAAGCGCCCGGCGTGTGCATGCGAGTGTGTGTGCGTGTGTGTGTGTGTAGGTGCAGCGCAGCATGCACCACCGCGCTCGCCGTCAGCCAACCCCATGCACTGCGTGACGATCTTAGCTGCCTCCTGCAGATGCACACAGCGCATATGTTAGTGAGTAGACAGAGTGCAGCATGTTCACGCGATATTGCTGATGACGTGAGATGCCATGGCGGAGCGCAGCCACCACCATGCACTGAGTGACAGCCGCGGCGGCCTCCTGCACGTTCCACACGTTTTGCTGATGGTGTGCACGGTTTCGTGGTGCGCGTTTTCATTAAAACATAAGAGCGATTGAACAGTTACAGTTACATCGGCTTTCCAGCAAAGACTGCCTCTAGTCCTAGTACCACCGCCTAGACCCAAGTCCAGTTCTGGCCCTAAGAATTACTTGTGAGGGGCGGTAGCCACCAGCCAGCTGCGATTGAACACACACAACACAATGCGCGTGTGAATGGAATACACGTTTGGACGCACGCGTGTGAATGGTCTGGCTTATGGCATATTCCAGCAGAGCGCAGGGCGTGCGGCAGTGCGTATTCATGTGTCGGCATTTTGCTCATAGGACTCCTACAAGCGCTGCAACCACACGCGCATCACCCACCACACACGCACGCACGCACACACACACACACACACGCACGCACGCACACACACAAAACACACGCCCCCCCCCCCACACACATGCACACACACACACTCACCAAGCAGCACCTCCCCCCCCCACGCCCGCCTCCCTTTGGCCTAGCAGCTCGCACCACTCACACACACACGTACACACGTACACACACACACACACACGCACGTAGACACACACACACGCCCCCCCTCCACCCACCCACCCACATGCTCACTCGCCAAGCAGCACCCCTCCCCCACACCTGCCTCCCCTTGGCCGAGCAGCTCAAGCCCCCACCACTCACACACACACACACACACACGCGTCCCCCCCCCCACACACACACCGCCCACACGCACACGCCCACTGACCAAGCAGCTCCCCTCCCCCACGCCCGCCTCCCCTTGGCCTAGCAGCTCAAGCCCCCACCACACACACACACACACACACACACACACACACACGCCCACTCACCAAGCAGCACCCCTCCCCCACGCCGGCCTCCCCCTCGGCCGAGCAGCTTAAGCCCCCACCACTCACACACACACACACACACACACACACACACTCACCAAGCAGCACCCCTCCCCCACGCCCGCCTCCCCTTGGCCGAGCAGCTCAAGCCCCCACCACCGCTGCGCGCGCGCTCGCTGCAGGGAGGCGGAGATTGCAAGGAAGCGGCGCAGCTTGTCGCTGACTGACCCAAGGTCGGCTGCATAGGTGTGTGTGGCATAGGGTGCAGTTGGGGCGGCTTTTTAGTAACGGTGCGTTCCTTGCCCCCCCCCCCCCGCCCGAGAGGTGGCGAGGAAGCGGCGCAGCTTGTCGCTGACTGAGCCAAGGTCGGCTGCATACGTGAAGGGAGGGGGTGGGGTGGGGCATATAAATGGTTCAGGGGGGTTGAAGGTCGGCTCCCTGACACACATACACACACACACACACACACACACACACACACACACACACACACACACGCGCAAAGAGTGGAAGGAAGCAACGAAGCTTACCACCGACGTCGGCTGCGGGCTGCACCCTAAAACCCTAAACCCTAACCGGGAACCCTCAACCCTGAAAACTAGGGGTTCGGGGTCAACGGTTTGGGGTCAACGGTTCGAGAGCTCTATTGGGACGATTGTTTTCGTGAGCTTGAGGGGCTCGTTCACGCACACCCACCCGCCCTCTTCTTCAGCACCCTCGCCGCCGCCTCAGACAGCTGTGCAACCCCCACGTACACACACACAGGCACGTGCACACAAACACACACACACACACACACACACACACACACACACACACACGCACAAACGCACACTCACCCGCCCGCTCTCTCAGCCCCCTCGCCGCCTCCTCAGACATATGTGCAGCCCCCAGGAGCATACACACACACACACACACACACACACACACGCGCATACACACATGCACGCACACACACACGCGCACACACATGCACACACACACAAGCACACACACACACACACGCACACTCACCCGCCCTCTCCCCCAGCCCCCTCGCCGCCGCATCAAACATCTGTGCAGCCCCCAGGAGCACACACACACACACACACACACACACGCACGCACACACGTGCGCACACACACGCACACACACACACACACACACGCACACGCACACACGCACACACACGCACACTCACCCACCCGCTCCTTGAGCCCCCTCGCCGCCTCCTCAAACGTATGTGCAGCCCCCAAGAGCACACACACACGCACACACGCACACACACGTGCGCAAACACACACACACACACACTCACCCGCCCGCTCCCTCAGCCCCCTCGCCGCCTCCTCAAACATATGTGCTGCCCCCAGGTGCAGCGCTGCGGTCGTGCCGGGACTCGTCCCCCGCTGCCCTGCTCGGTGCGCAGTGACAGCCTGCGCCTCTGCTAGGCACACGCGCGAGAGACAGGTCGCCATGGGGGCGATCAGCTCGACAGGCCTGTGACACAGACAAGGGGCGGCAAGGCAGTGGGCAAGGGGTGAGGCTGTTGGCAAGGCGGTTGCTCGGTTCTTGGTCACATCCTGAGCCTCTGTTAGGCACACGCGCGAGATGCAGGCCGACGTGGGGGCGATCAGCTCGACAAGCCTGACACATACAAAGGCAGCGGGGCAGTGGGCGGTTAGTGAGGCAGTTGCTCGGTGCGTGGTGACAGCCTGAGCTCCTGCCAGGCACACGCGCGAGAGGCAGGTCGCCATGGGGGCGACCAGCTCGGCGGGCCTGTAGAACAGAGAGACAGCGGGGCAAGGGACAGTGAGCATGGGATAAGTTGGGCGGCTGGGGCGTGAGCAGACAGGCAGAAGGGCATGGGGTTAGTTGGGCGGTTGGCCTTCGGCCTGCGCCTTGGGTACGCGCACGCACAAGAGGCACGCAGACGGTCAGTTCAACAGGCCTGTGGCACTGACAGGGGCAGCGGGGCAAGGGGTTTGTCGGGCGGTTGGGCGGTTGGGAGGCTGGCCTTGGGCGCGCGTCTTGCTTACGCGCATGCGCGGTTAGCTAGGCACGTGCGGTGAGCTTCTAGGCACACACGAGAGCAACACAGCATCAGCAAACTAGCCCGCCTGCCCATGACACTAGCAACAATGATGACGAATATAAACAACCAATCACGCACCTGTCTGCCGCCAGGTTCTTCACCACCCACAGCTTCGGCAGCAAACAGTGCCCTCAGCAACGCATTCTCCGCCAGCCACGCGTGCACCCCCCCCCCCGCTTCCACGCGTAATAATACAACACAAGACCACCTGACGCCAGCCCTACCTGTCTGCCGCAAGATTGTTTATCACCCGCAGCAACGCATCCTCCGCCAGCCACGCGTGCACGTCCCCCCCCCCCCGCTTCCGCGCGTGATAATACAACACACGACCACCTGACGCCAGCCCTTCCTGTCTGCCGCTAGATTGTTCATCACCCGCAGTAACGCATCCTCCGCCAGCCACGCACACACGCCCCCCCCCCTGTTTCCGCACGTATGGAAACAACACAAGACCACCTGACGCCAGCCAGACGCCAGCCGTACCTGTCTGCCGCGAGATTGTTCATCACCCGCAGTAACGCATCCTCCGCCAGCCACGCATGCACGCCCGCTGCCTTCCTCAGCAGCGTGGCAGCCTCAGCGAGCGGCCCCGAGCCGGGACCCACAGCTGCGTGTGCGGCGGCGGCGGCAGCAATGGCAGCCGCGGGCAGAGGAGCGCCTGGGAAGGTGTTGCGGGTGGTGTTGCGGGTGGTGTTGCAGGTGGTATTGCGGGTAGTGTTGCGGGCGGTGTTGCGGGCGGTGTTGCGGGCAGTGCTGCGAGTGGTGTTGCGGGTGGTGTTGCGGGTGGTGTTGCAGGTCAGATGCGCACGCAGCGGCAGCGGCAGCCACGGCGGCCCGGCGGCCACGGGCAGCGGAACCCCTGTCGTCGTGTCGCGAGTTGTTGTTGCAGGTTGGTGTTGTTGACTCGTGTTGTTGTGGTGGTTGCGTTGTTGCGGTTGTTGCTGCTGTTGTTGCAAACCTGCCCCCCGCCCCGCCGGCACGCTACGCCGTTTGGGACGCGCTCTTGGGGGGGGGAATTCCCCCTCCCCCGAGATAACCGCCTGTCATATACTGATCTCTTGTCGCCTATTGCATCGACTCCCCGCTCACGCCCCTCCCCGCTCGGCCCCGCTTTGACTGACTGCGCCCCCCCCCCCGGGCACGCCCCATCCACCGCATGCATTGATGTCCTTCTGCCTGTTGCCCGGGGCTTGATTAACGGAGCCGCGTTCTCGTCGCCGAGCCCTGGACCCAGCAATGCGGCGCTGCTGGTGACGAGGATCTCCGTGCCGCTGACGAGCGGGGTAAAATACGACTGGCCCGGCTCCTGCTAGACTGCCCCTCGGTGAAACACTTCAGGAGCGGCTTGCCCGGCGCTGCCATGGCTTGGCGAGTAGCCGCGGCGCTGCCGCGGCCCGTGCTGGGAGACGGCCCTTATCCTCCCCCCATGCAGGACGCCATGCGGCACCGATCTCGACGAGTCGATCGACGAGCGGAGGAGCTGGCGCCCGTCAATGCATGCTGGACATTGGTCAAGATGGCTGCCCGTGGAGGCGGGCTACCATCACGGCTTCAGCGGTGGCGACCGCCGAGGCAACACAGAGTAAATCCGCTTCACCAATCGCAGCGTTCGTCACCGCGCTCATCCTCGGGGTCGCTCGTCTGCCGGTGAATGGCGTTGGAAGGTCTTCAGGCAGCCTCCATGACAACTCTGTCGCCCATGCCCCCCTGGAGGGTGGGACCTGGCCATGCATGAGGCATGGGTCGCCGGCTGAGCCCCATGCAAACGAGAGCTGGACAGCCATGCACTGCCAGGCGGGGACCGTTCCAGTCAGCGCCAGTCGGCTCTGCCGACTTGACTGGTCACAAGGCCACTACTGTGACCCTGAGGAAGGTCCTCTCCTATATGCTCCTTGCCAGACATGTCTCTCAGAGACCGCTGTTTGGGGTAGTCTAGCCGGCGGGAGCGGTAGTCTATCGGCCGGGAGCTGGCGGTACTCTAGTACTTAAGTGTGCCGGAGTATCGAGTAGAAGAGTAGCCTGCTTAGCTGGAAACCCCGTGTTACTGTTACTGTTACTGTTACTGCCTGTTGCCCACCAGGTAGCCAGCCAGTTTTGGACTCGGTTGCCGGGCCCAGCGCCGATACACGTCTTGCACGTCACTAGTAGTGGTGTTACACAAGACTGTGCCACCCATAATCGCTTGCACTCGCCGCTCCGCTGATTGGCAAGCGCCACTTGACCGCCTATCCCCTGGAAGCAGTTAGGACCTATTTTGGAGGCGTCACACAATAGCTCTCCTTTTTGCTCTGGGACTACACGTTGGCAGGCAGCCGGCTGGTGGCTACTGCCCCTGACAGGTAATTGTTAGGCCCAGAACTGGACTTGGGTCTAGGCGGTGGTACTAGGACTGGTGGTAGTCTTTGCTGAAAAGCCGATGCAACTGTAACTGTAACTGTACTCACCGCTCACGCCCTCCCCGCTCGGCCCCGCTGCCGCTGCCTCCGACAGCATGTACGCGCCACACCTGTGGATGGGTGGGCGAGCGTCGAGTAGTGGCAGGGGCAGGGGGGGGGGTCGTCTCAGAGGGGAGTGTGTCAGTCTCAAGAGGGGATCCATTTGGAGGGGATTGCCTCAAAAGGGGGAGTGCCTTCACCACGATCTTCACGAACGCGTGCAGCTTCTCAACGTCGAAGACGCGCCGCCGGGTCCACGAAGCAGAGCGCGACATACAGCATGTACGCGCCACACCTGGGGATGGGTGTTAGCGCCCCCGCAGCCCCCGCTCCGGGGGAAAACCGGGAAATTTGTGGGGGAAAACTGCAGGCGAATCACGGGAATTACGCTCCGAAAAGTGTGAAATCGACGATTTCACACTTTTCCGCAAAACAAAAACGCTTCCTGCGGAGGAAACTCGACATGTTGCCTTAAATGTTGCAGATGCAAACAGGAAATTGTCGGTTTCCTTCCTAAGGACACCACTCGTGTGCAAGCGTTGAGCAGTGGCGGGATGGAGGGATTCGTCTCAGAGCGGAGTTTGTCAGTCTCGATGAGGGGATTGCCTCGAAGGGGAAGTTTATCTCTGCGGAGCGCGACGTATAGCACGTACGCGCCACACCTGCGGATGGGTGGGCGTGAGTTTCAAGTTACAGGTTGAGGGTTTGCTGGCGGGGTGTATGGGGGGGGGCAGAGATTGAGTGGCTCAGAGGAGGACAGCCTACACTCCACCCTGCACTCCACCCTACACTCCAGCTCACACTCCACCCTACACTCCACCCTACACTGCAGCCCACACTCCACCCACACACCCACACCCCAGCCGCCTGCACACAACACACACACACACCAGTACAGTAGTGCCTGAAACACTACAAAATCGACCAGAATCGACCACACGCACCGCATCGCTGCCGCCATCGCATTCGCCGCCATGCACGCCTCCTGCGGCAGGCCCACCACTTTCCCAAACTGCGTGGGGCGGCCGGCGAGGGGGGACGTCCTACAGGGGGCGGCCACGTGCACGCGCAGGGGGCGAGCAGCAGCGAGGTGTGTGTGTGGGGGGGGGGCATGGTGTGTGTGTGGGGGGGCATGGCGTGTTGCGGGGGCAGGGGCATGTTGTGTGTGTGTGTGTGGGGGGGGGGGATACGGGTTAGGTTGTGGGGGAGGGGGGGGGAGGAGGCGCAGGATGTGCATGTGTGTGCAGGGGGGGGGGGGGGGGGGGGGGGCGAGGGGGACGTTCTGCTTGGCGGCCATGTGCATGCACACGCGCGGTACAGTCAGCACCCACGCACATACGTGCGCACGATGAGGGGATGGCGTGTGCACGTGCACGTGTGTGTGTGCGTGGTATGTGCGTGTTGTGTGCAAGCGCGTGTGTATGTGCACTTGTGTGTGTGTGTGAGAAAGTTTATGTGCACGCATGCGTGTATGTGAGTGTGCGCGTGTGTGTGTGTGTGCGCGCGTGTGAGTGTGTGTGCATATGTCTGTGTGTGCCTGTGCTCCTGCATGCCCACCATCCAAACTTGAAGCTCGCGTCATCCACCTCGCGCTTAATCAGTTGCCGCACAAGCGACAAGTAGCGCTCAAACGCCTGCGGGTGTGTGCATGCAGGAGGGTGGGTTGAGGGGTCGATTCGTTGAGGGTCGATTCTTGAGGTTAAGGGATTATTATCTGTAAGGGTTTAGGGATCGTCGTCATGAGTTCACTGATGTTTTCACGGTAGATCAGCTGCATGCCGCATGAGGGCGAGGGAGGTAGTGCTCAAAAGCCTGCGTGGGCTGTGGGTGCAGGAGGGTGGGTTTGGGGGTCGATTATTTGAGGCTTAGGGGTCGCGTGCTGGGGTTTTATGATCGTCGTCCCATTAGTTTACTGCCGTCTGCCGCACACTGCCGCACACGCGCTAGGTAGCGCTCAAACGCCTGCGTGGGGGTGTGGATGCAGGAGGGTGGGGTTCAGGTGTCGTTGAGTAAGGATTTGGAAGCGATTGTCCCAAAGATTCACTGCCGTCTTGTGGTGAATCAGTTGCGGCGCGAGGGCGAGGGAGGAAGCACTGAAAGGCGTGCGCGGTACAGTGATTTTTCTTTTCTGAAAATAACATGCCTTTTAATTAATTATTACACAGCCGGATTTTGCTTTGACCGCATTGACCGATGACCGCCCGTTGACCGTCTGCCCTCATGCATAGTCCAATTGAAAGCTGTTGACGCGCTCTGTCTGGCGCGCTCGCCAGACTGCCAATCAACTGAATGGGTCGAGCTGTGTTCAAGGTCGAAGTACAGCCGGAATACAGCCAAGTGGCTGTGCAGAGCCGAAAAGGAAATCAATGGCGCGGGATGCAGCAGGGGGGTGGGATTGGCCCCTCTGTCGGCGGACCAAATCACAGCAGTGTGGCAGATGATACGTAGTTTCGTACCCCGAACACTTCGTTGGCGTGACGCACGTCAACCAGTGCTTCTTCCATCGATTTCAATGAATTTATTCTTACAGCCCGGCCGCAGGTCTACGGTAAGGGCCCAAATCGGCAAAAATGGCAAAAATCGAAAAACAAAAAAAACGGCGAAAATCGACAAGAAGGCAAATATGGGGCGGTACACCCTCAAAAAAAATTGTTATTACCGCCCAGAAACCGCCGGAGGCGGTAAACCGCCCAATCGAAGAAGCAGTGACGTCAACTCTGCTGGCGCGCAGACCTGCAGGTCTGGTTAATCAATCAGAAGTGGCAATGGTCTTAACGCAGTGCCCAAGTTACACCCGTAGTGGCCAACGCCAGGTCTGATGCCAGACCTACAGGGCCTCAGGCACCTGCAGGGTCGGGGGTCGCAGGTCGCCAGATGCCACCCAGTGACACCCCTGCTAGGTCTGAACGCAGTGCTCATGGCACACCCTTACTGGCCAACGCCAGGTCTGATGCCACACCTGCAGGGCCTCAGACACCTGCAGGGTCGGGGGTCGCAGGTCGCCCGAAACCACCCAGTGACTGTCGACACCCCTGCTAGGTCTGAACGCAGTGCCCATGGTACAACCGTAGTGGCAAACGCCAGATATGGTGCCAGACCTGCAGGTGCTCTGTCGTAGGGAACTCTGCGATCGTCGACTCCTTCATGCATGTCGCCCTGCGTGCGTGCGTGTGCACGTGTAAGTGTGTGTGTGTGTGTGTGTGTGTGTGTGGTGTGTGGTGTGTGTGTGTGTGTGTGTGTGTGTGTGTGTGTGTGCGTGGTGTGTGTGTGCGTGTGTATGTGTGTGTGTTTGCGTGGGTGTGTGTGCGTGTGTACAGGTGCAATCGTGCCAGGGTGCATGGGCCACTCCCATGCTATGCCATGCACCTTCGCATAGCGTCCACGTCCGTCATCACTTCAAGCACCAGCGAGTCTTGGCGTGGAGACTTGCCCATCTGCTTGCCCAACGCGAAGTCTTGCGTCTTGAGCTCGGACCAGGGCTCTGTGTACTTAAGAAGTGGTGGGCAGCCCCTGCTTCCCTCAGCAGCAGGGGAGGGCGATTCACCACCCATGGTGCGGTCCGATTCGATCTGCTGCGTGGTGGGTTGAGCGTGTCTCGTCTACACCAGTTGTGTAGACGATGTGGACCCTGGATCTGATCGCTGTGTCGCAGATCGTACGCGCAGCACTAACACCTGCGAGCCGTGTAGCAGTGCACCACCACCACGGCCTGCGGTGAGGGAGCTCACATACATGCAAGCCATGCACTAGCCATGCACTCACTGCATGCATCATCACGCCAACGCTCTGTGTGCCGTGTGCATTCGCAGCACCTGATGCCTAGGACGAGCCCCCCCCCCCCGCTGTGCAGATGGCAGTACGCAGCATGCGTGCGTGCATGCTGAGTCCATGCCGAGGGGCTGCTAGCAGCAACAGGAACAGCAGCAGCAACAGCAGCAGTGGCGGCAGCATCACGGCTGTGTACACGCGCGCGTGGCCACGCTGCTGCTGCGCGTCGTCTCAGCGTGGCGGTCCAGCTGGCCCGTCCTCTGCAGTTCCTACCTCAACCCGCAACTCACATCCCCGCAGCTGCGCTCCCCCGCCTCCCCGCTGCCCTCCAGCTGCTGCGGCTGGCGTCAACGGCCCGAGTTGTTCTTCCGGTGGGACAGCGGGCGGCTCATACGGGAGGTGCGTGTGTGTGCGTGTGTGCGTGTGTGTGTGTGTGTGCGCGCGCCACGCTCTCTGCACGCATGGCCAAAGAGAGTGTCGACTTCGCGTCAGACGTTGCGTCGCTCGACGCACGCACACAGCAGTACGACGGCGTGCTGCGCCAGCGCTGCTACTTTGCGGTGGGACTGCGGTCATGAGGGCCACGGGCGAGCGCGAGACAAACGTAGATGGTCGACACTGACACACACACACACACACACACACACAGACACCCACACACACACGCACACAGTGGTGGGTCAGCATCAACGCTGGCGCTGCAAGACCTCATTGAGTGGGACATTGTGGAGTACTGCATTCAGGCTGAAGGTGCTGGTGATGAGGGCGGAGGCGGAGGACGAGGCGCGGAGGGGGCGGTGGTGGTGCGGCTGGGCAAGGTGGAGACGGTGGGTGGGCTGTGCTGTGCACGGCACACGCACACGAGTGCGCGCACGTGCGCACACACACACACACACACACTCGCACACGAGCACACACTCACACACACACGACACACACACACACACACTGAACATACACGCACACGAGTACACGTGCGCACACACATACGCGCACACAAGGGTCTAATGCGCCATCAAAGGCGTCCGACGGACTGTAAAATCGACCACAAGCACACTCCCGCGAACACAGGCATACACACGCACACACGCATGCGTGTGCACACACGCACACAAACACACAAGCAACGTGCTCGTGCACACACGCAAACACGCACCGCTTGTGCAAAGCCTGCACACGCGTCTCGACACGCTCATGCAGTGTGTAAGCGCCTGCATGCGTGTGTGCGCAGATCAGCGATTCGAGTGTGGAGCTTGAGCCCCTAGTGGAGGAGGTGAGCAGCACGCGTGGTGTGGAGATGTGGTGTGTGGAGCGGGAGTGAGGGCGGTTGGCACGGGTGGTGTGGTGAGGGAGTGTGGAGAGGCAGTGTGGGAGGGTCGTGCGGCCATGCCACCGCACCCTTCCGCCCATGCCGGTGCCATGCCGGTGCAGCCATGCAACCGCATCCGCCCATGCCGCCACCCTTGCGCCGGCCCTGTTGCAATGAGACAGACCTGCCTCACTCGGGCTCACCTTTCGAAGCCGCCAGTCACCCCACCTGTCACACCGCCATGCCGCCGCCACACCGTTGCGTCATGTGTCCGTCTGACTGGTAGGCTGGCGCGTGCACAGCCTCCCTGGCTCTCCTGGCAGTGATCCCTGGGAAGGATTTTAGTAATTTGTTTTTTGCCGGCTCTAGCAACTTTGACCGCTCATACCAGGCACAATACACAGCGGGTATTCATGAAACGCATGCCGCTGTGCTGCTCTCGGCAATAGCTATCCAACGCACCCCTCCACGCCGTCTCCTGCTAAGTGTGGGGTTGTTTTCTGGGAAATGGGAAATCTGGCCCGGAGCGGTATACGGCTAGCAGGGGAATCACTCTCCTGGTAGAGCCCCCCACGCACTTCCAGTCTAGACCTTTACTCACGCCCCGTGGGGTCCTCTGGGCGCTTACATGTAAACCCCGTTTTTGCCTGTGCAGGAGGACGGCGTGTGGGTCGCGGACGCGTCCTCGCCCTCGCGTGTGCGCGTGCCGGGGGGCAGCCTGCTCCGCGTGGTAGATGCTGACTACGGGCAGCGGCAGGACAAAGTGGGGCCGGGAAACCCGCACGGCGAGCATGCGCACGAAGTGTGGCAGGTGTGTCGGGCGGGCGGGGGGGGGGGGGGGGGGGGGTTCGCACGTGTGTGTTTGCTTGTGGAGGCGGCGGCGTCTCCTTGCTGACCGGTTCCCTGCCATGGCGTTGGCGTGCACAGGTCAAGGTGCCGCTGCCGCCGGGCATCTACAAGGGGCGGTAGCCCGCCTTGAGGAGGCCTGGTGCGCTGCAGGTCCACCTGCAGGTCCACCTGTAGGTCTCCAGTTCCACACCCCAAGTACGCGCAGACACATCGCTGGAAAGCATGTTGTAAGGACCCCAGCCCAGTTTCATTCGTGACAGGGGCGCCTCAGCTGCTGATTACACAAGGGGGCCGGTGTTGCGCCGGTGTTGCGCGGTTGTGTTCGAATCGCTCCTCGCAAATAGCTACACCCGCGCAGCTTCGACACGTGCGACATGGTGGCGACTGATGCGCCGGTCGCGGTGGAATTCCCCAGGGTGAGAGCAGCGCAGCGCCCCACCAAACAATTGAGTGAGCACCCCAATTTACTCGCCCCCCTCTCGCTGCGTGCCACCACAGGGTGCGCGATTCACCTCAGGGCCTAGCGACAGGTTTGCCTTCGATGCGAGGTCGCCCGTGAACTTCTTGAGGCGAGTGCGTGTTGCATGCCATGCGCGCACAGTGCCAGCCCCAGGCTTCCAGCATTGGGAGCCGGCCGGCTGCTGCTTGTTTGCTGCAGGTCCGCTTCTCTACACGGCTTCTATCTGCGCTGCGCCATGTGCGCCTGCCAGTCCCCCCGCAAAACACACTCGCGCACGCATACACACGCACACACCGCAACGCACGCGCGCACAGCAGCACACGCACCGTCCCCAAACCACCACCGCCGCTCCCCCACGCAGCCCGCAGCACGCCGGCGCCACCGACAACTCATACGACGGCGCATTCCTGCCGTTAGCCGAGACCGCAGCGCGGCGCCCCGACGGGCGGAGCAGCATGGCCAGCACCCGGCCGCGCACAGCAGACGCGCTGAGCAACCTGAGCCATGACGCACGCCATGATGCGCTGCACCCGGCGAGCGAGGCGACGGGTGGGTTTAGGGGTTAGGGTTTCGGGGTTTAGGGTTCAGGGTTTAGGGTTTAGGCGGAGGGAGGGGGGGAGAGGGGGGGGAAGATGCGCTGAGCCATGACGCGCGGCGCGAGGCGCTGCTCCCGGCATCAGATGCGTCGGTTGAGGGCGGGGAGAGGGGGGGGGCAGGGAGGGAGGAGAGGGAGAGGGGGGGAGTGGAGAGGGTTCGGCTGAGCCATGACGCGTGACACGAGGCACTGCACCCGGCATTGGCAGAAACAGTCACCTACTAACCCACGGGTGACCACGCCCCCCGCAGGCCCCGGCTGCTACGAGTTTGAGTCGCACGACACTCTGTCGGTCGGGACGCTGGCGCCGGAGTCTCCGCTGCGGCTGGGAATGCCTGCGAGGGACCCAACGCGCGTGTCGCAGGTTAGTGAAATGGGGCATTTCGAACCAGGAGGGGATTACTAAATTCTCAACTTTACTCAATGGCTCGATTCGGCGGGTGGAGCGGATCAGCCCAACAGTGTCCTAGGTGTCGGTGTTGGGCGCTGTTTGCCTTATGTATTCGTGACACTCCCCCCCCCCCCATATACTGCGCCCGCGTCACCGAGGGTGCTACTTAGCTCATCCCTGTCGTCGGACCAGTCAGCTTGTTTTGGGCTCCTGGGAGCCATTGGGAGCCATTTGGCTCCTAACGATCCCATCAGATAGAGAGCTCAACCAACCAAGTTGCTTGCTGGTCTGACGATCCCATCAGAAAGAGCTCGTCACGAGCTTGATAAATCACATGTATTTGACGGTCAATGGTCAACGTTAAGACAGCAGTCAAGGCGGACGACGGGACGTTGGTCCGCGCGCCGGCTCCCAGGAAGTAACAAAAAAACGGAAAACACAATCACTGCGTCGGACGCTCACGGACCTCTTGTGTGGGCCTTCACGAGTCGACTTACGGCGCAGAGCCGGAGAACTTGGGAGGGAGCGCAATTTGGGTGTACCCATTGCGGATCAAACACCTGACCTCTGGGTTTGAAAGGCCCACGCGAAACCGAAACCACTGTAGCATATGGGCCCCAAAAGAGTCATAGGTGTCGGTGTTGGGCGCTGTTGGCCTTATGGTTTCGTGACGCCCCTCCCCCCCCCCTTGTACTGCACCCGCGTCCTCGAGGATGCTACTGAGCTCATCCCTTTTGTCGGACGCTCGCGGACCTCGTGTGCGGGCCTTCACGAGTCGACTTACGGCGCAGAGCCGGCGAAATTGGAGGAAACGCAATTTGGGGTATCCACTGTGGATCGAACACGTGAACTCTGAGGTCAAAGGTCCCACGCAAAAAAATGAAACTACTGTAGCAGATGGGCCCAAAAGAGTCCCTAGGTGTCGGTGTTGGGCGCTGTTGGCCTTCTGGTTTCGTGACAGCGGGTGTGCGAGTGCGGTGGCACGCGCTCCAACAGGGTCACTTGGTCGGCTCCTCCCCCCCAGCAAAATCAGGGCCCCCCTCCCCACCCACCCAACCCCACCCACTCCACCTCGCCGCTCTGCCTCGCCAAAGCCCACCACCGAGTCCTCCTGCTGTGACACCCGCCTCCTGACATCCGCCTCACCACCACAGTCCACCCCCCGCTTGTCACCCCTACGACACAGGCATTTGACAACCCCAAGCGCGGGCGACCCTTTCCCCCCCCAGCGAAGCCCACCACCTCCCACGTAGCGCCCCCTCCTCGCACCTCCCCCTCCCCCCTTACACCCCGCTACACACAGGCATTTGACCAACCCCCAAGCGCGGGCGACCCTTCCCCACCAGCGAGACCCACACTCTCCTGGACCCCGCCCGCCCCCGACCTCCTCCTCCATGTGAACTCCCCTACAGCACAGGCATTTGACAGCCACAACAGCGGGCGACGCTTCCCCGCTCAGCGAAGCCACCACCTCTCCACTACGCCCCTCGCCTCCCCTTGCCTCCCCCCTCCCCCCCTTTACACTACCCCTACAGCAGGGCATTTGACAGCCCCAAGCGCGGGCGAGTCTTTCCCCTCAGCGAAGCCTACCACTCTCGTCCTGCGTACGCCCCCCCCCCTGACCTGACCTCCCCGCCCCCCCACCACCACACACACACACACACACGCGCCTGTCAACCCCCTACACCCAGGTAATTGATAGCCCCAAGCGTGGGCGACTCTCCTCCCTCAGCGAGGCCTACCACCTCTCCTCGTACGTCTCCACACACACACACACGACCTCACACACACACACACACACACACACACACACACACACACACGCCTGTCAACCCCCTATACGCAGGCATTTGATAGCCCCAAGCGCAGGCGACTCTCCCCCCTCAGCGAGGCCTACCACCTCGCCTGCCCCCCCCCCACCTCCCCTCCCTGTGAACCCCCTAACAAACAGGCATTGAAGCTCACAACCGCGGCGACGCTTCCCTCAGCGAAGCCCACACCTCTCACATACGCCCCGCCCCCCCTCCCCTGAACTCTCCTCCCCCCTTACACCCCTACACACCAGGCATTTGACAACCCCAAGCGGCGGCGACCCTTCCCCCAGCGCGACCCAACCCCTTCTCTGACCCCGCCCCCCGACTCCCCCTCCACTGTGACCCCTACAACACAGCATTTGACAGCCACAACCGCGGCGAAACGCTTCCTCCTCAGCAAAAGCCCACCACCTTCTCAGTACGCCCCCCCCCGACCTCCCTCCCCCCCTTACACCCCCTTCAACAGGCAATTTGACACCCCAAAGCGCGGGCGACTCTTCCGCCTCAGCGAAGCCTCCACCTCTCGCTCGTACGCCCCTCCTCCCTGACTCCCCCCCCCCCCCCCCCCCCACACACACGCGCCTGTCAACCCCCTACACCCAGGCAATTGATAGCCCCAAGCGTGGGTGACTCTCCCCCCTCAGCGAGGCCTACCACCTCTCCTCGTACGTCTCCACACACACACACACCCGACCTCACACACACACACACACACACACACACACACACGCCTGTCAACCCCCTATACGCAGGCATTTGATAGCCCCAAGCGCGGGCGTCTCTCCCCCCTCAGCGAGGCCTACCACCTCTCCTCGTACGCCCCCCGCCCTGACCTCGCCCCCCCCCTGATCTCCCCCCACCCCCCCCACACACACGCGTTCAACCCCCCACACCCAGGCATTTGACAGCCCCAACGGCGGGCGACTCTTCCCCCTCGGCAAGGCTTAACACCTCTCCTCGTACGTCCCGCCCCTCCCCCTGACCTCGGCCCGCCCCCCCCCACCCACCCACCCACACACGCCGTTCAACCCCCTACACACAGGCATTTGATAGCCCCAAGCGCGGGCGACTCTCCCCCCCCTCAGCGCGGCCCACCACCTCTCCTCGGACCCCCCCCCCTCACCACCACCCACCCACACACACGCCTGTCACCCCCCTACACACAGGCATTTGACAGCCCCAAGCGCGGACGACTCTTCCCCCTCAGCGAAGCCCACCACCTTTCCTCGTACGTCTCCCCTGACACCCTCGGCATCACCGCGTCCATTTCTGGCCAGGACGGAGGCCCTCTGGACTGGAGCCGGCTCGGAGAAGCGGGCGGGCGGGTTGACGCGTCCGAGTGGCGGTTTGGGGGGCGGCCGTCAGGTGGAAAAAACACACGCACACACACACACACACACAGAGACACACACATGCACATACACACACGTGTGTTTGTGTGTATGTATAGAGTTCCAGATTGTATGTGTATGCCGGTTTCAAGTGTGGGGATTGAAGCAGGCTGGGAGAGGCGGGCGGGCGGGTTGACGCGTCCGAGTGGCGGTTGGGGGGCGGCCTTCAGGTGACGCAACCACACACACGCACACGCGCACGCGCACGCGCACGCGCACGCGCACGCGCTGCGCGTTGACCTGCCTGATGGCCTCTTCGACCTCCCACACCAGGGGTTTCCCCCCCGATCGGGAAACGAAAAAAAGCGTGCTCACAGGGCGCGATCCCGATGGTTTCGGGCAGGGCACGTTCGGGAAAAACGACGTGCGGAGACGAATTTTCCGGGAAAAGTGTGAAATCGTCGATTTTCACACTTTTGACGCGATTCTTCGGGTTGCAGCCCAAAATCCCGACGAAACTGGGAAAGCCTTTTCGGGAAAAACGAAAGGATGACTGACCCCAAGGAAACCCCTGTCCCACAAACACGCACACACCACACACACACATACGTGCACACACACACACACACACACACACACACAGCGCTGCGCGACGAGCTGCCTGGCGCCCTCTACGACCTCCCCCCCCCCCCCACACACACACGCACACGCGCACACACATGCACAGCGCTGCGCGTTGAGCTGCCTGACGACCTCTACGACCTCCCACGCACACACACACCACACATGCGTGCACACACACACACGCAGCGCTGCGCGACGAGCTGCCTGCCAACCTGTACGACCTCCCGCGCGACAACGCCGGCCGCCTCATCGACATGGCATCAGGTGGGAAGTTTGAGAGAGAGAGTGGTGTGACACATCCACTGCCGGCGGTCACAATCAGTTCCAGCGGGACTAACAGACAGCAGGCGCAAGGCCCACCCAAAGGTCAAGATTCAAAAGTAGCCCACAGTGGTGCCACCCACACTAGGTGGTGGAGTTTGGGTCTTGCCAGTGATTTCCTTTTCGGCTCTGCACAGCTATTTGGCTGTATTCCGGCTGAACTTTGACCTTCAACAAAGCTTAAACGATTCAGTGGATTGGGAGTCTGGCAAGCCGGCCAGACAGAGCACGTTAACAGCTGTTAAATAACTCATGTATGAGGACAAACGGTCAACAGGAGGTCAACGGTCAACGTGGTCATAGCAACATCCTGCTGTGGAACAATTAATTAAAAGTCCTGAAAAGGAAATCACTAGGTCTTGCTTAGGAAGGTGGAGGTGCTACGTGCCTGGGGTGCTGACACACAGGCACGCATGCGCTCGCATGCGCTCACAAAACACGCACACACACACGCACACACACGAGACGTCCAGGCAGACACCCACCCACCCACGTGCACGCGTGCACGCAATGCACGCATACAATGCATGCACACAACCCACGCACATGCGCGCACACACACACACACACACACACGCACACACACACACACACACACAGACGCGCGCGCGGCGTGCGCCACGATCCCGTTTTCATCAACCCAGCCGCGCGTGGCCGCCGTGCTGCCACCCGCACGCGTCAACAACGCGGCGCTGGGGCGCGCACGCCTGGACGACCCCGCGGCGTGCGCCCGCGGCCCCGGGGCTTACAGCGCGCCCACGTCGATCGGGGGGGCCAAGCGAGAAACGTACCGCATGTTTGTGATGCCGGACGATGCGCGCGCGTGCCGGCCGGTCACCAAGGGCGCAGGGGCGGGGGGCGGCGGTGGTGGGCAGCGGCAGCGCATGTCGGCAAGCGTGGCGATGGCGCAGCAGGTGGGGGGCGGCCTCGGGGGCGTACCGGCACGCGAGAGCATGGCGTTTGGCGCTGGCTCGCGCGCCCAGAAGTTTGGCGCATACTCGGTCTTGATGGACTCGTCGTACCTGAGGAAGCGGTGATCGTGACGCCTGGCGCTGGGCCGCCTCCCCCTGTTTTGTTTTTACAGTTTTTACATGTACGCGCCCGGAGGACCCCGGGGCGTGAGTTAAGGCCTAGACTACACGTCTAGGGGAGCTCGACTAGTAGCGTCCGCAAGGCCACGCAGCGCGCCAGCCTACCAGCCTCCTCCTGGATGTTGCCAGTCTGTAGCACTGTAGTTTGTTTGTCACACACTCTTGTTTACAATGATGTAACGTAACATCGATGCATCATCCAGACGCCTTGCCTGTGTCTGAGGGCCTGGCGGCTTGGCTGCCTGGCCTCGCCGTGCAACTGCATGTGACGTAGGGACAGCAGCAGGCGGCGCCCAAACAGAAGGTAGCAGCCATCTCTCATGCAGCACGAGGGGCAAGGAGTATGAGCAGCTGTGGAACAGCCCTCCCAAGCGTGGAGTGTGCCAGTCATTGCTGTAGCTGGCGTGGTTGGAGGTTCTATTGCCTGTCTGAGGGGCGTATGCATGCAGCTGGATGTGACGGCAACCACATGCATATGGCTGCAGGCAGTGGCAACACACTACAGCCCGCGTGTGTGTGTGTGTGCGTGTGTGCGTGTGTGCGTGTGTGCGTGTGTGCGTGTGTGCGTGTGTGCGTGTGTGCGTGTGCGTGCGGCTCACAACACCCGCCATGACACATTGACCGCACTCGCACTAGGTATGTTGCAGAGATAAGAATGCCTACCTCGGTCCCGAGGCGTGGTCGCATCGTGGCCTCACCGTGGACGCACATGTTGTGTGTAGTTGAATTTACAGAAGTTTAATATTTAAATCACATCCAAAACGCCTGAACGCCCCAGGCCGAATGCCACCTTCCGTGGGAATTATTACCCTGCGAACTGGTCTCTGTGCAAGGGGCTGCGACCTGGCATCCGAGTGTGGGGTTGAGCCGATTCAGCCTTCAGCCAAGCGCCGCACACAGTTCCAGTTCAGTCTGAGTTTGAGTCTCAAGTCGCACCCGCCCCCGTGTTTCAATATCTGCGCCGGTGTTCACGCGTGCCAGAGACAGAGAGAGAGAGAGCGAGCGCGCGAGAGAGAGAGCGCTCTTGCCGCCTTCCTTCTAGCCATGTGTGCTCTTGCGGACCTTGTCCCCGGAGCTGCCCTGGCGCAGGCCACGGCCGATGAGGCTACTAGTACGCTGTGAGTGGGGGGTGGGGGTGGTGCATGGTGGAGTTCTTGCGGGGTTCAGTTGAGTTCATGCGCGCAACCCGCACAGCACGCGTCATGTGCGTGCGTGGCCCCCATGTCTCCCTGCAGGTACTTCGGAAACCTGCACCCCTACGCTTATAGCAGGGACCTGGAGGCCCTGTTCGAGCACTTCGGCCGTGTTGAGGGGGGAGTTAAGCTCGTTAAGGCAAGTCCTGGCCGCCGGGCCCACCCCCCGCCCTCGCCTTGCACGCATCAGCACAGATCAGGGCCATGCATGGCTTGGCGCGGTCAGCGGCGCGGGTCGTCGCGCCTGCTCACCTCCCCGAAGGTGCCCGAACGCTCCTCCTGCTAGCACTCGTGCGAAAGCTCTCCCTCCTCTCTCTCTCCTCCTGCAGGACCGCGCCAGCGGAGTGTCTGCCGGATACGGCTTCGTCAAGTTTGCAAACAAGGAAGATGCCGAGGCCGCGCTGCAGGTGACTGTGCTGGGCAAAAACTACAACCTGGCACACTGCTGGCACACGCGTGCAGCGCATGCACACGCGCGCACACCACACGCGCACACACACGCACATGAGCACCTTACTGCGCACACAGACGCACACACACAGACACATTACCTAACGCACTCGCCTCCCCCCCTTCCCCTTATGTTTGCGCAGACGCTCAACGGCACCACGCTGATGGGTCTCGAGCTGCGCGTGAACTGGGCGCTGCCCAACAGCCACAAGGAGGACACGGGCATGCACTACCACGTGTTTGTGGGCGACCTCGGGAGCGACGTGTCCGACGCGATGCTGTACAACGCGTTCTGCGCCGTCGGGCAGTGCTCGTGAGTGAGACTGACGCGGTCGCGTTGCGTGCACCACATGAGTGCACTCCACCCAAGTCCCCCCCCTGACCCCCTTCCCCAAACCCCCGAGTAACCCACCGCGCCATTGAAAAAAAAACTCCAATTTCCCGCGGGGGGGCTGCGCCCACGCACCGCGCCCACGCACCCCTCGGCACGACACGCTCGCACGCACACGCAGCGCGACCCCCCCCCCCTCACCCCCACACCGTCCTCCTCCTCCCCTCAACCCCCCCCCCCAGCGACGCACGCGTGATGTGGGACCACAACGCTGGCCGCTCCAAGGGCTACGGCTTTGTGTCGTTCAGGCGGCGCGAGGACGCAGAGGGCGCGATCGAGCGCATGCAGGGGCAGCTGCTCGGGTCGCGCCGCATCCGCGTCAGCTGGGCGCAGCACAAGCAGGTGTGTGTGTGTCGGTCAAGATGGCCTCTCACTGTCTTGCTGTCTGTCTGACTGTCGCTCTCTCTCTCTCCCTCTCTCCCTCTCTCCCTCTCTCCCTCTCTCCCTCTCTCCCTCTCTCCCTCCCTCTCTCCCTCTCTCCCTCCCTCCCTCACCCTCTCTCTCTCTCACCCTCTCTCTCTCTCTCACTCTCTCTCTCACCCTCTCTCTCACCCTAAACACGTGTCCGCTCACGTGCCCGCCCGTCTGCTCACACGCGCGCGCTCACTTGCTCTACTTTCTCCTCCTGAGCGCAGGACGAGATGGGCCCGCCGCCAGAGTTCTACGCCGTCGACCGCTCCGACCCGTGCAACACAAACGTGTACATCGGCAACATTGCGTCAGAGACGACCGAGGTGCGTGGGGGTTGGGGTTTCCGCCAAGAATTGACGCTCATGGGGGACACATGGCTTTGCGCACGTACGTAATAACAAGGCACCCCTGGTGTGTGCGTGCGCAGCGTGAATGCCGGCCGTGTGACGCCGCGGGGGTCACGCCCGCCCAACCCCCTGTCGTGTGACGCGCGCCGCACGCCACACGGCGCCAAGCGTTTCAACAATACTGACGCGCACGCACGCACACTGCAGTCTGATCTCATCACCCACTTCAGCGAGTACGGCCCCGTGGCGGAGGTCAAGCTGCACAAGAAGGGCGGCTACTGCTTTGTCAAGGTGCGTGAGAGGGGTTTGTGCAGTGTTCCAAAGCAGTAACAGTAACATCGGCTTTCCAGCGAAGACGACCTTCTAGTCCTAGTACCACCACCTAGACCCAAGTCCAGTTATGGCCCTAACAATTACTTGTGAGGGGCGGTAGCCACCAGCCGGCTGCCTGCCAACGTGTAGTCCCAGAGCAAAAAGGAGTGCGATTGTGCGACGCCTCCAAAATAGGTCCCAACTGCTTCCAGGGGATGGGTCAAGTGGCGCTTGCCAATCTACTTGACCGCCGAGGTTCCAAAGCAGGCGGTTGGAAACATCGCGGGCGGCAGCACTCATGGGAGCTTGCGCGCGCGCGCCTCTGTCCCCTGACTCTCTCTCCCCCCCCCCTGTCCTCTGACTCTCTCCCCCCCCTCTACCTTGTGATCCCTGACCTCCCCCCCCCCTCCCTGACCTCCCCCCCCCCCCCTCTGACCTCCCCCCGTCCCCCCCCCCCCTGCCCCCCCCCCCCATGCAGTACGAGCAGCACGACTCTGCCGTGCGCGCGATCGTCGGGCAGACCACCAAGCGCCTCCACAACCGCGTTCTCAAGGCACACTGGGGGAAGAACCTGACGAGCACGCGGCGCGCGAACGCCGCCGCCGCGACCATGCTCGCCGCGGCGCTCTCCGCCACCCACATTGGTGCCCCCGCTGGGGTGGACGCCCCTGTGGGCGTCGTCGGTGGCGGTGGTGCGCTGCTGCCCCAGGCGGGCGTCGGCATGTCCTCGCTGTACCTCGGCGCGCCCGCCGGCGTGCACGCCGCGCCCATGGCGGCCAGCCACGGCTCCCTCGGCAGCGGCCACGGCGGCATCCTCGGCTTCCCGCCAGCGGGCGGCAAAATGTTTGGCGCTGGCATCGGTCGCTCCCTCTCCGACCCGGCCTCGCTGGCCTTCGCGCGCGTCCCCCACCCCCCAGGCATGGCCGTGGGAAAGCCGCACAGCATCGGCCCCATCGACGCCCCCACCAAGTACCACATGGGCCACATCAGGGGCCTGCCGGACGGCGGGCTCGGCTTTGTGGCGCTGCCCAGAGCCGGAGACTTCTGCGGACTCGCGGACGGATCCATCCTGCCGCCGTGCGCACCGCGCGGCAGCGGCAGCGACTCGCTGCAGTATGCACCGCGTGGCAGCGGCAGCGGCGCGCTGCAGTACGCACCGCGTGGCAGCGGCAGCGGCGCGCTGCAGTACGCACCGCGTGGCAGCGGCAGCGGCGCGCTGCAGAACGCACCGCGTGGCAGCGGCAGCGGCGCCGTCAACGCGCAGCCCGGCGGCCTCCCCAGCCACGACAACGTCGCCGCCGCCATCGCCGCCGCCGCCGCTGCCAACCCGCACCTCGCCGCCAGCGCTCCCAACGACCACGCCGCGAGCGTCGCACTCGCGACGCAGATGGTGATGAACATGCTGGCGGCGTCCAATGGCAACCTCAACGGTCACGTGCAGTCCCACAACCACAAGCAGGCGCTCCCGTCGCTGCCCTCCGCCGACCCCTCCCTCTCCCACCACTATTCGCACCAGCTCCCGCGCCCCCACGACACCTGGGACGAGGAGCTTTCCCCTGGCAGCTACTCCTCCTCCACTGCAAGCTTCCCCTCGTCCGTCAGCTACACACCGTCAGGCAGCTTCCCCTCCTCCAACCAGTCGTCCGTGAGCAGTGCACAGTACGAGCACGCGATGCCGGGCGGCATGGGAGCGACGGCACTCTCGAGCGGAAACCTGGCGCTCGACCCGCCGACGGCGTTTGAGTCGGCGGCGGCCGTGATGTTTGGCGACCACGCCCCCAACCAGCGCATGTCGTACTACGCGTGAGCGCGTGCGTCGTTGGCGTTGGGCAGCGCACACGCACGCGCGCACGACACTGTTGGGGCGCTGCGGCGCCCATTTCGACACGTTACTCTGGTCAACCACAACCACACGCCTCGGAGAGCGCACATAGGGTACCTCGACACGTGACTTCTGTCAACTTCAAGCCTCTGATTATCTACCTAGGGAATACTATTGTATGCACATGGTATGAGACCGCAAGTTTTGCTGTCTTCTATACTCTTAGTCTCTGCCGCACAGGCCAACCCGCTCCACGCCAACACTGGCAAGCTACGCGCATCGCCAGTGTTCCTTCTGCAAGCCTTATTGTATTCCGCACCAGGCCTGTTCCCCCTTTTCCAGGAAATCACTCAACGCTTGGTGGATGTGAGGGCGTGTGCGGGGGGGTGGGGGGTGCAGTGGAAAGCTCTCGCTGAGAGCAGCTCAGCGACACGCTTTGCGGGAACACCCGCTATTATTTATATATGTATAATAATAGAATGTATTATTCCTGTGGCGCAAGCCGCAAAGCCGAGACAACAATAATTCCTTGGATCCTTCCCATAGGTGTCAAGCATGCCGTGAACGGGGCGCGTGGTTAAAGTCACTGTGGTATCTTTAAACCCTTCAGCCTTTGCTATGGTTATATTTTACTGATAGCATTTACTGGTATCTGCAAGTATGGGGGTATGGATGGAATGGTGATGGAACATCCCGTGCATCAATAACGCTGCCCCACGGCCATGCCCATGCCACATGGGATGACGCCTGGATGCACGCACCCGGCATGCGCATTTCATGCACGCACTGACGCACGTCACTATGACTGATTTTGAATCACCCTCGGCAGCAAGGAGAACGCTGTGCCCGTTCCTGCTGCTAAAGTTCGAGTGGGGACCGAGGTATGGGGACCGTGGCGGGCGCGCCCAGGCCCTGTTTTTTGTCTTGGGGGAACCCAAAACAGTGTATCCATACAGTGTACCCATATACATTTTGTGTACCATATATGTACATATACATTTTGTGTATCTGTAGGAAACACCCAGGCTCCGCTGGGTGCATTCCGCCTGCGCACTCCTTTTGGATCCCTACTTTCTTCGCGGAATTCTGAAGGCGCCACTTTCGTTTTTGAAGCACACGCCCCCCCCCCGCTTCCACGACAAAAACACTTTCATGTTTCTGTGTTTAGCCCCCAAATGACTCCGCCCCGGTCAATCAAAGCTGAAACCCTAAAAAAACTCACCCTTAACCCTAACCCCCCAAATGACTCCGCCCCGTTCAATCGTAGCGCCGCACCTGGTGCCCCTGGCAGCCTGTGTGTGTGCCTTTCCCAGCTCCCCCCTTTCTAGTTACAGTTGTCGTTGCGCGCGTGAAGAACTCTGTAACGGACTGCCCTCGACTAGGTTTTCCTCCAGCCATCAGTGCGGAGAAGTTGTAAGGACGAGTAGTGAGGCCGTGTGCGTCAGCAGCTCCCCCCTCCTCTGTGACTGCCGGCGTGGGTCAGTCGTTCCGCTAAGGATCTTGGGCAAATGATGGCTCAACCCGGGCCTCACGGCTCATTCCCCAATCTGAACCCGACGGAGGCGATTTCTTGCGGAAGGGGTGTGATAACGTCAATTTCCACACTTTTCAGGTTAAAATTCGCGCAATCTCAACCCAACGCGCCAGCCCAAGCCGGCCTATCTCAACCCGACAATGCGTTTTTTCCGGGTTGCGTGTTGGGTAACGGAAACACTGGTGTGGGTGCACCAACCACGACCTCATCCTTTGCGCGACCCCAGGACAAGGTCTTCAAATTACACCAAACTTATTACCGCTAGATCGCTATGCTGGCGCGGCGCACGGCTGTGTGCGCGCGTGCCGTGTATCCGGCTTCGATCATGAAATATAGAGACCCCTGTCGTCGTGGCAGCTAGCTACGTACGTGGCGCCTCCCCCCACACGCACATGGCCGTTGGGCAGCCACCCGCTGCGGTTGGGTAGCTGGTTCGTTGGCTGGCAGGTGGCCGGCAGCCCAAATGGCCACTGCTGCCCACCCAGGCGCAGCTCACAGCTCACAGTACACACCCTTCATGCGGTAACCCCGCGCGGCCGCCCTGTCGGTCCACTCCTGCGCTGCCTTGTCGTCCTTCTCGCACCCGTAGCCCTCGGCGTACATCTGGCCCAGCAGCGCCTGGGGCGGGGGCGGGGATGGTGGTGGAGCGCGCGTGTGTGTGTGCGTGTGTGGGAGAGTGCGTGTGTGTGCACATGTGTGTGTGTGTGTGTGTGCGTGTGTGTGTGTGTGTGTGTGTGCTGGATCGCTGCACAATCGGCTAGCTATGCATGTTGCCATGCACGCGTGCCCCTACACCCTAGACCCAAGCAACCTCAAGCAGCAGCGCGCTACAGGCTCAAGCAATGGCTCCCCCGATTGAAAGGCTCCTAGATGGGGGCATAAGGTCCTCGATTCCAAAGGGGTTGGAGTGAATCAATTCGTGCACCGAGAAGGATTGTCGTATCGTTCCGAATCTGCACCGAGAACGATGATCGGATCGTCCCGAATCCGGGACGCTGTCCCGAAGACAGGACAATCTTCATTCCAAGGGGATATTTCCACCGAATATCTGTGTCGTTTATCTGGGTCCGCATTCAGATAAGTGATCTGGTCGACAGGCAATATCTGGCCTCATCGCAATATCTGTCGTTGTGTTTCCGTTGCATGCATGCCCAGATACTGCCGAGGGGCGTCGCCTCACCAGCGCGTTACAGTGCCGCACGCACTCGCGCAGCAACAGTTTGCATGGCATGTTTGCATAGGCCTGTTGTTGCCCAAGTTCGGGCGGTTATAAGCACGCCCCAGGCCGTAGCGCGTGCGTTTCTTGGCCATTCGATGTACTAAGTACATGTACAGACGCGCGATGGAGATAGCTATTGATCGCGCTCGGATGCAGGCCAGAGCCGAGGTTTGACCGCGGCCCAGATAGGCCAGATAGGCCTCGGACCCCTATCTGGGTCGGTCCGCTATCTGGTTAGGTCCAGATAGTCTCTGGCCGAAACACGCACAGACGATGGAAACACGACGACCAGATAACACGTAACCGACCAGATAGAACCGAACAGATACCAATTAATCTCTCGGTGGAAATATCCCCTTACACTAGATAGTTACCCTTGTCATACCATACCATACCCTTTATGACAAACCTTATTTCATACCATGGCCCTTCCCAGGCTAGCTCGTACCAAATTGGTGCCACATTTGGGGTTATCCCAAAACGCCCCCTCGCGTGCCTCCCCGATTCCACATCGCGTGCATACGATATTAAAAGGTTGTGCCACGCGATGTAGACGTCCGGGTGGGCTGCTGGGGTGGGGGGAAGGCCTTAGGTCGCCAGCTAGGGGCCATGCGGCGCCGAGGGGCCCTCTCCGCGTCCCGCGCGGTGTCAAACGTTGCGATAGCTGCCTGTCTACGCGCCCGTGGGGAGTGCGTGCCATGGGCGTCCATGCTCGGGGCCCAGGGGCGGCTGTGTTGCGCCTCATGTTGCGCCTCATGCAACCCCCCATGCAACCTCGCTCGGAGGCTCTAACCCCCGTATTATAAGGCACAAACATGTATCATTGACGATTCCGGGGCGTGGGATGACCGGGGGCCGCGCTGGGGCCGATATTGAAATGGTCATTTCCGACAGGTGGCGTTTGCGACGGTCGTGTGGCGCCCACGGCGCATGCCACGACGCACCACCGGCACTTACAGTCGTCGAATACATAGTAGAAGTCACACACAAGGGGAGGGGCGCAGCGGTGGCGCAAAATTAAGTTGCGGGGCAAAACGGCACTCTCGCACCCCACTTTTTGAGGCGTGACCCGGGACGGCACGGCCATTCACAGCGCCTGTGCTCCCTCCCAAGCTCTCCCCCGCCGCAAGCACCTGCTCTTACATGATTAAAGACTTTCTTGCGCAGGAGGCAAGTGCATGCGTGCACCGTGGGCGCTACATGACACTTTCCAAGATTGGGTTTTTGTTGAGTCGAGTTTAAAAACTCACGTTTTGGGAGGCGTGACCCGGCACGGTATCTCCATGCACAGCACCTGTGCACCCTCCCCTTCCCTCCCCCGCCACATACACATGCTCCTACATGATTACAAACCGTACGCGGCGGGGGTACGTCCCTGGTGCAGCGTGGACCACACACGCCCCGTTTCAAAATTGGGTTTTTGGGTCTGGCACCAAACCAGGCACTTTTGGTACGAGCTAGCCTGGGAAGGGCCCCATACCCTTGATCACAAACCTCAGCCCCCACACCCCACCTGCTGCTTCACATCGCCGCGCGCCGCCTCCGCGTGCGTGTCCTCAAACCAGCGCTTGACCGCCTGCGCGCACATCGCGCATGGGAATGGGGTGGGAAGAGCGGCATGGACAACGGGAGTCGGTCCGTTGAGAGTCGCACGCAAACATAGGGAGCGTGCATGGGGAGCGTGTGTGTCGCGCATGGCACACGCCGCATCCCATGCGCGTGTGCGTGTGTGCGGTGCAGCCAGGTGGTGCTGCATGCATGCGCATGCGCATGGCTAGCGCGTGCATGGGGAGCGTGCATGGGGAGCTCGTGTGTCGTGCATGCGCGCGTGTGTACGAGATGCAGCCAGGCTCCGCAGGTGGTGCTGCAGGCACAAGCAGAGAGGGCATGCATGGCTGGCGCGCGTGCTGTGCGCGCCCTGCCGTTCCCGCCTGAGACCTCCTCTCAAGAGAACCCAGGCTTGACTTGCCTCCTGCACGACGTACTTGAGCGGCACTGGCTGCACCGGCACCTCCCCGTACGTGTAGCCGGGAGCGCCCTGGTTGGACAGCGCGGTGGGAGCGCCCTCCAAAGGGCGTTTGGAGCCCTTCGAGCCCTTGGACCCGGACGCGCCTTCATGGAGACGACGAGGGCGTGCATGCGTGGGGCCGGTGCGGGGGACGCACTACGGAGGCAAATCCATGCGCGACCCACATGGGCGCATGCATGACCCCCCCCCCTTGTGCCGGTGCAGGCAGCTGCCCACCTCCTAGCGACGCCATGGCGTGCCTCCTCTGACTCCCCGCGCACGCTACCACCGGTTGGTGCCTGCGAGTCACGGAGGCGTGAGTGCACGAGCGACCAACGGCGAATATCTGAGCGTCAGTGCGCGGTGCAGTAAAAGTTAACGTCCTCCGCATGCCGGTGGTGTGTGTGTGCCGTGAAACGAAGCTTTCATCAGGTATGTGTGGGGAAGTGTGGGGCTAAAAGTTTGCCAAACTCCCTCTCACTCCACAGGAGCATACGGCACTCTTACTAGCAACCGTGATGCGGCATGCTGACCACGTGTGGTCGGCATCAGACTGCACTATTAACTAGCTACCGTGACGTGCCTACTGCATACTGACCACGCGTGACCACTGATCAGCCAGGGCAGGTGAGCCCCAACGCTTGTTTTGGTGGAGAGGATTTGGGGGGCGCTCAACCATGCATCCATGCGGGGCATTCATGCATCCAGATGGGGGGGGCACGGTGCTGCAGACCAGAGGGGAGGGGGTCTCCAGCACCAGCACTGCACATTCACGTGTGGGGGCAATGTGGGGGGAGGGGAGGGCAGGGTGGGGTGGGGGGAGCTGAGGTAGGTCGCGTCTGGGGGGTGCTGTGTGTGTGCTCGTGGTGGGTGGCAGCTGATGATGACGATGGATTTTACGTCGTGTGTGACGCTCGAATAGAGTGCCACCCTTGTCAGACGCACTCGTGCGTACCCCCCGCCAACCCGTCGTCTGGGCTGGCAGTCCTGCGCCACGGGGCTGCCCACTGCTGCTGTCATCAAGCAAGGGTGCAAATGCAAATGCGATCCACACTTTTTTACCAGCAAGACACCACGCGGCTCCCCTGGTGCCTGGCGAGAACAGGCGGGAGCTGGCAGGAGCTGTAAGGGAGGGGATGGGGGTGGAGGGGCGGAGGCGGGGAGCCTGGAGGGGGGATCGGCAGGGGCCGTGTGGTGGTGGTGGTGGGTGGGAGGGGGGGGAGCGGAGAGGGAGGGGGGGGACACAGGTCCACGCAGGGTCCACTGCTCCTCCGATCGGGCCGCAACGTATGAGTCGCTACACATTGTCGCGTGTGCTTTCACAGGCAGGACCCCACTCTATGTCTGCACCGCTGGCGGCGACACAGCGCAGCCTCCGTGCCCCTGCCCTTCCCCTTGCGTCGAGAAACGCCCCCATCCGCCCCATACGAGAACTTAACGCCTCGAATGCCGTGGGTCCCACCTCTCAACACACGTTACACCTCTCAACGCACGTTACACAGGACGCGGTGGTCCGGGGGCGTAGCCCTCGTTGTCTGGGCGGTGTTTTTGTGTAGGCCAGAATCAATTGAGGAAGCACTGACTGGCAGGTGCCCGGTAGCTGCCTGGCATCTGACCGGTAGCTGCCTGGTAGCCGCTCTGCCCTGCCCGGTAGACGCCTCCCCCCCCCTCCCTCCCAGCGCCCGTCCCAAGGCCCCCCCCCCGAGCCGTCCCCCCCTCTGCCACCAGAACCCCAGCCACGACCCAATCGAGCTCTCGGTCACCAAGTGCTCATTACAGGTGCAAAACAAAATGCCGATTTTCACCCCCGGGTCCCCGTCGCGGCGGAGCCACCACCCCCACCCACCCACCCAGCCCCCAAACCCCCCCAGCCCCACAGCCCTACAGAGCCCCCCCCACCCCACCCCTCCACAGGGATCGCACCCCATGGAGCAGGCCTGGTTCGCCTTCATGGATGCCGCCCAGGCAGGCCAAGTCGATGTTATGCGCCTGCTGCTTGACCACCCGTCTGCCGATCCCGGAGCAATGATGATGCGCACAAGTGTCGGCGGGTGTCTCTAGTAGAAGAGTAGCCTGCTTAGCTGGAAAACCCGTGTTACTTACTTGCGCACAAGTGTCAACGGTGCCATCGCCCTCATGGCTGCTACTCGCGATGGCCACGTCGATGCCATGTGCCTGCTGCTCGACCACCCGTGTGCCGACCCAAGAGCAATGATCATGCACGTTGCGGGCGAAGGCTTCACCGCTCTCATTGTCGCTGCTCAGGATGGCCATGTAGACGCCATGCGCCTGCTGCTCGACCACCCGTCTGCCAACCCCGCTGCAATGATCATGCACACGAAATCGGATGGGTGTAACGCGCTCATGATGGCTGCTGACAGCGGCCACACGGACGCTATGCGCCTGCTGCTCAACCACCCGTCTGCCGACGCAGCATACCTGCTGGTGCACGCACGCGCCGATGGTTCTACCACCCTCTTGATTGCGGCGTGCAGCGGCTGTGTGGACGCTCTGCACCTGCTGCTCGACCACCCGTCTTCCGACGCAGCAGCCATGGTGGCGGTCTCCCCTCGACGCATCTCGGCGCTTTCGATGGCGGCACACTTTGCTGCCGGCCAGCCCACCGCCACCCGCTTGCTCTCGACCGCTCCTGTGCGCCCCTGCTGCTCCTGCTGCGCCACAGCGCTGTGGAGGCACAGTCGAGCGATGCCCGGGCGGCACACATGAGCAAGGTGATGGAGGCGCTGTGCCAGGACCCACGGTCGGGCCTGCTGTTCGAAAACAACCAGCCGGACGCCACCCGCGATGAGGTCGTCTGCATGCTGCTGGAGCGTGGCGCATAGCTGAGCCGCGCCAACAGCCCTGTGGTGCTGCGAATCATCCGCGAGCGACTCCTGCTGGCGCGCGCGCCGCAGCTCCTCAACGAGGCCGTCCTGAACGTGGCGTTCGCGCAGCAGCAGCAGCAGCAGCAACAGCAGCAGCAGCAGCAGCAGTAGCCTCAGCAGCAGCAGCAGCAGCAGCAGCAGTAGCCTCAGCAGCAGCAGCAGCAGCGGTAGCCTCAGCGGCCGAGAACACGACACGTAAGCCCGTGCTGCGCCGTGCCGTGCCGCGTCGTGCACCCACCCCACCGAGCCGCGTGCGCGTGCGGGCGTGCCCGTGTGCTGAACGGTGCGCTGATGGGGCCTGCGCCTGCGCCTGCGCGCCAGGCAGGCGGATGCGGGAGGAGGGAGGGCGGGAGGTGCAGTGCTTCTCAGCGGGGCGCATGCGGGGTTTACAGGTTTTACATGTGCGCGCCCGGAGGACCCCAGGGCGTGAATTCAGGCCTAGACTATACGTCTGGGGGAGCTCTACTAGTAGAGCCCGCAAGGCCACGCAGCGCGCCAGCCTACCTGGGCGCGTGCGTACACCGTGGGTGGCGCTGCCGACATGCAGTGTGCTACAGGAGGTCTGTGACAGCCACACGCATTTCAAGGAAGGAGTTAGCACGAAGGGTGATTATGTCAAACCAGCGAGTGGTTTGACATCTCCAGATCCGACCCTGTTGGAGCGGGAACCCACACCCGGCTCTCCGACAGAAAGGCCCAGTGGCTAAGCTTTCGCACCAGGCGGCGCCACCAGGAGGTCGCGCCAGGCGGCGCCATCGTGGACTCAAGTGGAGCGGAAGCAGCTGGGGGGGCGGCTGGCGCAGGGGGTTGGGAGATAGGCATGGGTGGCGCAAGCGGCGCGCGCGCGGCCGGTGTGCAGCATGCAGCTGCAGGCACCAGGCAGTGGAGGGGAGGCAGCTGGGGCGGGGAGGTTCCGCGAGGGCGGCAAGCGGCAGGGCCGGTGAACAGTGGCGCAGCTGCAGGCAGCACCGGGCAGTGGAGGTGGCTGGGGGGCGGTGTGTGTGTGGGGCGTGCACGCCATGTGGGTGCGCTGCTGCAGGCAGCAGAGACAGTGCTGAGTGGCACCAGGCGACGAAGAGGGGGGAGTGCGCTGCAGGGGCCACTAGCTCGTAGGACACTGCTGTGTCAGGCGGAGGGGAGCGGGGGGCTAGCAGCATGCGTGCGTGCCGGCACATGACCGTATGCTGTGATTCCACGGGGGGGGGGGGGGGGCAGGGTGTGTGTGTCTAAAACCGAGAAGTGGGAGAGCTCGCATCGCAGCCATCACGCAGCCAAAGATCCTCTTAACATCCTACAACGGGTGGTCACGACGGGCATTCTCGAAATAATGCTGCACAACGGTGGGGTGGGGTGTGTGGTGGTGGGGGGGACCTCATGCCCACATCCCAGCCTTTGCAGGCGTGGATAGTCTAGTCGAGCCGATACTCCGATGCCGCAGCTTGGCGGCACACTGCGCAACACTGTGCAAAGGCAGGGTGGACGTGCCAGGGTGGATGGGGAAAAAACTGGCGAACAAGATGGTGAGAAGGGATTGACGGATGGTGGGGTTGAGGGGAGTTGGGAGTGCCTGCCATTCATAAACAGTTCTTTCAATAAAGATCACGGGGTCACAAGTCGCGACCAGTATAGATCACTCACTTGTGGGAATGAATCCCACAAGCGCTTTGTCACAAGGTCACTGTGAACAACGGGGTCGGGTGCCACGAACCAGCCGTGCCTGCTTCCTGGCTGGTGGCTGCGCCGCGCTTGAAAAGGGGGCTGCGCCCCTTCTCAGGGATACAGCAAGCAGTGCGCCGCGCTGCTGCGCCAGCCGCGCCTGCTCCGGCGTTGAACGGTCACATACATATGTGCGCTTGTCCCAGCGCCGCGGTTTCTTGGGGTGTGGGGGGCTTCTTGGTTCCATTGGGGGGGGGGCTTAGCGCCTGCGTGGCCTACCGCTGCCGCGTGCGCTGCCTTTGCTGCTTGTGCTGCCGCTGCTGCTGCACCGTGCGCGGTCGTCGAGCCTGCACGTCAGCTGGTGGTTCCATTGGGGGGGCCTAGCGCCTGCGTGGCCTACCGCTGCCGGCGTCCGCTGCCGTTGCTGCTTGTGCTGCCGCTGCTGCTGCACAGTGCGCAGCCGTCGAGCCTGCACGTCAGCTGGTGGTTCCATTTGAAGGGGGCCTACCGCCGCCGGTCGCAGCGCCCACTGCCTTTGCTTGTGCTGCCGCTGCTGCTGCACAGTGCGCGGTCGTCGAGCCTGAACGTCAGCTGCGACGGGTCTCCACAGAACGGGTTGTGCTGCTCGCGCCGTGAGCGCGGCACGAACGACGGCGCTTCCATCGCGAGCTCAATGTCGTCGTGGTGGACCTCTCTGCGTGGTGTGCGGGGTGTGTGCGTGGCGCGTTGGGCTGGTGCTCCTCGCGACGCCCACTCGCGTGGGTGTGCGTGTGTGCGTGCGTGTGCGTGTGTGCGTGCGTGTGTGTGTGTGAGCGTGTGCGTGCGTGCTCGTGCGTGCTCGTGTGTGGATATGTTATGGATGGTGTTATGGATATCCAATGGATGTGTTATGGATGGTGTTGTGGATGGTGTTGTGCATGGTTTTATGGATGTTTACACGATGTTTCACCGAGGTGCGCAGCCAGGCGGGGGCCAGGGACATCCATAACACCATACACAACATCATCCACCACCCACAACACCATCCACCCCCATCCCCTCAGCCTACCTTGAAACAAACCGCCCCGGGCGCCAGATCTGCGACCCTGACACCACGCTCGCAAACAGCGGGCTGCACAGCGCATACTCCACCATCACGGGCTGCGCACAAACACGTGCACACAAACACTCACTTAGATGGCATCGGCGCGGACTGGGCATCTGCGTCAGTACATGCAAGTGCATGCATGCATGCATGCGACTCAGTGGTCTCACGTGCGCCTCGGGCAGCAGCATGTAGATGCAGCGCCGCACGTTCTGCACAGCTTTCGAGCGGTTCGACATAGGCTTGAGCTGAGCGATTGTGTCCAGCATCCTAGAAGACCGCCACTGGCGCCCACCCGTTGCGGTACGTCACCACGCCTCCCCGCGCGAACAATCGACCGGAGCACTATTCGATTGCGTGTCCCAGGTTCCTTGTCTGCCCCCGATTGTTTGTATCCCGAAGGAATTCGGAAACTTCTCCAATCCGGCTTTTCGAAATTCGTGCCACTAGTGGAGCAGGGATGGGGCACCCTTTGCAATGGGGCTGTGTGCGATGCACTGTCGCGTGTGTAGTAGTAAGAGGCCTAATGTTCGAGGATCAAAATGGTGTGGATGTGTGAAAACAATTGCACCAACCTTGGATTCCGGTTTGTGATGAGAATTTTACAATCCACTGCCGGCGGTCACACGTTCGGTACCAAAGCTTCAGCGGGACTTAAGAGAGCAGGCACGATGCCCACCAAAGAAAGGTAAAGCTACCCTCACGGAGCCAGCGGTGGCCAGCAGGAACGGTCGCCTGCTCCTCGACACTGCCACCGCATGCAGCCTGCGCGCTGCCAACACTCTCTACCCCCACAGGCCTGAGCATCAGTACACCCATATCAGCCCCATGGCTATTGCACAGAGCAGACGGCATGCATGCTCTGTGCGCCGCCTGCACAGCGTCAAGGACTACATCCTGATCGCGCGCCGCCGCATGCATGCGGTGTCAGACTGTAGGGTGCGTAGGAGCCCAACCTGGGACAGCGATCACCGCATGATGGTACTGTCCATGCGCCTCCGCATGCGAGCCTCCCGCCATGCAGGCGGCTCTCAGCGGCGCGCATGGGACTCTTCACAACTGCGGCGCCCGGCTGTCCGTCGTGAGTTCAACCTCCAGCTGTCCGATCGCTTTGGGCTGCTGGAGGCCGTGCCGCCCGAGGGCGCTGATGCCCAGGCGGAGTACGACGCGATGACTGCTGCCATTCACGAGGTGGCCACCAACCACCTTGCTCCACGCGGCAGCCGCCGGCGGCGCGGCTGGCAGTTCACTCTGTTGCAGCGCACCCTCCGGCTCATGGACGCCCGGCAGCGCGCGCACTCGGCATGGCTCAGGAGCAAGTCTGCTGCTGCCACAAACGAGAGCGCAACCGCGCCAACCGCGCGGCTGACGCAGCTGTCCAGAGAGACAGGGAGAGGTAGATCGGCCAGCAGGTGGCGGAGGCGCAAGACATGCTACGCAAGAAGAATCTGCGCCAGTTTGCGCGCGCGTGCGACAGGCTGGCGGGCCGCAGCCGCAGCCATCAGATCCCACCTGCCATGCGGGACGTCTCGGGCGCGCTGCACAGCGGTCCAGACGGGGTGCTGAAGGCCATGACAGAGTCATTCGACAAGCTATATGGCGGGGAGACCAAGCTCAGCGACGAGACCCTGAACCAGCTGGAGAACGATGTAGCGGCGTTTGAGCTCACACGCGCCACAGAGGTGGACGAGGCGCACGGGCGCCCCCCTGACCTGGCTGAGACGGAGGCGTGTGTGCGAGCGTTGCGCTCGGCCGCCGCTCCGGGCGGTGACCAGCTGGACGCCATGCTGTTGCGGTGCCCACCTGCCATCGCATGGCTCCACCGGGTCATCATCGCCGTATGGCGGTCGGGGAGAGCCCCGAGGGAATGGAAAACTGCTATTATCACACCGTTATATAAGGGGAAGGGTCCGCGTGACTCCCCTGGTAACTACCGCGGTATAAGCCTTCTCTCTATTGCCGGGAAAGTGTACGCTGCCATACTTCTGCACCGCGTCTCCACGCAGGTTGATGGTCAGTTGCATGAGGCTCAGTGTGGTTTCAGAAAAAGCAGAGGCACTGTTGATGCGATTTTTACTCTGCGCTCGCTGAGCGCGGCACATGCCGAGTACAAGCAATGCATGGCTGTGGCATTTGTCGACTATTCTAAAGCTTACGCTTGCATAAACCGTGCGGCACTGTGGAGAGTCCTTAGATTATATAGTGTTCATCCACACATTATTGATCTGTTGGAGGATCTTCACACCAACACCGCAGCTGCCGTGCGGCTGGCTGGGAAAATCGGGCACGAATTCCCCGTGTTGTCTGGTGTGCGACAGGGGTGCGTCATTGCTCCTGTGTTGTTCAATGTTTTTATTGACCACATAGTGAAAAAGGCGCTAGACATGATGCCAGAGGGGGCTGGCGTGTCAGTCGTGACCCGAGCCGGCGGCTCTGTGTTGTCGTCGTCGGTTGAGCGCATAGTAATGCTGATGTATGCCGACGATTTATGTTTGTTCTCGCATGACCCAGCTGAGTTGGCGCTTATGCTGAAAATCCTTGACAAAATGTCCTCTAGCTTTGGCATGCAAATCAACGCCGCCAAGACAGAAGTGATGATTTTGCCAGCAGATTTTGACGCGGATCTGCCCACGTTTGCGCTGACTGGTGGTGAAGTGAAGACCGTCTCTGCATTTAAGTATCTAGGGAGTTGGATAACCCAGAGTAACAGTAACAGTAACACGGGGTTTCCAGCTAAGCAGGCTACTCTTCTACGCGAGACACCCGCCGATACTCCAGCACACTTAAGTACTAGAGTACCGCCGGCTCCCGGCCGATAGACTACCGCTCCCTAACCCAGAGTGGTGGTGTGGAAAAGGAGATCGGTGTGCGTGTCGGTCGCGCGCTGGGCGTGTTTGCGTCTTTTGATAAGATTTGGGCCAGCAAGAAGATGCAAGTGCAGTCTAAGATGCGGGTTTACAACACTTTCGTGCTGCCCCACTTTCTGTACGGCTGCGAAACATGGGCCCCTACTAAAACACAACTGACTCGATTGGAGGTTGCCCACTCTAACTGCCTTCGTCGCATTCTGGGTGTGCGCCTGGTCGACCGGCACAGATTAACTTATATTCGGCAGGCGTGCGACACTGAGCCAATTGAGAGCCTTGTGGCAAAGCGATCAATGCAGTGGCTAGGCCATGTGATGCGCATGCCGGCTTCTCGTCTTCCTCGTACGACTTTTGACTGCACAATGGATGTGGCTCGGCAGCAAGGCCGGCCTCCAGCCTCCTCCCGACACTATTTTCTTAAGCTACTGATTCAGCAGCTAGGCGAAACTAGTGGCACTCGTTCTGATTGGAAGACTTTTTCGGACACGGCGTTTGAGCGTGCTCAGGATAGGGTCGGGTGAAGAGCCGTGGTGTACGGCTCCTCCTCAGGCGCCGGCCCCTCCACCACGGCGGTCAAGTAGATTGGCAAGCGCCACTTGACCCCCTATCCCCTAGAAGCAGTTAGGACCTATTTTGGAGGCGTCGCACAATAGCTCTCCTTTTTGCTCTGGGACTACATGTTGGCAGGCAGCCGGCTGGTGGCTACCGCCCCTCACAAGTAATTGTTAGGGCCATAACTGGACTTGGGTCTGGGTGGTGGTACTAGGACTAGAGGTAGTCTTTGCTGGAAAGCCGATGTAACTGTAACTGTAACAAAGGTAGCCCACGGAAGCGCCAAACCACGGCGTGGCGGGCACCAAGCAAGCAGCATCACAGTGCAGGCTCCACACCCAACCCCTCCAGTGGCCGGAGGGCAGGCCCAAGTTATAAAACCATGAAGGGACCAGAAAGCCCTTCCCCAAACCAGTGGAAGCGGGGCTGGTAGCACACCCGCCGCAACTCTCAACTCAGCGACCACAGCACACCCGCCAGCGCGCGCGTATGACGTCACCTCCCCTCACAGACCCCCTCAGGGGCCTAGGATGTCTTGTTCAGAGTGAGCCCGCCGTCCACCACATCAACAAAGCGGGGGGTCGGGCCCACCACACCCGCCCATCCTCGCGGCACCACGCCGCCCGCAGCAAAAAACGCCAGCGCGTCCCACAGATCAATCGTCGCCAGCGCCCCCGCCCGCTCAACCGCCACCGAGCGAGCAGGGGGCACCACACCATCACGCGGGCGAGTGATGCGCCACAGGTGGCAGCGGCCGCGTTCCATTGCGTCCACCACGAGCGCGTCCACCACCGCCCACACACCTGGCTGCACCCCAGGGGGTGGCTGTAGCAGCCACACCTGGCAGCATGTCACAACCGGGATAGGGGCAGGAAGGGCAGCAGCAACCGCCACCACCACCGCTTCCGCCACCGGGCACCCCCAGAAGCAGTGCGCACGCCACCGGTTCTTCTGTCTTCCTCGTCCCAATACATCCCATCCGTCCAGGTGTGTGAGGTGGGACATTGAGCATGGTGTGTGTGTGCATGGATGGTGCAGGAGCGGCAGCAGCAGCAGCAGCCGGGCGGGTCGGTCTGCCTGTTGGAACACCAGCTGTGGCGCCTTGATCTATCTGTAATCTCCCGAGATCTCCCAGCGTGCATGGGAGCCCCTTCCCGCCACGAGCGCATGGAGCCTGCCCGCTGACGTTCCCGTGCTGCATGAGCACGCATGCCATGATGGATGTCGTGTCCCCACCGGGGTGACGGCGCAGCCGGCGCCCACTCACGCCCTCTGCGCCCACTCACGCCCACCCACCGTGCATGGTGCCGCAGCCGGTGCCTGTGCCGTGCACAGCCGCTGTGCCTGCCAGTGCCTGCTCCGCAGCACAGAGCGCCGGCGCATCATGCCCATGCACCCCGCCAACTCCGGCGCGGGCCTGTGTCCCGAGTTCCGCACCGACCCGTCGAAGCTCAAGCCGGTGTTCGACAAGTGCCCAGGCGGGTACTGAAAGTGGCGCATACCGCAGCCTGAGGGGATGGACCCCATGGCGGGGCGGGGCGTGTGCCACGAGCGCGTGCGCTTGTGCTGTGCCACGAGGGCGGGCGCTTGTGCTGTGCGGCCCTCCTCTCTCTCTCGCGCGCGCGCCCGCCCGCACTCCCCTCTCTCCCGCGCCCTCTTGCACTCTTCTCTCTCTCGCCATCTCGCACTTCTCTCTCTCGCGCGCGCGCCCTCTTGCCCTCCTCTCTCTCGTCCGCCCGTCGCGGATGATGCTGTGCACTTCTCCCCCCCTTCCCCCCCTCCACCTCCGCCTTGCCACCATGACGGACGCGCAGATGCAAACGCAGCACCTGTACGGGTCGTTTGGCAGCCCGGGGTTTGAATACACTCCGGAGGAGGCGTTTTTAAACGTGCTACTTGAGAGTAAAAATGCGCGTTATGCGGTGACGGGTGCTTGATGACTGCGTGTGCGTGTGCGTGTGCGTGTGCGTGTGCGTGTGCGTGTGCGTGTGCGTGTGCGTGTGCGTGTGCGTGTGCGTGTGCGTGTGCGTGTGCGTGTGCGTGTGCGTGTGCGTGTGCGTGTGCGTGTGCGTGTGCGTGTGCGGTGTGCGTGTGCGTGTGCGTGTGCGTGTGCGTGTGCGTGTGCGTGT
>VFSX01000812.1:0-5000 GCA_016618255.1 Chlamydomonas sp. UWO 241
CTACCACTCGCAGACACCATCACTGGATCTTTGTTGGACGAGGGAAAGCACTCATCTCCCCCTCTCTCCCTCAACCACTCGCAGACACCAGCACTGCACCTTGAATGGAAAAGGGAGAGCACCAACCGCCCCCTCCTCCCCCTCTCTACCGCTCGCAGACACCATCACTGGATCTTCGTTGGACGAGGGAAAGCATCCATCGCCCCCTTCCTCCCTCAACCACTCGCAGACACCAGCACTGCACCTTGAATGGACAAGGGAGAGCACCAACCGCCCCCTCCTCCCCCTTTCTACCACTCGCAGACACCATCACTGGATCTTCGTTGGACGAGGGAAAGCACCCATCGCCCCCTTCCTCCCTCAACCACTCGCAGACACCAGCACTGCACCTTGAATGGACAAGGGAGAGCACCAACCACCCCCTGCTCCCCCTCTCTACCACTCGCAGACACCATCACTGGATCTTCGTTGGACGAGGGAAAGCACCCATCGCCCCCTTCCTCCCTCAACCACTCGCAGACACCAGCACTGCACCTTGAATGGACAAGGGAGAGCACCAACCGCCCCCCGCCCCTCTACCACCACTGCATCATCACCGGATGAGGGAAAGCACCAACCGCGCCCCCCCCCCTCTACTACTCGCAGACACCACCACTGGATATTCACTGGACGAGGGAGAGCCCCAACCGCCCCTCTCGCCCTCCCCTCTACCACTCTCAAACACCTCCACTGGATCTTCGCTGGATTTGATGACGATGTGAGTTTACAATCCACTTCTGGCGGTCACACTCCCCCCCCATCTTCCGGCAGAAACCATCACTGGATCCCCCCCCTCGACCACACGCATACACCATCACAGCATCATCAATGGTCGAGGGACAGCGCCAACAGCCGCTCCCCCCCCTCTACCCCTCGCAGACACCATCACTGCAGCTTCACTGGTCTAGGGAGAGCACACCCCCCCTCTCCCCCTCTACCAGTCGCAGAGACCACCACTGGATCTTTGCTGGACGAGGGAAAGCACCAACCGCCCCCTCCCCCCCTCTACCACTCGCTGAGAAGTTCCTTGGATCTTCTCTGGTGATGATCTGGTCAGGATGAGCATGCGAGTTTACACTCCACTTCTGGGAGTCACACTTCCCGCTATCTTCCTGCAGAAGCTATGACTGGATCCCCCCCCTGCCCTCTACCACTCACAGAAACCATCACTGGGATCTTCGCTGGATTTGATGATGACGACAGTCTACAATCCACTTCTGGCGGTCATACTCCCCCCCCCCTCTTCCCGCAGGCACCATCACTGGATTCCCCCCCCTCCGCCTCCTACCACTGGGATACACCATCACTGCATCATCACTAGGCGAGGGAGAGTGCCAACCGCCGCCCCCCCCCTCTCTACCACTCGCAGAAAACATCACTGCATCATCATTGGACGAGGGACAGCAGCTTGATCGACGCCTGCCCCCCCCCACCCTCTATACTACCGGGACGCCAGTAGTAGACATCATCACTGCATCATCAATGGATGAGGGACAGCAGACAACATCCTTGGGTCATTATAGGACGAGGGACAGCGGGTCGATCGATGAGTAGTACGGCTGGACCCTGTGCATGTCTTGGTCGGCGATGCGGTACTGCGTGTGTGTGTGTGTGGGGTGTGTGAGTGTGTGTGTGGCAGTGTGCATGCGTGCGTGTGCCATATTGAGTGTGTGTGTGTGTAAGCGCGTGGCTGTGTGCATGTACTGGTTGGCGATGCGGTACTGATCATGCGTGTGTGTATGTGTGTGTGTGTGTGTGTGGCGCGTGCATGTCTTGGTTGGCGATGCGGTACTGTGTGTTTGTGTGTGCGTGTGTGCGTGTGCTGTTAAGTGTGTGTGTGTATGTGTGTGTGTGTGTGTGTGTGTGGCGCGTGCATGTCCTGGTCGTCTATGCGGTACTGCGCGTGTGTGTGTGCGTGTGTGTGTGCGTGTGCCATTGAGTGTGTGTGCGTGTGTGTGTGTGTGTGCGTGTGTTTATGTGCCGTTGAGTGTGTGTGTGTGTACTCACGTGTCACGTGCATGTCCTGGTTGGCGATGCGTGACTGCGTGTGTGTGTGTGTGTGTGTGTTTTGTGCATGTGTGTGTTTATGTGTGCTGTCGAGTGTGTGTGTCTGTGTGTGTGTGTGTGTGGCACGCGCATGTCCTGGTTGGCAATGCGGTGCTGCATGTGTGTGGGGGAGGGCAGTGTGTGTGTGTGTGCATGTGTGTGTATGTGTGCATGGCACGTGTGCATGCGTGTGTGTGTGTGTGTGTGTGGCGTGTGTGCGTGTGTGTGGCGTGTGTGTGGCGTGTGTGTGTGTGTGTATATGTGTGTGTGTGGCATCTGTGCGCGTGCATGTGCATCCGTGCGCATGTGTGTGTGTGTGTGCGTGTGTGTGTGTGTGTGTGTGTGCGCGTGTGTACATGTATGTGCATACGCGAGTGGCAGTGTGCCCTGGTAGGCAATGCAATATTGTGCAAGGTGTGTGTGTGTGTGTGTGTGTGTGTGCGTGTGTGTGTGCTGGTTGTGTGCATGTGTGTGTGAGCATGTGTGCACGCATCATCCACCCAGACCAACACCTCCTCACCCCCCCCCTCCCTTCCCCCCCCCCCCGCTCCCCCACATCCCTCCTTACCTCCCACTCCTCCCCCCTCTCCCTCGTTCCTCAATGAGGCTCCCTCCCATAAAACAACAAAAAAACTTCTCCCCGCACCTGCTCAACCACTAGCAACACGCGTGCAAACCCGGTGTCCCTTAACCCTATACCCTGAACCCTAAACCCAAAACCCTTGACCTAAAACCCCAAACCTTAGACCCCCCCCCCCCCATCGCCTGCTCCACTATGAGCAACACACGCACGGGCCTGGTGTCCATCAACCCTAAAACTTCACCCCAACCCCAAACCCTAGAGCCTAGACCCTAAAACCTTAACCCCAAACCTCCCCCCCCCTCACCTGCTCCACCACCAGCAACACGCGTGCGAGACCGGTGTCCTATAACCCTAAACCCTTTACCCTAAACCTTCCCTTAATCCTAGACCCTAAACCCTAACCTGACCTAAACTCCTTAACCCTAAACCCCTTCACACTAAACCCTGAACCTTAAACCATAAACCTCACTCCCCTGTCCTTCCCCCCCCCCCTCACCTGCTCCACTATCAGCAACATACGCATGAGCCCGGTGTCCATTACCCCTAAACCCTTAAACCTTAACCCTCAACCCTCAACTCTCAACCTTCAGCCCTGAACCATAAACCATAAACCTCTCCCCCTACCCCTCACCTGCTCCACCACCAGCGATATTCGTGCAAGCCCGGTGTTGGTGTGGAACCCCTGTTCACACACGCATGCAGGGTTTGAGTGAGATCCCGGTCAAAGAGACAAATCGTGTGTGGGGGGGTATTTCAAAAGCTTGGTATGTGCGCGCGTGCAGGCGGGCGGGTGTGCGGGCGGGCAGGCACGAGTGTGTGCATGCGTGCATGCACGTGTGTGGGTTTGAGTGAGGACCCAGCCAGAAATTTATTGAGGGGTGGTTGGGGAGTGGTTGTCTGAGAGCTGTGATGTTTGTTGGAGCAAAAGGTGGAAGTGCTCGATGTGTGCAGCAGTGATTTTCTGTCATGATTTTTAACACGGGGGGGGGGGGGCAGAAAAGAAAGTTTTGACACACGATGGATTTTTTTGTGGGGAGGCCTGACCCACCCAACCACCCCAAGTCACTCAATACGTCATGCATGGAGCCGGGACCGATGCGCATGGCTTACTTACAGAGAGGGCTTTCCATAGCAATGCCTAAGTCGCCGGCAGATGGCCAAAATCACACCCAAAATCTAGCCATACCATGGCTTACTGGGCGGGCACCAATGAGTGTGGACCCTCCAGTTCAAACTTTCCAGGCAGATTCAGGGTTGACTCTCCTGAGGTGTTTTGCTGTGCTCTCCAAGGAGATTCAGATGGCATCGGTCCCATCTCAATCCATTAAGATTGCTCAAACCCCTAGGTGGGCACTTGGTGCATCGTAGGGAGCACGCGGGAGGGGTAGGGCATTGAGAAGGTGGGGACCCCCACCCTATTACCCCAGGGTCATTTCTGAGAATGGATTTATGCTCCTCTCTTCAAGGCGGTTCCAATGGCGGTCTTCCCATCAAAATATGCCCACTGGAAAGAAAGTTCTGGACTCCCCATATTTAGTTTGCCGCCCCCCCGACCCACCCACCCACCCCAATTTTGGACCCTCATATCTCGGCCTGAGGTCCAAATTCAAAATTTCTGATTGATTTGGCAGCAACAAAATTCATAATCATTGTGTGTGTCCAAACTTTTTTTTCTGCCCCCCCCCCCCCGTGATTTTGAATTAATTATTCCACAGCCGGATTGGGTTTGACCGCGTTGACCATTTGACCACAAATGTCCTCATAATCAATCATTTGAAAGCTCTTGAGGAGCTCTGTATTGCGGGCTTGTCAAACTACCAATCCACTGAATGGGTTGAGCTGTCTTCAAAGTCAAAGTACAACCAGAATTCACCCAAATGATTTTGTAGAGCCAAAAAGGAAATCACTGGTGTGCAGGTGTGCGTGCGTGCGTGCATGCATGTGTGCGTGCATGCGTGCGTGTGCCGCCACCCACCACCGCAGGTGTGTATGTTTCTGTACGTGTGTGCGCCGCTACCCACTGCCGAAGGTACGCGCGTGCATGCGTGCATGCGGCCGGGCGAGCTCTAGAAGAAGTGAGGCACCGGCATCTAAGTAGGGGCGCGCGACTGAACACACACGCACATGCACACACGAAATGGTCCCGAGCATACGATTGTGTGTTGTGTTCTTACACAAACATGGCCAGAGCAGTGCCTCTGTGCACACACACGCATGCACGCACAAACACACACACACATAGCAGGGTGTGACACACACACACACACACACACACACACGCACACACACACACAAACACATGTATGCACACACACAAACACATGTATGCACA
>VFSX01000812.1:12500-15000 GCA_016618255.1 Chlamydomonas sp. UWO 241
GTGTGTGTGTGTGTGTGTGTGTGTGTGTGTCAGAGTGTGTGTGTGTGTGTGTGTATGCGCGCATGTGTTTCTTTGTGTGTCAGTGTGCCAGTTTCAAGGCGGTGGATGGCGGCGAAGAACTCCCACACGGCCATGAGCTGTGTGTGTGTGTGTGTGCCGGTGTGGAACGACAAAGTATTCTCAGACGGCCGTGAGATGTGTGCGTGTGTGTGTGTCAGAGTGTGTGTGTGTGTGTGTGTGTATGCGCGCATGTGCTTCTTTGTGTGTTAGTGTGCCAGTGTAGGGGCGGACAGCGGCGAAGAATCTCCACACGGCTGCGAGCTGCATGTGAGTGTGTGCGTACATGTGTGCGTGTGCGTGTGTGTGTCAGTGTGAAATGACAAAGTATTCACACAAGGCCGTGAGCTGCGCATGTGTGTGTGTGTGTATGTGTGTGTGCCTCAGCGTGTGTGCGTGTGCGTGTGTGTGTGTGTGCGCGCGTTTTTTTTGTGTGTGTGTCACCGTGCCAGTGTCGGGGCGGCGGATGGCGGCGTAGAATTCACATACGGCCCCGAGCTGCATGTGTGTGTGTGTGTGTGTTGTGTGTGTGTGTGCGTGTGACATTCTCTCCATACCCCACACCCCACACCTCACACCTCACACCCCGCACCCCACACCTCGGGGCACGACGGCAGCAACGCGCGGAAGACCTTCTCTCCGGCAGCAGAGAAAGAGAACATGGCTGCGGGGGGTGCCACAGCCATGCACGCACGTCGGGCTGGGAACTTAGAGGGTGTTCTGAGATGTAATATATTGCTGGGCGGTGATGGTGATCAGCGATCATGTAGATTGGCAAGCGCCACTTGACCCCCTATCCTCTGGAAGCATTCGGGGCATATTGTGGAGGCGTCGCATAAAAGCTCTCCCTTTTGCTCTGGGACTACACGTTGGCAGGCAGCCGGCTGGTGGCTACCGCCCCTCACACGTAAATGTTAGGGCCAGAACTGGACTTGGGTCTAGGCGGTGGTACTAGGAATCCAAGGTAGTCTTCACTGGAAAGCCGATGTTGCCGCTACTATAGCTGGTGTGATGACGATGCAGTGACAACAAGTTGCGTATTGGGAAGAGGGGTGCGGGGAGTGCCGCATCCATTTCCGTCTCAGCCTTTCAGTAGTGTGTTCGTTTGAATTACAGTCAGCAAAGGCCGAAAACGGTATAGGAAGCCGGACAGGGAGCGGTGGCGCGGTGCTAGCGACCCAAGATGACGGACAGGAATCTTGGGGCGCTTCGCTACTTCTCACTCCACACTTGGGAGGCAGCTTCCACAGAAAGTGTTTTTACTCAGGGTCTAGGCGCTCCCGTTGTGTTATGCAAACGACGACGACGACAGAAACTGCTGTTTTCTACCTTCTATGATGATGAGAGTTTTACAATCCACTGCCGGCGGTCACACGTTCGGTTCCAAAGCTCCAGCGGGACTTAAGAGAGCAGGCACAAGGCCCACCAAAACGGTCAACCTACAAAAGTAGCCCACGGTAGCGCCAAACCACGGCGTGGCGGGCGCCAAACAAGCAGCATCACAGTGCAGGCTCCACACCCAACCCCTCCTGGTAGGGGGGCTGCTGGACAGGGAGGCGAGGGCGCGCGCCCAGCCACAGAATGCGCCGACGCAGGTGGGCGCGCCACAGGTTGCCGACGCCGGCCACAGCGGTGCCCTTGCGGGGGTGCTCGATGTGGTGCAGGCGCAGGCGCAGGCGCAACAGATTGCGTTCCTGGTGGATGTGGTGAGCCTCCTGGTGAGCCGCGTCCCTGGGGCGCCCATGCAGATGCCGCATGCAGAGCCCGCCCGCGCGCGGGCCGGCCATGCGGCCCACAGTGCGGCGCCCCGCGCTGCGCCTGCTGCCGAGGCTGCTCAGCCTGCCCGGCCCGCTGCTGCTGCCGCCCCTGTGGCGTCGGCTGGGGGGGGCCGGCGACGGAGCAGCCTGCGTCGGGCGCCACGCGTGCCGCATCTGCGCGCGGCCCCTCCCGCCGGGGGGGGCTGCCTGTGCGTGTGGGCGACACGTCGCTGCGCCGCAGCTTCGTGCTGTCCATCCCGGTGGCACGCGGCGTCAACTGGTTCCTCGCGGGCGGTGGCAGGCGGATGGATGAAGAGGAGGCGACGGCGGCGGCGGCGGAGCGGATCGCTGCAGCTGCCGAGGACGGGACCAGCCTGCCCGTCCGCCTGGCTACGGATGTCGTGCGCTTCCTCTACGGCGGCACCGGCCAGCGGGAGCCGGCTGATGGTGGCGTCGTGTCCGCGTCGCTCCTCAACGCCAAGCCTGCCGTCGGGGGCATCGGCGTGGAGCCACGCGGTGGCGGTGTGCTGCGTGTGCTCTTCACCGTGGCGTCTGACGCCGTGGCCGACACTGTCGTGCGCTGGCGCCACGAGCTGCGCCGCTGCGTGGACTCGACTGCAGTCTTCGACGTCCTCAGTGACCGCGAGGAGGCGCAGCACCAGGCGCTGTGGCCCGCTTTCCTCGCC
>VFSX01000253.1:0-37500 GCA_016618255.1 Chlamydomonas sp. UWO 241
GTCCAAAGTGGACCCCTGGCTCGCTGCCACCTGCCACCATGATTGCTGAGCACGCGGTGCGTGTCCCAAAGCAGGAGGGGGTGGGAGGGGGTGAGTGTGTGACGGGCGAGCGTGCACCACATTCCCAAACGTCCGAGGCGCCGCAACGCCTCAGGCGGCGCATTCACTTGCGCGGATCAGGCGGCGCCTCAGGCGCGCCGACCGCCTGAGGCGCCGCCTGAGGTGCACTCTGAGCGCCTTAGGCGCCGCCTTAGGCGTCATCCCGACCGCCTCAGGCGCCCACCACCGCCTGAGGCGCACCCCCGACCGCCTCAGGCGTTATGACCGCATTCACTTGTGCGGATCAGACGATGGGGCTGTGGTACGGGTGGTGGGGTGGAGCGGCTGAGGTGCGTGGGCCGAGCGAGCGGATGTACTGTCTGGGAAGAGTGAGAAGCGTGGTTCAGATGAGAAGAGGGGTGAGGGTGGGTGTGCCAACGCTCTGATGGTGTACTGCCCGCGTTGGGCCCTCGTGTGGGAAGAGTGACAAGAAGAGTGTGAGAAGAGTGAGAAGAGTGGTAAAGGGTGTGTGTGCCAACGCTCTGATGGTGTACTGCCCGTGTGGGGCCCTTGTGTGGGAAGAGTGACAAGAAGAGTGTCAGAAGAGTGAGAAGAGTGGTAAAGGGTGTGTGTGCCAACGCTCTGATGGTGTACTGCCCGTGTGGGGCCCTTGTGTGGGAAGAGTGACAAGAAGAGTGTCAGAAGAGTGAAAAGAGTGGTAAAGGGTGGGTGTGCCAACGCTCTGATGGTGTACTGCCCGTGTGGGGCCCTTGTGTGGGAAGAGTGACAGGAAGAGTGTGAGAAGAGTGATATCAGTGGTACTGCCTGTGTGCCTTGTGTGGGAAGAGTGAGAAGGGTGGGTGTGCTCTGGGTGTGCCAGCGCTCTGATGGGACTGCTCAGGCACCTACCCACGGGGAAGACCCCCCCCCCCCCCCAACTTTCAGCCCTCATATCTCGGCTCCCAGGTGTCCAGATTCAAAGAAATCCGATGGTTTCGGAATATTCACAGCAAGCAGACAAGATTCCAGCATGTGTTGCATTCCTCGAGTTTTCTGCCCCCCCCCCCCCTTTGCACCTACCACACACACTGGAAGCTTCCGGCGTTGACAGCAAACGCGTCGGCGCCGTCGCTGCTGCTGCCGGGAAGCTGCCCCTGGGAAGCTGCTGGGAAGCTTTCGGCCGCGACGGGAGCCGCGCCGGCGCCGTCGTCGCGGCTGACAGGGGGCCCTGCTGCGCCGCCGCTGCCGCTGCCGCTGCTGCCGCTGCTGCCGCTGCTGCCGTTGGGGGCAGGCGCCGCTCCCGTCGCTCCCGCCGCTCCCGACGCCGACGCCTGCGCGCCGCCGCCGCCGCCGCTGGTGCTGCCGGCGCTGCAGCTGCTGCCGGGAGGCGGCGCTGCTCCTGCCCCCGCGGCGGCCTCCTCCCCCTGCGCGCCGCCGCCGCCGCCGCTGCCGCCGCCGCTGCCGCCGCCGCCGCTGCTGCCGAGGGGTGGCGCTGCTCCTGCCTGCCCGACACCGCGAGACGCCGCCTGCGCGCCGTTGCCAGCGTCAACTGTCACTGGCGCGCCACCGCCACCACCGCCCTTCGCCCCTGAAGAGGCGGTAGCCCCTGCGGCCTCCGGGGCCTCCTTCCCTGCTGAGGCGTTGGCCCCTGCGGCCGCCCCGACCGCGCGCACCGCCCGCATCGCCCAAACATCGTCGCGTGTTGCGGGGGCGGCGAACACGTAGGGAGCCTGGTACGTCGCAAGTGTGTGTGTGTGTGTGTGTGTGTGTGCGAGCGTGTGTGTGAGTGTGTGTGTGTGTGCGTGTGTGCATGTGTGCGTGGACGTTCGTGTGTGAGGGTGTGTGAACGTGAAGTTCATGTGTGCGTGCGTGCGTGCATGTGTGTTTGTGTGTGTGTGTGTCACACTGTGCGAGCGTGCGCGTGCACGTGCGGTGTGTGTGTGTGTGTGTGTGTGTGCATGTGCATGTGTGTGTGTGTGTGCATGTGCCCCCCCCCCACACACACATGAGTGTGTGTGTGTGTGTCTCCCTGGGCGGCCCACTCCCTGGGCGCGGAGTCGCGGCGGTCGGCCCATGTGAGTCGCCGTCGCCCATCCCCCCCATCGCCCCGCCCCCCCGTCGACTGAAGCCTATGTATGCGGCCTATCCTGGACTATCCACCATCGCCATCGTCCGAAGGGCAGCCTCAACGAGCCGAGCAACTCGACCCCCAAATTCAAAATGTCATCGCAGAGCCTGTCTCCATGCCCTCGCCAGCGCCGAACAGCTCCTCGGCCGACTGTCGACCGCCTTCCTGACCGCCTCGCCTCCGCCGAGCAGATCCTCGGCCGCGCCCCACTGCGGCGCCCCACCACCATGCACCACAGAGAACCTCACATCGCCATGCCCCCCCCTTCAGCACCCTTCACTCCCACTGACACGCTCCAAACTACACAGTCCACCTATCCCCCACCTTCACCACCCCACAGTCGACTACCCGCCCACGCTCAACCCCCACATGGAGCTTGCCGTCCCGTGTGCGCGCCATGCAGGCCCATGCACCCCCGCCCCATGCGCCTCCCGCCCATGCGCCCTCACGCGCGCCGACCCCATGCTGGCCCTCCCTCCCCCCCCCCTCCCCCCAGCCTTTCCTCCCTTGCCCCTGCCTCCACCCCCTGCCTACCTACATCATCGCCCCATGGACTTCACAGGCCCATGGAGATGATCCGCCTCACCCCCCCCCACGCCCCAGCCTCTCCTCCCTCGCCCCTGCCTCCGCCCCCTGCCTAACTACATCATCGTCCCATGGAGTTCAGAGGCCCATGGAGATGATCCACCGCCCCATCCCTGCGCCCCTGCCTACGTTCATCATCGCCCCATCGAGTTCGTTGGCTCATAGAGATGATCTGCCGCCGCCCCCTATCCCAGGCCCGCCTACGCTCGCCCGTCGCCCCATCGAGGAGCTGATCCGACGTCCTCTAGGCCTGCCTACCCCCAACTATCGCCCCATGGAATTAATCAGCCCATGGGGGGATGATACGCCGCGATTGAGGTTGAATGAAGTTGGTTGGCCCGAGTGGCAACCCCCCCCCCCCGCCATGTGATGTACCCCTCTTAGCGTTGATTGGTCCCCCGCTGTAGAACGACACACATGTGCCTTTTGACCTCTGGAACATTGCCAGTACTTAAGTACGGGTAGTGCTGTTGCAGTCGTGTAACATTATGGAATGGAATGTGTGTGTGTGCATGTGTATGTGTATGTGTGCCCCCACACACACCCACCCATCCACCCACCTTGCTTGGGCCAAGCACCAGGGGGCGCGGCGCGCCTGGGCGGCGGCGTGAGCTCACGTACTCCAGGTAGAACGCCTGGGTTGAGAGTTAAGGGTTTTAGGGTTTCGGATTCAGGGTTGAGGGTTTAGGGTTTTAGGGTTTAGGATTCAGATCAAGGGTGAGGCTCAAGGTTGAGGGTTCCGGGTTTAGAGGACGCGGCACGCCCGGGCGGCGGCGTGAGCTCACGTACTCTAGATAGAACGCCTGGGTTTAGGGTTTAGGGTTTTAGGGTTTATGATTCAGGGTTTAGGGTTTAGGGTTTTAGGGTTTAGGATTCAGGTCAGAGCTGAGGGTCAAGTTGAAGGTTCAGGGTTATGAGGACGCGGGACGCCCGGGCGGCGGCGTGAGCTCACGTACTCTAGATAGAACGCCTGGGTTGAGGGTTAAGGGTTTAAGGGTTTCGGATTCAGGGTTTAGGGTTAAGGGTTTTAGGGTTTAGGATTCAGATCAAGGGTGAGGCTCAAGGTTGAGGGTTCCGGGTTTAGAGGACGCGGCACGCCCGGGCGGCGGCGTGAGCTCACGTACTCTAGATAGAACGCCTGGGTTGAGGGTTAAGGGTTTTAGGGTTTCGGATTCAGGGTTTAGGGTTTAGGGTTTTAGGGTTTAGGATTCAGATCAAGGGTGAGGCTCAAGGTTGAGGGTTCCGGGTTTAGAGGACGCGGCACGCCCGGGCGGCGGCGTGAGCTCACGTACTCTAGATAGAACGCCTGGGTTTAGGGTTTAGGGTTTTAGGGTTTATGATTCAGGGTCAAGGGTTAAGGTTTTAGGGTCTGGGGCGGCGATTGCGCAGGTACTAGAGGTCAGTGGTTCCGCTAAGGATCCTGGGGAAATGATGGCTCAACCTGGGCCTCACGGCTCACTGCCCAATCTCAACCCGAGGGAGGCGATGTTTTGCGGTAAGGGTGTGAAAATGTCGTTTTTCACACTTTTCAGGCCGAAATTCGCGAAATCTCAACCCGACGCGCCAGCCCAAATTGGCCAATCTCAACTCAAAAGTGCACTTTGTCGGGTTGCGGATTGGCTAACGGAAACACTGCTAGAGGTAGAACGCCTGGATTGAGGGTCGAGATTTTTGAGGTTTGGGACTCAGGTCAAGGATTCAGGTCAAGGTCAAGGGTTCAGGGTTCAGTAGAGGGCGCGGCATGCCCGGGCGGCAGCGTGTGCTCACCTACTCTTCCCTAGAGGTAGAACGCCTGGGGTGGGCTTAAGGGTTGAGGATTCAGGGTTTAGGGTTTAGGGTTTTAGAGTTTAGGATTCAGGTGAAGGTTGAGGGTTGAGGGTTTAAAGGACACAGCACGCCCGGGCGGCGGCGTGTGCTCACTCGAGGTATAACGCCTGGGTTGAGGGTTTAGGATTTTATGGTTAAGGATTCAGGGTCAAGGGTTCAGGTTTTATAAGGGTCTGGGGCGGCGATTGCGCAGGTACTCGAGGTAGAACGCCTGGGTTGAGGGTTGAGGGCTTTAGGGTTGAGGATTCAGGGTTTAGGGTTTATAGTTTTAGGGTGTAGGATTTAGGTCAAGGTTGAGGGTCAAGGTTGACGGTTCAGGGAACGGGGTGAGGGTTTAGGGCTTTTAAGGGTTTATGATTCAGGGTTTAGGGGTTAGGGTTTTAGGGTTTATGATTCAGGTGGAGGTTGAAGGTTGAGGGTTTTAGGGGTTAAAATTCAGGGTTAAGGATTCAGGTCAGAGCTGAGGGTCAAGTTGATGGTTCAGGGTTTAGAGGACGCGGCACGCCCGGGCAGCGGCGTGTGCTCACGTACTCTAGGTAGAATGGCTGGGTTGAGGGTTTGTGGTTTTAGGGTTTAAGATTCAGGGTTTAGGGTTTAGGGTTTTAGGGTTTAGGATTCAGGTCAGAGCTGAGGGTCAAGTTGAAGGTTCAGGCTTATGAGGACGCGGGACGCCCGGGCGGCGGCGTGTGCTCCCGTGCTCGAGGTAGAACGCCTGGGCGCATGCATGTGGGGGGCGTGCGCGCGTGTGTGCCGTGTGGGCGGTGTGGGCGTGCTGCAGGAGTTTCCTTGGTGTCAGTCAGCTTTTCGTTTTTCCCGAAGAGAGTTTCCCGATGACGTCGAGATTTCGGGCTGCAGCCTGAAGAATCGCTTCGAAGTGCGAAAATCGACGATTTCACGCTTTCCCCCGAAAAAATCGCCGCTGCACAGGGGCAGGCAAGTTTTTTTCAGACCCCGTGACTATTTTTTTTCAAAAATCCCCCAGGGGGGGACCCCCCCCCAGGTTCACCCTGGCCTTACCTGTTGGAGCTGAAACTTGGTGTGCAGCTTCGTAACACCATCCTCTTGCTATGGTTTCATTTGGTAATTGTGCAACTCAATCCTACGCCTGAAAATTGACCCAGAAGGCGGCCACGCGCCTCGGTGCAGCCCCATACACCAGGCCCCATCCACACCCTCCCAACCAATGCACCACATAAATAACCATCTATGTGGCATCTGTATGGGGCTCGATTAACGGAGGCGCGTTCTCGTCGCCGAGCCCTGGACCCAGCAATGCGGCGCTGCTGGTGACGAGGATCTCGGTGCCGCTGACGAGCGGGGTAAAATACGACTGGCCCGGCTCCTGCTAGACTGCCCCTCGGTGGAACACTTCAGGAGCGGCTTGCCGGCGCTGCCATGGCTTGGCGAGTAGCCGCGGCGCTGCCGCGGCCCGTGCTGGGAGACGGCCCTTATCCTCCCCCCATGCAGGACGCCATGCCGCACCGATCTCGACGAGTTGATCGACGAGCGGAGGAGCTGGCGCCCGTCAATGCATGCTGACATTGGTCAAGATGGCTGCCCGTGGAGGCGGGCTACCATCACGGCTTCAGCGGTGGCGACGGCCGAGGCAACACAGAGTAAATCCGCTTCACCAATCGCAGCGTTCGTCACCCCGCTCATCCTCGGGGTCGCTCGTCTGCCGGTGACTGGCGTTGGAAGGTCTTCAGGCAGCCTCCACGACAACTCTGTCGTCCATGCACCCCTGGAGGTGGGACCTGGCCATGCATGAGGCATGGGGCGCCGGCTGAGCCCCATGCAAACGAGAGCTGGACAGCCATGCACTGCCAGGCGGGGACCGTTCCAGTCAGCGCCAGTCGGCTCTGCCGGCCTGACTGGCCACAAGGCCACTACTGTGACCCTGAGGAAGGTCCTCTCCTATTTGCTCCTTGCCAGACATGTCTCAGAGACCGCTGTTTGGGGTAGTCTAGCCGGCGGGAGCGGTAGTCTATCGGACGGGAGCCGGCGGTGATGATGATGGATCTTACAGTCTGTGTGACACCAGTAATGATGTAGAAGACCGGTGTCGGCGCTAGCGCCCGACACCTTAAACTCAGTTTCAGTGGCAAACTGGCTGGCTACCTGGTAGGGGTGAGGGTAAACCCCCACACGCGCGCACGCACTGGACCTAGACAGGACACTGGGCCCCCAGATCCACCCTATACCACCCAGGTAGTGACAGCAACGCATTGCTGGTGTGCGCCTGTGTTCTACTACTAGTCCCGCCGCCGCCATTGGCTCCAGCAATCTCCTCCATGCCCGCCAGCAATCTCCTCCACGCCCGCCAGCAATCTCCTGGATGCCCGCCAGCAATCTCCTCCATGCCCGCCAGCAATCTCCTGTATGCCCGCCAGCAATCTCGTCCATCCATGGGCGCCGCCATGCGATCTCCATGCGCCGCGCCGCGCTCCATGCGCGCCAGCACCCGTACCACCCGCCGCATTCCCGTTCTTTAGCCATTTCCTGTGACACCTATGGCTGATCCTTGTTCCGCCGTCCCCTTTGGCATCTGTAACCCGTATCCTCTCCCTGTAGCCTCATTCCCCGTTCTTAACCGCCATCCCCATTATGGTGCCCGCCCGCTGGTGGGGCCTCGCCTCGCCCCATGCCGCACGGCTTGTGCATCGATCGCGTCGCCATCTAATAATCTGCGCCTTGGGGCAGGGAACCCCTGCGCCGCAACCCCCTCACAAAGCCTAGCCGCATGTGCCTCGCTTCCCATGTTTCTCAATTTCTCGCCATCCGCTTCCATGCTGCCGCCTGCAATCTCCTCCACGCCCGCGAGCAATCTCCTCCATGCCCGCCAGCAATTTCCTCCATGCATGCACGCGCAGAGCGCCGCCATGCAACCCCCATGCGCAGCGCGCGCCATGCGCGCGCCGCGCCCGCCAGCTCCCGTAGCCTCATTCCCCGTTCTTTATCCATGCGCCGTGTCGCATTAGCCTTGTCCGCCGTCCCCTGGCATGCATAACCCGTAGCCTCATCCCCGGTAGCCGCATTCCCCGTTCTTAGCCGCCATATCCATTATTGTGCCCGCCCGCTGGTGGGGCCTCGCCTCGCCCCATGCCGCACGGCTGGTGCATCGATCGCGTTGCCATCTAATAATCTGCGCCTTGGGGCAGGGAACCCCTGCGCCGCAACCTCCTCACAAAGCCTAGCCGCATGTGCCTCGCTTCCCATGTTTCTCAATGTCTCGCCATCCGTCTCTCTCTTCCATCCAGGCACAGTAAACCATTAGGAGCCGCAATCTGCTTGAGTTCCGATCGTTGTGAGAGCGGGTGCATGCTCGCCGCAATTCTCGCCATCGTGCATCGTGCTCTCCATCGTACCGCTGCCCCATCTGCCACATAGCCCCGCCCCATCAGGACCAGTTCATCAGTAGCGCTGTGCGTCACAGCCGCTCAGGGTAAATTTCCAGATTTGCAGCCGCCCAGTACCAAGCGCAGTTGTCCCGGTTGTCCGCCATCGAGCGGCGCCAGGGCGGGAGCCCCTGGCGAAGAGCTTATCGTCTAGGTGATGGTGCTGGGGCGCAGTCTAGTACTTGAGTGTGCTGGAGTATCGGCGGGTGTCTCTAGTAGAAGAGTAGCCTGCTTAGCTGGAAACCCCGTGTTACTGTGTGTTACTGTGTACGCACCTTGCGAGCCACGTACTGCGGGACGAGCAAGAACCACGGCTTGCGCGAGTGCACCATGAAGTTGAGGGTGTTTTCGATGTGGTCGCCTGGTTGTGTGTGTGTGTGTATGCATGTGTGCGTGTGTGTGTCAGTGATGCAGAAAATTTTCGGCATGATGGCGGTGTTGTGGCGCGGAACACGCCCCGCAGGATCGCTACGGAGCGATTGGGGTCGATCTTGTGACGCGAAAGTGTGAAAATCGCCGATTTTCACTATTTTCACACAAAAACGCGTCGCGCCCCGCGCTCTGGCGCGATGCGGAGGTCCCGCCAAACGACCCTCCTGTTTGACGCACGCAACCGCGTCACGGCTTTCTGCACCACTGACATGCACACACACCTGAGAACGGGGGGTTGGTCACGATGACGTCAAACTCTGGCGTGTGCACACACACACACACAAGCACACACACGCACGCAAAACACACACACACACACAAAACACACACACACGCACACACACACCTGAGAACGGGGGGTTGGTCACGACCACGTCAAACTCTGGCGTGCGTCCCGCGGCCGCCACCACGTAAAAGTCCTACGCGTGCACGCCAGTGGTTCCTCAGGCACCCCCTGCCCAGGCGGCTTGAATAAGGACTCCCATGTAAAGATGATCAAGGCTTTGATAGCCCCTTGGCTGTATACCGTACGGGGCTTGAGCCTTCACGAATAAGTATTGTTTTGGACGTCCCCACGAAGCTGAAAACGATTGAAAACTCGCGAAAATCACTTTTTCCCCCACGGAGGAGGCTCCAGCCCCACACCGTAAACTTGGTTAGCATGTATTGGTAATTAATTCCCAGACGTCTCCGATACTCTGAGCCGGTTCAGTTGAATTAATTGGTATCGGACTGCGATACACTCGAACTGGAGTATTCAAGCTGCCTGAGGTCGAATCCCGCCTCGGGCAAGCATTTTGGGGGTCACGTATTTACCAAAAAATCGGAAAAAGTACTGCGATACTGTCGAATGCTGATAAAGTCCTCGCTACTCACGATACTGTGCCTCTAAAATCAATTAATTCTATGTTTTGGGGGCTACAGATACAGGCTAACCGAGATTACGGTACAGTAGTAGGTTTAGTAGCTACTAAGAGTAGTTAGCTTCCGTAGTGACAAGCTCATTTGGGGGTACGATTTGGGGATAGGCTACCCCCAAACCCGTGTCGCAAGTAAAAGGCGTACATGCTGCAAGTCGCTCGATTCTGCATGGATTCCGACGATTATAATTGCATTGGAAAGCTAACAACAAGGGGTATCCAGAACACTGCTTGGATGCAGCATGTGGTGGAGGAAAGAGAGTGGATGGGCAGTGTGTGTGTATGAAACTGCCCCCAAACGCGTGTCGCCGGGGTCGCTGCGTGCCGGCGGCTACCCCCAAACCCGTGTCGTTAGTGAGCCTAGAACAGCCGTTTTCCCAACCCCCAAATGGTCGTACCCCGAATTGAGCATGCCACTACGGTAGTTAGCTAGTTAGCAGAAGGAGTTTTAGATTGATATCTCGCGCGCGTTGTGCTCTGACAAATCAGAGCCAGGTGCTCTCTTTACTACAGTAAGATTGTTATGGTTCAGGGGGAAGAGTCCTCGAACGATCCTACCTCGCAGACATTGTACACCGACTCGAATCCAAGCGAGGTCAGGTGCTCCACGACGCGCCCCTCGCAGTAAAAGGGGTCGTAGATGCGCAGCTGGGATGGGGGCTTGCCAAGGCGCCTGGGCGGGAGAGAGTGTGTGCTTGTGTGTGTGTGCGTGTGCATGTGCGAGTGTGCACGCACACGCACAAGCACGAGCACGAGCACAAGCACGCAGAGGACAGCAGGAACATCACGTCGAGTCGCCCCTCACTTGGCCAGGCGCGACAGCAGCAGCGCGATGTGTGCGTACGCCTCTACCGGCGTCTCAGCGTGGTCCCCAGGCTCGGTCTGAAAAGGGTGCTGCGCTGGCGCGGGCGTTGCGGGCGTGGCCGCCGTGCCGGCTGCTGCTGCTGCTGCTGCGGCGGGCGCCCCGCAGCTCTCTTGGAGGCCAAGCCTCTGAAGCTGGGTCTCCACGCTGCCGCGTGCGGCTGCGTCGCTCGCGCTGCCTGCACGCATGGCGCATGGCGGCCGCATGCGTGTGTGTGCGTGCGAGTTGGTGAGTGGCAGCTGCAGCCGTCCAAGCGGCGCTCATAATGAAGGTGGCAGATCCCAGAGCACCTGCAGGCTCCTGCCTATCATCCCTCCCAGAGTGCTCACCCGCAGCGATCTCCTTGCCCTCCACGCCCATGTGACAATGGGCAACTCCGATGGCAACCACAGGCGTGCCCGACGTGCTTTGGTTAAGGGTGCGAGGCGTAGTGCTTCGACAAACAAGCTGAGAGGCTTTCCAAGCAGCTGAGTGCGCAGAGTGTGGGCGTACTAGTCGTGTGCCAGTCGAAAAGGCGCCCACTACCGCACCGCGACGGCGCTACTATTTTCGCTCATTACGTTTGATTGCGCACGCGTGCACCATGGCGTAGACGTAGGCCTGGAGGCCTAGTGTGTTGTTGCGGAGTCGTTGTTGTCGAAATGGCGCCGCGCCGCGCCGAGACCATGAGCGAGCTCGAGGCAGTGACGATGCAGCTGCAGTCTGTGCAGCGAAACTACGAGAGCATGTCCCGCATGATGCAGGCCAAGCAGGCAGAGGTATGGTCTTTGCATGGCGCGGCATGGCATGGCACACGCACGCATGGGCAACAACACCCCGTGCACGCGTGCATACCCATCCACACACGCTTGCACCATGTGTGTGTGTGTGTGTGCGGGCATGTGCAGTACGCCCCCCCCCCCTCCCCAGCCTCCAACCGCTGCTCATGCGCACGCACTAACACGCACGCACACACGCGCAGCTGGACAAGCTTGAGGCCAGCAGCAGCGCGCGCGACGCCAAGGATGCCAGCCTGAGCGCACTACTCAAGGAAGCGCTCGCACGTGCTGATGCGGCAGAGGCGCAACTCGGGTCGCTCAAGGGGCTGCCGGGTACAATCGCGGCGCTGCAGCAGGTGCGGTGTGTGTGGTGGTGGGGCGTGTGTGCGTGTGTGTGTGTGAGTGTGTGTGGTCGATTTTACAGTCCGTCGGACGCCTTTGATGGCGCATTAGACTCCGTGTGTGTGTGTGTGTGTGTGCTCGTGCATGCGTGTGTGTGTGTGCAGTGTGCGTGTATGTGTGTGTGCGTGTGTGTGTGTGTGTGTGTGTGTGTGTGTGCACGCATCTGTATGACTCCTTTACGCCTCCCCTCTGGTGACTCAGGAGTTGAAGGGCCTGCGCTTCGAAACGAGCCTGGCCGATGGGCGCAGCGCTGAAAGTTGATGCGCATTTGTGTGTTTGCGTGTGTGTGTGTGTGTGTGTGTGAGTGTTTCATCTCTTCGCGCGCCCCTCTTTGGCGCAGGAGCTGAAGGGCCAGCGCTTCGATTTGAGCCTGGCCGAGGGGCGCAGCGCTGCACAGGCAGAGCGGCTGGTAGCGCTGAACGCCAAGACGGAGGAGGCTGATTACGTGAGCGTTAAGGTGACGACCTGGGTGGTTGTTGGTTGTTGGTTGTTGGCTGTTGGCTGTTGGCTGTTGGCTGTTGGCTGTTGGTTGTTGGTTGTTGGTTGTTGGTTGTTCATTATTGGTTGTTCGTTGTTGGTTGTCGGTTGTTGGCTGTTGGCTGTTGGCTGTTGGTTGTTGGTTGTTTGTTGTTGGTTGTTGGCTGTTGGCTGTTGGTTGTTTGTTGTTGGTTGTTGGCTGTTGGCTGGTGTTTGTTAGTTGTAAGTTGTTGGCACAGCGCACATGATGACTCGGAACGAGTTGACGTCGGACGCCACGGGTGGTTACCTGTGGAGGTCTAGGGGACAAGATCCCGCGGGCTTGTGAACCCCGGTTGTGGCCCCACGGGGAGGAGTCAGATCTGGGGGCCGAGTGCCCTGTCTAGGTCCAGCCCCGACCCAATAGCCCCCCACCACCAGTAGCCAGCCACCCGTCTATAGCGCTTGGGCGTTATACGCCGAGCAAGGTCGTATACGCTGCCGGAAGGTGCATCACACACGACTGTAAAATCCATCATCATCATCATGATCATCATTATCAAGGTGCGCACCCTTTTTCTCTCTCTGTCTCGCTCTCTCTCACGCACACACACGTGCGCACACGCGCACACACACGCGCACACACATACACGTACACACACATACACGTATACACACATGCCCCCCCCCTACACACACACGCTGCGGGCGCGACGGGAATCAATGCTCCGAGAGGAGCTGCGTGCCTCACACACACACACACACACACACACAAAATGGTCCCGAGCACAACTTTTGTGCTAACAAAAACTTGCCCAGAGCAGGGCCTCCGTGCCCTGCCACCGCGTCCCCTTCAAAGGGTAGTCCTAACTTTCTGTAGCGCAGGCGGCACACACACACACACACACACATTCCATTCCATTCCAGATCGTTACAAAGATAACGGCGATATCGTTCCAGAGGTCGGCAAAAGGGCGTCTGTCAATAGCGGGAGACCACTCGTCGCTATGAGGGGATATAATGCCACTCTGCTGCGGGGGGGCTGCCTCTGCGGCACTGCATCTAAGTACGCTGTGTTGTACGCTGACTAAACTGACTGTGATCACTCTCACTCTCTCTGAGGCTGTGTGGTGGTCGCAACCTCTATCCCGCCTTAATCAGATCGCCGCATATTGACTCCCACAGCTGTGGAAATCTCGCTAGGGTGAGCCATCCGGGTGGGACTCGGTTGTCGAGGATGCGTGTGAGCTCTGGGTACGCGGCGTACTTGGCTCGCTCTCGTTTGAACTGGTCAAAGCGATTCTTGACGGCGTCTCGAAACCGTTGGGATGTGAAAATGTCACCTGCCTTTTGCCGGTACGACGTGATGGCCCCTCCCGCGTGGAGGCCATCCGCGTCCGGTCGACGGCACATGAAAAGTGCGGCGGTGGCTGGGAAGATGGGGTGTGGAGGGTGAAGGGGCTGGGGAGGCGGAGGGGAGGGGAAGATGGCGGGGCTGGGGTGGGGAGGGTGGAGGGGCTGAGGAGATGGAGAGGGCGGGAGGTGGCGGAGCTGCTGCACACACACACACACACACACACACACACACACACACGCACGCGCGTGCATGCAGGTGCGACGGGAGCTCGACGCAGCAGCGCGGCGCGAGGTATCGCTCCGCGAGGAGTTGCGTGCCGCACAAGCAAGTGCCGCGGTCCTGGCACAGCAGCTGGCACGCGCCGGGGAGGAGGCGCAGCAGCAGGTGTGTGTGTGTGTGTGCGCAGCAGCTGGCGCGTGTGGGGTGCGAGGCTCAGCAGGTGGCATGCGCGGCAGGAGTATGTGCGTGCGTGTGTGTGTGTGTGTGCGTGCATGTTTTCTGGGCTGGCGCAGCAGCTGACGCGGGGGACGAGGCGCAGCAGCAGGTGTGTGTGTGTGTGTGTGTGTGTGTGTGTGTGTGTGTGTGTGCGTGTTTGCTGGGCTGGCGCAGCAGCTGGCACGCGCAGGGGACGAGGCACAGCGGCAGGTGTGTGTGTGTGTGCTGGGCTGGCGCAGCAGCTGGCGCGCGCGGGGGAGGAGGCGCAGCGGCAGGTGTGTGTTTGTGCGCGTGTGCCTGCGTGTTTGTGCTGGGCTGGCGCAGCAGCTGGCGCGTTCTGGGGACGAGGCGCAGCGGCAGGTGTGCGTGTGTGTGTGTGTATGCTCGTGCGTGCGTGTGTGTGTGTGTGTGTGTGCATGTGTACATGTGCTGGGTGTGTGTGCGTGTGCTGGCGCAGCGGCTGGCGTGCGCGGCAGAAGTGTGTGTGTGCGTGCGCGTGTGTGTGTGTGTGTGTGTGTGTGTGTCACGGGTTTCCTTGGGGTCAGTCGTCCTTTCGTTTTTCCCGAAAAAACTTTCCCGGTTTCGTCGGGATTTCAGGCTGCTGCCCAAAAAATCGCTTTTAAAAGTGCGAAAATCGACGTTTTCACATGTTTCCGCGGAAAAATCGCCTCCGCACATCGGTTTTTCCGAACGTGCCCTCCCCAAAACCATCGGGGACGCGCGCTTCGGGCACGCTTTTTTCGTTTCCCGATCGGGAAGGATACCCCTGGTGTGTGTGTGTGTGTGCAGCAGCTGGCACGCGTGGGGGACGAGGCGCAGCGGCATGTGTGTGTGTGCGTGTGTGTGTGTGTGCAGGGCTTGCGCAGCAGCTGGCGTGCGCGGGTGAGACGAGGCGCAGCGGCAGGCGTGTGTGTGTGTGTGTGTGCGTGCGTGCGTGTGTGTGTGTGTTTGTGCGTGTGTGTGTGTGTGCTGGGCTGGCGCAGCAGCTGGCGCGCGCGGCAGGAGTGCGTGTGTTTGTGTGTGTGTGTATATATATTGTGTGTTGTGTGGGGTTCCTTGGGGTCAGTCATCCTTTCGTTTTTTCCGGATGAGGGGTTCTTGGTTTCGTCGGGATTTCGAGCTGCAGCCCGAAGAATCGCTTTGGAAAGTGCAAAAATCGACAATTCTACACACGCGATTGTCAAGTGTGGAAACGGGCTTGTGTGCCTCTGGCTGGCCCTCAGAAGCATGTGGGTAGTATTTCTTGGCGGTTCGTCACAACGGGGGCTGAACTGGTGTGTGTGTGTGTGCAAGCCTCGCTGGCAACTAGCTTTTGGGCCTTGTGTTGGTAATCAGTCGTGACCCGAGCCGGCGGCACTGTGTTGTCGTCGACGGTTGAGCGTATCGTAATGCTGATGCATGCCGACAATTTATGTTTGTTCTCGCAAGACCCAGCTCAGTTGGCGCTTATGCTGAAAATCCTTGACAAAGTGTCCTCTAGCTTTGGCATGCAAATCAACGCCGCCAAGACAGTGATGATTTTGCCAGCAGATTTTGATGCAGACCTGCCCGCGTTTGCGCTGACTGGTGGCGAAGTGAAGACCGTCTCTGCGTGTAAATATCTAAGGAGTTGGATAACACAGAGTGGTGGTGTGGAAAAGGAGATCGGTGTGCGTGTCGGTCGCGCGCTGAGCGTGTTTGCGTCTTTTGATCAGATTTGGGCCAGCAAGAAGATGTAAGTGCAGTCTAAGATGCGGGTTTACAACACTTTCGTGCTGCCCCACTTTCTGTGCGGCTGCGAAACATGGGCCCCTACTAAAGCACAACTGACTCGATTGGAGGTTGCCCACTCTAGCTGCCTTCGTCGCATTCTGGGCGTGCGCCTGGTCGACCGGCACAGATTAACTTATATTCGGCAGGCGTGCGGCACTGAGCCAATTGAGAGCCTTGTGGCAAAGCGATCAATGCAGTGGCTTGGCCATGTGATGCGCATGCCGGCTTCTCGTCTCCCTCGTACGACTTTTGACTGCACAATGGTTGTGGCTCGGCAGCAAGGCCCGGCATGCGCATCACATGGCCAAGCCACTGCATTGATCGCTTTGCCACAAGGCTCTCAATTGGCTCAGTGCCGCACGCCTGCCGAATATAAGTTAATCTGTGCCGGTCGACCAGGCGCACGCCCAGAATGCGACGAAGGCAGCTAGAGTGGGCAACCTCCAATCGAGTCAGTTGTGCTTTAGTAGGGGCCCATGTTTCGCAGCCGCACAGAAAGTGGGGCAGCACGAAAGTGTTGTAAACCCGCATCTTAGACTGCACTTACATCTTCTTGCTGGCCCAAATCTGATCAAAAGACGCAAACACGCTCAGCGCGCGACCGACACGCACACCGATCTCCTTTTCCACACCACCACTCTGTGTTATCCAACTCCTTAGATATTTACACGCAGAGACGGTCTTCACTTCGCCACCAGTCAGCGCAAACGCGGGCAGGTCTGCATCAAAATCTGCTGGCAAAATCATCACTGTCTTGGCGGCGTTGATTTGCATGCCAAAGCTAGAGGACACTTTGTCAAGGATTTTCAGCATAAGCGCCAACTGAGCTGGGTCTTGCGAGAACAAACATAAATTGTCGGCATGCATCAGCATTACGATACGCTCAACCGTCGACGACAACACAGTGCCGCCGGCTCGGGTCACGACTGATTACCAACACAAGGCCCAAAAGCTAGTTGCCAGCGAGGCTTGCACACACACACACACACCAGTTCAGCCCCCGTTGTGACGAACCGCCAAGAAATACTACCCACATGCTTCTGAGGGCCAGCCAGAGGCACACAAGCCCGTTTCCACACTTGACAATCGCGTGTGTAGAATTGTCGATTTTTGCACTTTCCAAAGCGATTCTTCGGGCTGCAGCTCGAAATCCCGACGAAACCAAGAACCCCTCATCCGGAAAAAACGAAAGGATGACTGACCCCAAGGAACCCCACACAACACACAATATATATACACACACACACAAACACACGCACTCCTGCCGCGCGCGCCAGCTGCTGCGCCAGCCCAGCACACACACACACACGCACAAACACACACACACACGCACGCACGCACACACACACACACACACGCCTGCCGCTGCGCCTCGTCTCACCCGCGCACGCCAGCTGCTGCGCAAGCCCTGCACACACACACACACGCACACACACACATGCCGCTGCGCCTCGTCCCCCACGCGTGCCAGCTGCTGCACACACACACACACACCAGGGGTATCCTTCCCGATCGGGAAACGAAAAAAGCGTGCCCGAAGCGCGCGTCCCCGATGGTTTTGGGGAGGGCACGTTCGGAAAAACCGATGTGCGGAGGCGATTTTTCCGCGGAAACATGTGAAAACGTCGATTTTCGCACTTTTAAAAGCGATTTTTTGGGCAGCAGCCTGAAATCCCGACGAAACCGGGAAAGTTTTTTCGGGAAAAACGAAAGGACGACTGACCCCAAGGAAACCCGTGACACACACACACACACACACACACACACGCGCACGCACACACACACTTCTGCCGCGCACGCCAGCCGCTGCGCCAGCACACGCACACACACCCAGCACATGTACACATGCACACACACACACACACACGCACGCACGAGCATACACACACACACACGCACACCTGCCGCTGCGCCTCGTCCCCAGAACGCGCCAGCTGCTGCGCCAGCCCAGCACAAACACGCAGGCACACGCGCACAAACACACACCTGCCGCTGCGCCTCCTCCCCCGCGCGCGCCAGCTGCTGCGCCAGCCCAGCACACACACACACACCTGCCGCTGTGCCTCGTCCCCTGCGCGTGCCAGCTGCTGCGCCAGCCCAGCAAACACGCACACACACACACACACACACACACACACACACACACACACACCTGCTGCTGCGCCTCGTCCCCCGCGTCAGCTGCTGCGCCAGCCCAGAAAACATGCACGCACACACACACACACACGCACGCACATACTCCTGCCGCGCATGCCACCTGCTGAGCCTCGCACCCCACACGCGCCAGCTGCTGCGCACACACACACACACACCTGCTGCTGCGCCTCCTCCCCGGCGCGTGCCAGCTGCTGTGCCAGGACCGCGGCACTTGCTTGTGCGGCACGCAACTCCTCGCGGAGCGATACCTCGCGCCGCGCTGCTGCGTCGAGCTCCCGTCGCACCTGCATGCACGCGCGTGCGTGTGTGTGTGTGTGTGTGTGTGTGTGTGTGTGTGCAGCAGCTCCGCCACCTCCCGCCCTCTCCATCTCCTCAGCCCCTCCACCCTCCCCACCCCAGCCCCGCCATCTTCCCCTCCCCTCCGCCTCCCCAGCCCCTTCACCCTCCACACCCCATCTTCCCAGCCACCGCCGCACTTTTCATGTGCCGTCGACCGGACGCGGATGGCCTCCACGCGGGAGGGGCCATCACGTCGTACCGGCAAAATGCAGGTGACATTTTCACATCCCAACGGTTTCGAGACGCCATCAAGAATCGCTTTGACCAGTTCAAACGAGAGCGAGCCAAGTACGCCGCGTACCCAGAGCTCACGCGCATCCTCGACAACCGAGTCCCACCCGGATGGCTCACCCTAGCGAGATTTCCACAGCTGTGGGAGTCCATATGCGGCGATCTGATTAAGGCGGGATAGAGGTTGCGACAACCACACAGCCTCAGAGAGAGTGAGAGTGATCACAGTCAGTTTAGTCAGCGTACAACATAGCGTACTTAGATGCAGTGCCTCAGAGGCAGCCCCCCCGCAGCAGAGTGGCATTATATCCCCTCATAGCGACGAGTGGTCTCCCGCTATTGACAGTCGCCCTTTTGCCGACCTCTGGAACGATATCGCCGTTATCTTTGTAACGATCTGGAATGGAATGGAATGTGTGTGTGTGTGTGTGTGTGCCGCCTGCGCTACAGAAAGTTAGGACTACCCTTTGAAGGGGACGCGGTGGCAGGGCACGGAGGCCCTGCTCTGGGCAAGTTTTTGTTAGCACAAAAGTTGTGCTCGGGACCATTTTGTGTGTGTGTGTGTGTGTGTGTGTGAGGCACGCAGCTCCTCTCGGAGCATTGATTCCCGTCGCGCCCGCAGCGTGTGTGTGTAGGGGGGGGGCATGTGTGTATACGTGTATGTGTGTGTACGTGTATGTGTGTGCGCGTGTGTGTGCGCGTGTGCGCACGTGTGTGTGCGTGAGAGAGAGCGAGACAGAGAGAGAAAAAGGGTGCGCACCTTGATAATGATGATCATGATGATGATGATGGATTTTACAGTCGTGTGTGATGCACCTTCCGGCAGCGTATACGACCTTGCTCGGCGTATAACGCCCAAGCGCTATAGACGGGTGGCTGGCTACTGGTGGTGGGGGGCTATTGGGTCGGGGCTGGACCTAGACAGGGCACTCGGCCCCCAGATCTGACTCCTCCCCGTGGGGCCACAACCGGGGTTCACAAGCCCGCGGGATCTTGTCCCCTAGACCTCCACAGGTAACCACCCGTGGCGTCCGACGTCAACTCGTTCCGAGTCATCATGTGCGCTGTGCCAACAACTTACAACTAACAAACACCAGCCAACAGCCAACAACCAACAACAAACAACCAACAGCCAACAGCCAACAACCAACAACAAACAACCAACAACCAACAGCCAACAGCCAACAGCCAACAACCGACAACCAACAACGAACAACCAATAATGAACAACCAACAACCAACAACCAACAACCAACAGCCAACAGCCAACAGCCAACAGCCAACAGCCAACAACCAACAACCAACAACCACCCAGGTCGTCACCTTAACGCTCACGTAATCAGCCTCCTCCGTCTTGGCGTTCAGCGCTACCAGCCGCTCTGCCTGTGCAGCGCTGCGCCCCTCGGCCAGGCTCAAATCGAAGCGCTGGCCCTTCAGCTCCTGCGCCAAAGAGGGGCGCGCGAAGAGATGAAACACTCACACACACACACACACACACACGCAAACACACAAATGCGCATCAACTTTCAGCGCTGCGCCCATCGGCCAGGCTCGTTTCGAAGCGCAGGCCCTTCAACTCCTGAGTCACCAGAGGGGAGGCGTAAAGGAGTCATACAGATGCGTGCACACACACACACACACACACACACACACACGCACACACACATACACGCACACTGCACACACACACACGCATGCACGAGCACACACACACACACACACACACGGAGTCTAATGCGCCATCAAAGGCGTCCGACGGACTGTAAAATCGACCACACACACTCACACACACACACGCACACACGCCCCACCACCACACACACCGCACCTGCTGCAGCGCCGCGATTGTACCCGGCAGCCCCTTGAGCGACCCGAGTTGCGCCTCTGCCGCATCAGCACGTGCGAGCGCTTCCTTGAGTAGTGCGCTCAGGCTGGCATCCTTGGCGTCGCGCGCGCTGCTGCTGGCCTCAAGCTTGTCCAGCTGCGCGTGTGTGCGTGCGTGTTAGTGCGTGCGCATGAGCAGCGGTTGGAGGCTGGGGAGGGGGGGGGGGCGTACTGCACATGCCCGCACACACACACACACACATGGTGCAAGCGTGTGTGGATGGGTATGCACGCGTGCACGGGGTGTTGTTGCCCATGCGTGCGTGTGCCATGCCATGCCGCGCCATGCAAAGACCATACCTCTGCCTGCTTGGCCTGCATCATGCGGGACATGCTCTCGTAGTTTCGCTGCACAGACTGCAGCTGCATCGTCACTGCCTCGAGCTCGCTCATGGTCTCGGCGCGGCGCGGCGCCATTTCGACAACAACGACTCCGCAACAACACACTAGGCCTCCAGGCCTACGTCTACGCCATGGTGCACGCGTGCGCAATCAAACGTAATGAGCGAAAATAGTAGCGCCGTCGCGGTGCGGTAGTGGGCGCCTTTTCGACTGGCACACGACTAGTACGCCCACACTCTGCGCACTCAGCTGCTTGGAAAGCCTCTCAGCTTGTTTGTCGAAGCACTACGCCTCGCACCCTTAACCAAAGCACGTCGGGCACGCCTGTGGTTGCCATCGGAGTTGCCCATTGTCACATGGGCGTGGAGGGCAAGGAGATCGCTGCGGGTGAGCACTCTGGGAGGGATGATAGGCAGGAGCCTGCAGGTGCTCTGGGATCTGCCACCTTCATTATGAGCGCCGCTTGGACGGCTGCAGCTGCCACTCACCAACTCGCACGCACACACACGCATGCGGCCGCCATGCGCCATGCGTGCAGGCAGCGCGAGCGACGCAGCCGCACGCGGCAGCGTGGAGACCCAGCTTCAGAGGCTTGGCCTCCAAGAGAGCTGCGGGGCGCCCGCCGCAGCAGCAGCAGCAGCAGCCGGCACGGCGGCCACGCCCGCAACGCCCGCGCCAGCGCAGCACCCTTTTCAGACCGAGCCTGGGGACCACGCTGAGACGCCGGTAGAGGCGTACGCACACATCGCGCTGCTGCTGTCGCGCCTGGCCAAGTGAGGGGCGACTCGACGTGATGTTCCTGCTGTCCTCTGCGTGCTTGTGCTCGTGCTCGTGCTTGTGCGTGTGCGTGCACACTCGCACATGCACACGCACACACACACAAGCACACACTCTCTCCCGCCCAGGCGCCTTGGCAAGCCCCCATCCCAGCTGCGCATCTACGACCCCTTTTACTGCGAGGGGCGCGTCGTGGAGCACCTGACCTCGCTTGGATTCGAGTCGGTGTACAATGTCTGCGAGGTAGGATCGTTCGAGGACTCTTCCCCCTGAACCATAACAATCTTACTGTAGTAAAGAGAGCACCTGGCTCTGATTTGTCAGAGCACAACGCGCGCGAGATATCAATCTAAAACTCCTTCTGCTAACTAGCTAACTACCGTAGTGGCATGCTCAATTCGGGGTACGACCATTTGGGGGTTGGGAAAACGGCTGTTCTAGGCTCACTAACGACACGGGTTTGGGGGTAGCCGCCGGCACGCAGCGACCCCGGCGACACGCGTTTGGGGGCAGTTTCATACACACACACTGCCCATCCACTCTCTTTCCTCCACCACATGCTGCATCCAAGCAGTGTTCTGGATACCCCTTGTTGTTAGCTTTCCAATGCAATTATAATCGTCGGAATCCATGCAGAATCGAGCGACTTGCAGCATGTACGCCTTTTACTTGCGACACGGGTTTGGGGGTAGCCTATCCCCAAATCGTACCCCCAAATGAGCTTGTCACTACGGAAGCTAACTACTCTTAGTAGCTACTAAACCTACTACTGTACCGTAATCTCGGTTAGCCTGTATCTGTAGCCCCCAAAACATAGAATTAATTGATTTTAGAGGCACAGTATCGTGAGTAGCGAGGACTTTATCAGCATTCGACAGTATCGCAGTACTTTTTCCGATTTTTTGGTAAATACGTGACCCCCAAAATGCTTGCCCGAGGCGGGATTCGACCTCAGGCAGCTTGAATACTCCAGTTCGAGTGTATCGCAGTCCGATACCAATTAATTCAACTGAACCGGCTCAGAGTATCGGAGACGTCTGGGAATTAATTACCAATACATGCTAACCAAGTTTACGGTGTGGGGCTGGAGCCTCCTCCGTGGGGGAAAAAGTGATTTTCGCGAGTTTTCAATCGTTTTCAGCTTCGTGGGGACGTCCAAAACAATACTTATTCGTGAAGGCTCAAGCCCCGTACGGTATACAGCCAAGGGGCTATCAAAGCCTTGATCATCTTTACATGGGAGTCCTTATTCAAGCCGCCTGGGCAGGGGGTGCCTGAGGAACCACTGGCGTGCACGCGTAGGACTTTTACGTGGTGGCGGCCGCGGGACGCACGCCAGAGTTTGACGTGGTCGTGACCAACCCCCCGTTCTCAGGTGTGTGTGTGCGTGTGTGTGTGTTTTGTGTGTGTGTGTGTGTTTTGCGTGCGTGTGTGTGCTTGTGTGTGTGTGTGTGCACACGCCAGAGTTTGACGTCATCGTGACCAACCCCCCGTTCTCAGGTGTGTGTGCATGTCAGTGGTGCAGAAAGCCGTGACGCGGTTGCGTGCGTCAAACAGGAGGGTCGTTTGGCGGGACCTCCGCATCGCGCCAGAGCGCGGGGCGCGACGCGTTTTTGTGTGAAAATAGTGAAAATCGGCGATTTTCACACTTTCGCGTCACAAGATCGACCCCAATCGCTCCGTAGCGATCCTGCGGGGCGTGTTCCGCGCCACAACACCGCCATCATGCCGAAAATTTTCTGCATCACTGACACACACACGCACACATGCATACACACACACACACAACCAGGCGACCACATCGAAAACACCCTCAACTTCATGGTGCACTCGCGCAAGCCGTGGTTCTTGCTCGTCCCGCAGTACGTGGCTCGCAAGGTGCGTACACAGTAACACACAGTAACACGGGGTTTCCAGCTAAGCAGGCTACTCTTCTACTAGAGACACCCGCCGATACTCCAGCACACTCAAGTACTAGACTGCGCCCCAGCACCATCACCTAGACGATAAGCTCTTCGCCAGGGGCTCCCGCCCTGGCGCCGCTCGATGGCGGACAACCGGGACAACTGCGCTTGGTACTGGGCGGCTGAAAATCTGGAAATTTACCCTGAGCGGCTGTGACGCACAGCGCTACTGATGAACTGGTCCTGATGGGGCGGAGGCTATGTGGCAGATGGGGCAGCGGTACGATGGAGAGCACGATGCACGATGGCGAGAATTGCGGCGAGCATGCACCCCCTCTCACAACGATCGGAACTCAAGCAGATTGCGGCTCCTAATGGTTTACTGTGCCTGGATGGAAGAGAGAGACGGATGGCGAGACATTGAGAAACATGGGAAGCGAGGCACATGCGGCTAGGCTTTGTGAGGAGGTTGCGGCGCAGGGGTTCCCTGCCCCAAGGCGCAGATTATTAGATGGCGACGCGATCGATGCACCAGCCGTGCGGCATGGGGCGAGGCGAGGCCCCACCAGCGGGCGGGCACATAATGGAGATGGCGGCTAAGAACGGGGAATGCGGCTACCGGGGATGAGGCTACGGGTTATGCATGCCAGGGGACGGCGGACAAGGCTAATGCGTCACGGCGCATGGATAAAGAACGGGGAATGAGGCTACGGGAGCTGGCGGGCGCGGCGCGCGCATGGCGCGCGCGGCGCATGGGGGTTGCATGGCGGCGCTCTGCGCGTGCATGCATGGAGGAGATTGCTGGCGGGCATGGAGGAGATTGCTCGCGGGCGTGGAGGAGATTGCAGGCGGCAGCATGGAAGCGGATGGCGAGAAATTGAGAAACATGGGAAGCGAGGCACATGCGGCTAGGCTTTGTGAGGAGGTTGTGGCGCAGGGGTTCCCTGCCCCAAGGCGCAGATTATAGATGGCGCAGCAATCAATACACTAGCCGTGCGGCATGGGGCGAGGCGAGGCCCCACCAGCGGGCGGGCACCATAATGGAGATGGCGGTTAAGAACGGGGAATGAGGCTACAGGGAGAGGATACGGGTTACAGATGCCAAAGGGGACGGCGGAACAAGGATCAGCCATAGGTGTCACGGGGAAATGGCTAAAGAACGGGAATGCGGCGGGTGGTACGGGTGCTGGCGCGCATGGAGCGCGGCGCGGCGCATGGAGATCGCATGGCGGCGCCCATGCATGGACGAGATTGCTGGCGGGCATACAGGAGATTGCTGGCGGGCATGGAGGAGATTGCTGGCGGGCATACAGGAGATTGCTGGCGGGCGTGGAGGAGATTGCTGGCGGGCATGGAGGAGATTGCTGGAGCCAATGGCGGCGGCGGGACTAGTAGTAGAACACAGGCGCACACCAGCAATGCGTTGCTGTCACTACCTGGGTGGTATAGGGTGGATCTGGGGGCCCAGTGTCCTGTCTAGGTCCAGTGCGTGCGCGCGTGTGGGGGTTTACCCTCACCCCTACCAGGTAGCCAGCCAGTTTCCCACTGAAACTGAGTTTAAGGTGTCGGGCGCTAGCGCCGACACCGGTCTTATACATCATTACTGGTGTCACACAGACTGTAAGATCCATCATCATCACCGCCGGCTCCCGTCCGATAGACTACCGCTCCCGCCGGCTAGACTACCCCAAACAGCGGTCTCTGAGAGACATGTCTGGCAAGGAGCATATAGGAGAGGACCTTCCTCAGGGTCACAGTAGTGGCCTTGTGGCCAGTCAAGCCGGCAGAGCCGACTGGCGCTGACTGGAACGGTCCCGCCTGGCAGTGCATGGCTGTCCAGCTCTCGTTTGCATGGGGCTCAGCCGGCGCCCCATGCCTCATGCATGGCCAGGTCCCACCTCCAGGGGTGCATGGACGACAGAGTTGTCATGGAGGCTGCCTGAAGACCTTCCAACGCCAGTCACCGGCAGACGAGCGACCCCGAGGATGAGCGCGGTGACGAACGCTGCGATTGGTGAAGCGGATTTACTCTGTGTTGCCTCGGCGGTCGCCACCGCTGAAGCCGTGATGGTAGCCCGCCTCCACGGGCAGCCATCTTGACCAATGTCCAGCATGCATTGACGGGCGCCAGCTCCTCCGCTCGTCGATCAACTCGTCGAGATCGGTGCCGCATGGCGTCCTGCATGGGGGGAGGATAAGGGCCGTCTCCCAGCACGGGCCGCGGCAGCGCCGCGGCTACTCGCCAAGCCATGGCAGCGCCGGGCAAGCCGCTCCTGAAGTGTTCCACCGAGGGGCAGTCTAGCAGGAGCCGGGCCAGTCGTATTTTACCCCGCTCGTCAGCGGCACGGAGATCCTCGTCACCAGCAGCGCCGCATTGCTGGGTCCAGGGCTCGGCGACGAGAACGCGCCTCCGTTAATCGAGCCCCATACAGATGCCACATAGATGGTTATTTATGTGGTGCATTGGTTGGGAGGGTGTGGATGGGGCCTGGTGTATGGGGCTGCACCGAGGCGCGTGGCCGCCTTCTGGGTCAATTTTCAGGCGTAGGATTGAGTTGCACAATTACCAAATGAAACCATAGCAAGAGGATGGTGTTACGAAGCTGCACACCAAGTTTCAGCTCCAACAGGTAAGGCCAGGGTGAACCTGGGGGGGGGTCCCCCCCTGGGGGATTTTTGAAAAAAAATAGTCACGGGGTCTGAAAAAAACTTGCCTGCCCCTGTGCAGCGGCGATTTTTTCGGGGGAAAGCGTGAAATCGTCGATTTTCGCACTTCGAAGCGATTCTTCAGGCTGCAGCCCGAAATCTCGACGTCATCGGGAAACTCTCTTCGGGAAAAACGAAAAGCTGACTGACACCAAGGAAACTCCTGCAGCACGCCCACACCGCCCACACGGCACACACGCGCGCACGCCCCCCACATGCATGCGCCCAGGCGTTCTACCTCGAGCACGGGAGCACACGCCGCCGCCCGGGCGTCCCGCGTCCTCATAAGCCTGAACCTTCAACTTGACCCTCAGCTCTGACCTGAATCCTAAACCCTAAAACCCTAAACCCTAAACCCTGAATCTTAAACCCTAAAACCACAAACCCTCAACCCAGCCATTCTACCTAGAGTACGTGAGCACACGCCGCTGCCCGGGCGTGCCGCGTCCTCTAAACCCTGAACCATCAACTTGACCCTCAGCTCTGACCTGAATCCTTAACCCTGAATTTTAACCCCTAAAACCCTCAACCTTCAACCTCCACCTGAATCATAAACCCTAAAACCCTAACCCCTAAACCCTGAATCATAAACCCTTAAAAGCCCTAAACCCTCACCCCGTTCCCTGAACCGTCAACCTTGACCCTCAACCTTGACCTAAATCCTACACCCTAAAACTATAAACCCTAAACCCTGAATCCTCAACCCTAAAGCCCTCAACCCTCAACCCAGGCGTTCTACCTCGAGTACCTGCGCAATCGCCGCCCCAGACCCTTATAAAACCTGAACCCTTGACCCTGAATCCTTAACCATAAAATCCTAAACCCTCAACCCAGGCGTTATACCTCGAGTGAGCACACGCCGCCGCCCGGGCGTGCTGTGTCCTTTAAACCCTCAACCCTCAACCTTCACCTGAATCCTAAACTCTAAAACCCTAAACCCTAAACCCTGAATCCTCAACCCTTAAGCCCACCCCAGGCGTTCTACCTCTAGGGAAGAGTAGGTGAGCACACGCTGCCGCCCGGGCATGCCGCGCCCTCTACTGAACCCTGAACCCTTGACCTTGACCTGAATCCTTGACCTGAGTCCCAAACCTCAAAAATCTCGACCCTCAATCCAGGCGTTCTACCTCTAGCAGTGTTTCCGTTAGCCAATCCGCAACCCGACAAAGTGCACTTTTGAGTTGAGATTGGCCAATTTGGGCTGGCGCGTCGGGTTGAGATTTCGCGAATTTCGGCCTGAAAAGTGTGAAAAACGACATTTTCACACCCTTACCGCAAAACATCGCCTCCCTCGGGTTGAGATTGGGCAGTGAGCCGTGAGGCCCAGGTTGAGCCATCATTTCCCCAGGATCCTTAGCGGAACCACTGACCTCTAGTACCTGCGCAATCGCCGCCCCAGACCCTAAAACCTTAACCCTTGACCCTGAATCATAAACCCTAAAACCCTAAACCCTAAACCCAGGCGTTCTATCTAGAGTACGTGAGCTCACGCCGCCGCCCGGGCGTGCCGCGTCCTCTAAACCCGGAACCCTCAACCTTGAGCCTCACCCTTGATCTGAATCCTAAACCCTAAAACCCTAAACCCTAAACCCTGAATCCGAAACCCTAAAACCCTTAACCCTCAACCCAGGCGTTCTATCTAGAGTACGTGAGCTCACGCCGCCGCCCGGGCGTGCCGCGTCCTCTAAACCCGGAACCCTCAACCTTGAGCCTCACCCTTGATCTGAATCCTAAACCCTAAAACCCTTAACCCTAAACCCTGAATCCGAAACCCTTAAACCCTTAACCCTCAACCCAGGCGTTCTATCTAGAGTACGTGAGCTCACGCCGCCGCCCGGGCGTCCCGCGTCCTCATAACCCTGAACCTTCAACTTGACCCTCAGCTCTGACCTGAATCCTAAACCCTAAAACCCTAAACCCTAAACCCTGAATCATAAACCCTAAAACCCTAAACCCTAAACCCAGGCGTTCTATCTAGAGTACGTGAGCTCACGCCGCCGCCCGGGCGTGCCGCGTCCTCTAAACCCGGAACCCTCAACCTTGAGCCTCACCCTTGATCTGAATCCTAAACCCTAAAACCCTAAACCCTCAACCCTGAATCCGAAACCCTAAAACCCTTAACTCTCAACCCAGGCGTTCTACCTGGAGTACGTGAGCTCACGCCGCCGCCCAGGCGCGCCGCGCCCCCTGGTGCTTGGCCCAAGCAAGGTGGGTGGATGGGTGGGTGTGTGTGGGGGCACACATACACATACACATGCACACACACACATTCCATTCCATAATGTTACACGACTGCAACAGCACTACCCGTACTTAAGTACTGGCAATGTTCCAGAGGTCAAAAGGCACATGTGTGTCGTTCTACAGCGGGGGACCAATCAACGCTAAGAGGGGTACATCACATGGCGGGGGGGGGGGGTTGCCACTCGGGCCAACCAACTTCATTCAACCTCAATCGCGGCGTATCATCCCCCCATGGGCTGATTAATTCCATGGGGCGATAGTTGGGGGTAGGCAGGCCTAGAGGACGTCGGATCAGCTCCTCGATGGGGCGACGGGCGAGCGTAGGCGGGCCTGGGATAGGGGGCGGCGGCAGATCATCTCTATGAGCCAACGAACTCGATGGGGCGATGATGAACGTAGGCAGGGGCGCAGGGATGGGGCGGTGGATCATCTCCATGGGCCTCTGAACTCCATGGGACGATGATGTAGTTAGGCAGGGGGCGGAGGCAGGGGCGAGGGAGGAGAGGCTGGGGCGTGGGGGGGGGTGAGGCGGATCATCTCCATGGGCCTGTGAAGTCCATGGGGCGATGATGTAGGTAGGCAGGGGGTGGAGGCAGGGGCAAGGGAGGAAAGGCTGGGGGGAGGGGGGGGGGAGGGAGGGCCAGCATGGGGTCGGCGCGCGTGAGGGCGCATGGGCGGGAGGCGCATGGGGCGGGGGTGCATGGGCCTGCATGGCGCGCACACGGGACGGCAAGCTCCATGTGGGGGTTGAGCGTGGGCGGGTAGTCGACTGTGGGGTGGTGAAGGTGGGGGATAGGTGGACTGTGTAGTTTGGAGCGTGTCAGTGGGAGTGAAGGGTGCTGAAGGGGGGGCATGGCGATGTGAGGTTCTCTGTGGTGCATGGTGGTGGGGCGCCGCAGTGGGGCGCGGCCGAGGATCTGCTCGGCGGAGGCGAGGCGGTCAGGAAGGCGGTCGACAGTCGGCCGAGGAGCTGTTCGGCGCTGGCGAGGGCATGGAGACAGGCTCTGCGATGACATTTTGAATTTGGGGGTCGAGTTGCTCGGCTCGTTGAGGCTGCCCTTCGGACGATGGCGATGGTGGATAGTCCAGGATAGGCCGCATACATAGGCTTCAGTCGACGGGGGGGCGGGGCGATGGGGGGGATGGGCGACGGCGACTCACATGGGCCGACCGCCGCGACTCCGCGCCCAGGGAGTGGGCCGCCCAGGGAGACACACACACACACACTCATGTGTGTGTGGGGGGGGGGCACATGCACACACACACACACATGCACATGCACACACACACACACACACACACACCGCACGTGCACGCGCACGCTCGCACAGTGTGACACACACACACACAAACACACATGCACGCACGCACGCACACATGAACTTCACGTTCACACACCCTCACACACGAACGTCCACGCACACATGCACACACGCACACACACACACACTCACACACACGCTCGCACACACACACACACACACACACACACTTGCGACGTACCAGGCTCCCTACGTGTTCGCCGCCCCCGCAACACGCGACGATGTTTGGGCGATGCGGGCGGTGCGCGCGGTCGGGGCGGCCGCAGGGGCCAACGCCTCAGCAGGGAAGGAGGCCCCGGAGGCCGCAGGGGCTACCGCCTCTTCAGGGGCGAAGGGCGGTGGTGGCGGTGGCGCGCCAGTGACAGTTGACGCTGGCAACGGCGCGCAGGCGGCGTCTCGCGGTGTCGGGCAGGCAGGAGCAGCGCCACCCCTCGGCAGCAGCGGCGGCGGCGGCAGCGGCGGCGGCAGCGGCGGCGGCGGCGGCGCGCAGGGGGAGGAGGCCGCCGCGGGGGCAGGAGCAGCGCCGCCTCCCGGCAGCAGCTGCAGCGCCGGCAGCACCAGCGGCGGCGGCGGCGGCGCGCAGGCGTCGGCGTCGGGAGCGGCGGGAGCGACGGGAGCGGCGCCTGCCCCCAACGGCAGCAGCGGCAGCAGCGGCAGCAGCGGCAGCGGCAGCGGCGGCGCAGCAGGGCCCCCTGTCAGCCGCGACGACGGCGCCGGCGCGGCTCCCGTCGCGGCCGAAAGCTTCCCAGCAGCTTCCCAGGGGCAGCTTCCCGGCAGCAGCAGCGACGGCGCCGACGCGTTTGCTGTCAACGCCGGAAGCTTCCAGTGTGTGTGGTAGGTGCAAAGGGGGGGGGGGGGCAGAAAACTCGAGGAATGCAACACATGCTGGAATCTTGTCTGCTTGCTGTGAATATTCCGAAACCATCGGATTTCTTTGAATCTGGACACCTGGGAGCCGAGATATGAGGGCTGAAAGTTGGGGGGGGGGGGGGTCTTCCCCGTGGGTAGGTGCCTGAGCAGTCCCATCAGAGCGCTGGCACACCCAGAGCACACCCACCCTTCTCACTCTTCCCACACAAGGCACACAGGCAGTACCACTGATATCACTCTTCTCACACTCTTCCTGTCACTCTTCCCACACAAGGGCCCCACACGGGCAGTACACCATCAGAGCGTTGGCACACCCACCCTTTACCACTCTTTTCACTCTTCTGACACTCTTCTTGTCACTCTTCCCACACAAGGGCCCCACACGGGCAGTACACCATCAGAGCGTTGGCACACACACCCTTTACCACTCTTCTCACTCTTCTGACACTCTTCTTGTCACTCTTCCCACACAAGGGCCCCACACGGGCAGTACACCATCAGAGCGTTGGCACACACACCCTTTACCACTCTTCTCACTCTTCTCACACTCTTCTTGTCACTCTTCCCACACGAGGGCCCAACGCGGGCAGTACACCATCAGAGCGTTGGCACACCCACCCTCACCCCTCTTCTCATCTGAACCACGCTTCTCACTCTTCCCAGACAGTACATCCGCTCGCTCGGCCCACGCACCTCAGCCGCTCCACCCCACCACCCGTACCACAGCCCCATCGTCTGATCCGCACAAGTGAATGCGGTCATAACGCCTGAGGCGGTCGGGGGTGCGCCTCAGGCGGTGGTGGGCGCCTGAGGCGGTCGGGATGACGCCTAAGGCGGCGCCTAAGGCGCTCAGAGTGCACCTCAGGCGGCGCCTCAGGCGGTCGGCGCGCCTGAGGCGCCGCCTGATCCGCGCAAGTGAATGCGCCGCCTGAGGCGTTGCGGCGCCTCGGACGTTTGGGAATGTGGTGCACGCTCGCCCGTCACACACTCACCCCCTCCCACCCCCTCCTGCTTTGGGACACGCACCGCGTGCTCAGCAATCATGGTGGCAGGTGGCAGCGAGCCAGGGGTCCACTTTGGACAGCTGCCGGCCTCTTTCCTAGGGTCAAAAATGCGCCATCAAATGCGTCCGACGGACTGAACAATCGTCCACTCAGCCCCAGTGATCCGCCTGAAGCCGTATACCGCTCGGGGCCGGATTTCCCTTCCCAGAAAACCACCCCACACTTGGTGGCCGAGGGCATGGAGGCGTGTGCTGGAAAGCTCTCGCCAAGAGCAGCGCAACCAGTGATTTCCTTTTCGGCTCTCCACAGCCATTTGGCTGTATTCCGGCTGAACTTCGACCTTGAACATAGCTCAACCCATTCAGTGGATTGGAAGTCTGCCAAGCCCGCCAGACAGAGCTCGTCTAGAGCTTTCAAGTGACCTTTAGATGAGGACAAACGGTCAAGGGGAGTTCAACGGTCAACGCGGTCAAAGAAAAATCCGGCTGTGGAATAGTTAATCTTGCAAAGGAAACCACTGAACGCAACAGCATGCGTCGCGTGACCACCCGCTATGTATTGCGCCTGGTATGGGCGGTCAAAGTTGCTCGAGCCTGGAAAATAATAATAGCTGAAATCCTTCCCAGGGGTCACTGCTCAGCAGTGGTGTCATTAAGGAAATCAAGAATGTCCTGTTTGCCCCCGCAGTCTCCCCCTAAACTTCCCTGTTCGCCCCCGCAGCGGGGGCTGCCGGGGCTGCGGGGGCGCTAATGACACCACTGCTGCTCAGCCCCTTCTCCTCGTGTTACTCTTCCCACACACACAGGTTCTTCTGCCTAGGAGACGACCACCAAAAGGCGGTGGTCGAGTGGTGGCGGGCGCAAAGGGCGGAGGCAGAGGAGTGTGCGATCGCAGGTGGGTGGGGGGAGGGGATGCGTGTGTGCGTGTGTGTGCGTGTGTGCGGCGCCCTGAATCTCAATTTGAAACTGAATCTTCTCTGAATCTCTCCCTGAGCCTGGATCTGAATCTGAATCTCAACTTGAACCCGCGCCGCAGCCGGTCCGAGCGATCTGACGCAGCTGGTCGCGGCACTAAAGACGCCCTGAATCTCAAACTGAATTTGAATCTGAATCTCAACTTGAAACTGAATGTTCTCTGAATCTCTCCCTGAGCCTGGATCTGGATCTGAATCTCAACTTCTACCCGTGCCGCAGGCGATCTGAGCGATCTGCCGCAACTGGTGTCGGCACTAAAGACGCCCTGGATCTCAAACTGAATTTGAATCTGAATCTCAACTTGAACCTGAATCTTTTTGAGTCTGAATCTTGACTTGAAACTGACTCTTCTCTGAATCTCTCCCTGAGCTTGGATCTGGATCTGAATCTGAACTTGAACCCACGCCGCAGGCGATCCGAGCGACCTGCCGCAGCTCATGGCAGCACCAAAGATGTCGCCGGCGGAGCGGAGGTGGCGCAAGAAGCAGGCGGCTGGCGGAGGCGACGGCGACGGAGACGTGGAGGGAGAGGCTGGGCCGGGGCCTACCGGAGGAGGCGGGCGGCAGCAGCAACAGCCGCAGCAGCGGGGAGGGGGCGGGCGGCCGCAGCAGGGGGGCGGTGGGAGGCAGCACGGGGGTGCGACGCAGCAGCAGCAGCAGCAGCAGCAGGGGGGCGGTGGGCGGCAGCAGGGGGGTGGGCGACAGCAGCAGCAGCAGCAGCAGCAGCGAGGCTTGGGTGGCGCGCAGCAGGCAGGCACGCGCATGTCCGCTGCCTCCGGCCCTGGGTGGTCCGACTTCTCAAGCAGCTCAGGTGCGGGCGCGGGCGCAGCAGCAGGGGGCAGCCAGCGGCAGCCAGCGGGCAGCAGGCGCTGAGCCAGTACGGCCGCTGTAGCCAGCCATCTCATGAAGGTGCTCGGGCCCTCCACGCCAAGCACGGTCTTGTACGCCGTTATAGAGGTGTCCCTGAATGTAACATCCATCAGGCGGGGGACAGCAGGTGGCCTGACACGGCGCGTCACCACAACCGAAAACGCCCGTACCCCCTCCCCCCCTCCCCCAAACATCGTTGTTCTGCCGGCTATGCTCGCTTGGCAAGGGGGGTGCGTTGCCGTCGGGGAGCGCGCGCTTGCTAGATGCCCGCGAATGGGGAAGCTACCCGGTAGCCACTAACGTGAGGGGCGGCACGTCGAAAGTGCGTTGTATGCACGCGCTTGGGCCCGACACTGCAAATGTACATTCCCCTAGGGGTGGGTCAACAACAAACAGCCCATGGCGCAGGCTGTGCCTGGCCCCAACGCGGCCCCTCACTTCTTCTGAGATCAAGCCAATGACTCAGGCGCCCGCCATCGGCGGCGGCAGCGGCACTCCGCCGGCCATCGGCATGGAGGCTGCATCGCCATCTAGGGCGCACTCGCTGGACGCCCGCGATGGGGTAGCTGGCTCCATGCAGCCCCCTAGCTGATGGCTGGCAGCGATGCCACCGCCGTTGGCGCCGTTGGCGGGCGCAGGCGCTCGACATTGCTGGCAAACACGTTGTCGGTCATCGGAGAGGGATAGGGAGAGGCGTCGCCCGTCAAACTCGCGGGGCGGTGCACCGCGTGGTCCGGTGGGAGTGGGGCTGCTGCTGCATACATGTCGCCGGGAGAAATATTTACACACACAAGACATCAACACACCCACACACATAAACACACACACATCTCAGCTTTGGCGTGGCCTAGCTGGTGGTTCGTCACATCTGGGATGCCACACGGCTCGTCACATCCCAGATGTCACACAATCAACACAAGTGCGGATGCATAGTTTTGGGGCGTCTGACCCATTCATGCCAGCAGTAGGGCAGCAGAGCAGCCGAATGTGCAGCAAGCACGCATGGGTCAGACGTCTGTCAGACTGGAAAAAACCCACCATCATTCATGACTCATCATCTGTCATACACCATCGAGTACGAAGGCCCCCCCCCTCCTCTGTAATTCCTCCCAAACAAACAAAAAATCGTCAGGCGCGCGATGCAAGGTGGGCGCCACCCCGGCGTTCCGATGAACCGCTACCTGTCACGACGCGTCGCGTGGTGGCTCGCCATGGGACCCTTGCTGATGATGCGAGAGCCAAGGTGCTCATGCGGGGGGTGACGGACACCGCACGACGCGCCGCGACACTCATCCATCCCGTCACCTGGCGATGGCAGCAGCCCGGCGCCACCCCGTCGTCGCGACGCGCCCCGGATCGCTCTGCACCGAGGGCAGGCAGTGCATGTTGCGGCGCCCATGGCCCAAACAATGCCCCAAACGTGGCCGCACCCATGCCGCTTGCCGCCGGCGGGCCGCGCGGCGCGCAGCGATGCCCGAGCGCCTCCCCGTCACGCCGCGCGTGCCGGCGCTGGCTCTGGCGCTGTGCATGCCGCGGCGCCAATGGCCCAAAACATGGGGCCCAAAACGGGGCCAAACCCATGGGCACCGGGGCCCACAACGGGGCCGCACCCAGCGCCCCCCCCCCTGTGTCACGCCGCATCCGGCTCGTTCTTCAGAAACAGGTTGAACAGGTCGTCCATGTTGTCGGCGCCGGGCCCAGCGCTGGCGTGGCTGCCGCCCTGCACGCCGGCGCTCCCGCCCTGCACGCCGACGCTATTGCTGCCGCCGCCCCCCGCCGCTGCCATCGCCGCCATCTCGCCCGACATGAACAGCTCGTCGTTGGTGAGGGTCGTCATGAGCAGGCCTGAGTCGCCAGACTGCCCGCCGGCGCCGCTTCCGTGGCGGCCGATCGCGCTGCCGTGACGCGCGCTGAGGTCCATGCCCCTGCCGCTGCTGCCGCTGCCGCCGTCGCCGCCACTGCTGCCGTTGTACAGCTCGGTGAACGCGGCCGCGAGCTCGGTGTGGTCGGCTGCGTGGCCCGCGCCGCCCGGGAACAGAGAGTCCGCGTTGCCGGCGGTGCGCATGTTGCCGCTGCCGAGCCCTCGCAGCGAGCCGACGCCGGGTATTCCCGCGGCGCCGCCGCCCGGGGGCAACGCGCCGCCAGCACCGCTGCCCGCGCCCGGGAGGGGCGCCGGGGGGGGCGGCGCGCGCGGGGGGGGACCCCCGTTGGACCCAGCGCCCAGGCGCATCGCGCCCACCTGGCTCGACAGCCCGCCGCTAGGCCCGCCGCCCTGCAGCCCCCCCCCCGGGGGCGCGCCGCCGCCGCTCCGCTGTTTCTTCTGCTGCGTCGGCGACGCTTCGCTGGCCCCGGCGAGGCCCGGCGAGTCGGTGCGCGCCTGTTGCGCCTGCGTCGCCACCGCAGCGGCCGCTGCCTGCTGCTGGTGCACGACATAGCCGGGCGGCATGGGCATGCTCGAGGGCGGTATCATCATCCCCGGGGGCGTGCCGTGCATCATCCCGGGGATCATCATCCCGGGCGGCATCCCGTGCATCCCCGGAAACATCCCGTGCGGCATCCCGTGCATGCCTGGCAGCATCGCCATTGGCCCGCCCATGCCCATGCCCGGGGGCATGCCGAGCCCGGACATCGGGTGGTGCATCCCCGGGGCGTACCCCATCATGCTCGGGTGGGGCATCCCCGGAATGTGCCCGAGCCCGCCGCCCATATTGTAGCCCCCCGCGCCCGGCGGGCTACCCACCCCCCCGCCGGGTTGGCCCGGGTTGGCCATCAGCGCGGCCGCGCGCACTTGCGGGGTCGGAAACGCGCCGGCCACGAGCGCCGGCGCCGCCGCCGCGCCGCCGTGCATCGAGGGCCCGCTCGACGCGCCCCCCGCAGCGGCGGCGGCGCCTCCAGGCTGGTCGTCGACGCTGGGCGACGCGGCGCCGCGCGCCGCCGCGCCGCTGCTCATGCTGCCGCCGCCGCTGCCACGCGAGTCGACGAGGCCGGGCATGCGAGACGGCGCGGCGCCCGTGTCTGCCGTCACACCCTGCACGCGCTTCAGGTACAGGCGGTACTTCTGCAGGTGGCTCGCCACGTTCTCGCGCGTGAGGCCGTCGACCTGACGAGAGTGAGCGTGTGTGCGTGTGTGAGCGTGTGTGCGTGTGTGTGCGTGTGTGTAAGCGTGTGCCTGTAAACGTGTGAAAGGCCGTCAAACACATGTGAGGGGCGTGGGGCCACACGCCAGTCGTGGGGGCAGACACGCACATGCGTGGTAGTGAGTGGCGCGTGGCGAGCGCACCGTGGGAGGTGCACGGGGATATACACACACTCGAGGTCAAATACGCCAACATACCGTAAACTCCACAAGCCTGTACCGATGGCCCCCAAACAAACTCTTCAAGTGATTCTGGAGAGAGTACGCAGCGAGTTTTTTTTCTTCCGATTGTACCAAGGCTTTTAAATGAATGTTGTCAAAGTACTGACACCACGTGCACGTGGTCAAGGCCATTACCATCCATCCCCACTCCCCCGTCACTGGGCGCAACCAGTTGCGCAACCAGTTGTGCAGCATATGTGAAAAAAATGTTGTCTGCTGGTGTCGAACTCGGGTCCACTGAAGAATATACTAATTACCCACTGTGCCGGACCACGGAACTCATCAATTATATATAAATACCGGCTCAAGAGTACCGAAGGCCTCCGGGACATAATTATCGGTACAGGCTAATCGAGTTTACGATAGGCATCCGACGGACTGTCAACTCGACCACACACAACGTACGCACGCTCGCTGCTTTCGCCCCGCCTCCCTCCCCCTCCACACCCCCACACCCATGATCTCCAGATCTTTGGCACCGCCACCTCCACACCTCCCACATCCACACACCTCCTCCTCTTCAAGTCATGAACATCATATGTGGCGCCACACAAGACACACTTAAATCCACCACCCTCACCTCCATGATCTCCAGAATCTTCTTCGGCACCGCCTTGTCGACCCCCAGCTGGTTGACCGCGTTGACAAACTGCTGGTGCATCTCGACACTCCACACCACACGTGCCCTCTTCGAGGCGTTGGACTCCTCGTCGCCCTGTGCGATGCGTGGATGGATGGGTAGCGGATGGGCGGGGATGGTTGCATGGCGTGGTCGCACACGCGGTGCACGCGCGCGTGAGCACGCGCGCGTGTGGGTGCGTGTGTGTCACGTGGGTGAGGCGTGTACGCGCACGCACACACACACGCATACACAGGCAGGCACATGGACGGTGGCACAGCGCTGGCGCTTGCACACCTGCCCATCCTCGCCCCCGAGGTCTTTCCGCTTCTTCAAGTTGTCGCACGCATCGTCCCTGTCGTGGCTCAGGTCTTCACTCTCCTCCTTGACCTGCCGTCAGGGGTGCGTGTTGACAAGGGGTGGGTGATGACACGGGTGCACCGCGGGTGGACGCAGCCAAGGCGCGGGTGACCCCCATGCACTCCTCCGTTCCGCCTGTACGCGTGTGTGCGTGCGCACAGACACGCACGCACGCGAAGGCACATGCCTGGC
>VFSX01000253.1:42500-45000 GCA_016618255.1 Chlamydomonas sp. UWO 241
GTGTGGCACGCACACGCACGCACACACACACACGCACACACACACACACATACATACATACATACATACATACATACATACATACATACATACACACACACGCACGCACACACACACACACATACCCCCACCCCCCATAGGTGGCATCTGCAAAGGCCGACGCCGTGCGCCTTGACTGCGAGCACACACACACACACACGCACACACACACACACACAGGTGGCATCTGCAAAGGCCGACGCCGTTCGCCTCGACTCCCACCACACACACAACCAACCAACCAACCAACCAAGCGTTACATGAGGCCGTCCGCATGCACCGGCAATGCCTGTACTACTAACAGCAATACACCCCGGCAATTGTTACGAAGTCTGACCCGTGCACTGGGATGTCTTTCGAATAGCGGGTGACCAACCAGCGCCTGAATCGAGTGGATAGTATCCTTGGTTTGGGGGGTCTGGGGGGGGCTGCCACTCTGGCCAACCAACTTCAACTAGGGTTGCCACTCTGGCCAACCAACTACAACTTGGGTTGCCACTCTGGCCAACCAACTTCAACTTCAATCGCAGCGTATCATCTCCACATGGGCCGATTAATTCCATGGGCGATAGTCGGGGTTGTCCGTCGTGCAATGTAAACGTCGCCGCAACTACTAGATCCGTTCGGCCGCGGCCTACTAGACTGAGTTTTCGTTGGGCAGGCCATGAGGACGTCGGATCGGCTCCTTGGACCGATGAACTCGATGGGCGACGGACGAAGGCAGGCGGGCCTGGGATAGGGGCTCGGTAGACGGGAAAGGGGGATTTGGAAGGGGCGTGGGAGGGGTCAGATGAGGCATCGGGGGGGGGGTCAGGTGAGGGTTCATCAGGGGTATCGGAGGAGACGTGGGAAGGATCAGGGGAGGCATGGGAGGCATCAGGGGGGGCGTGGGGGGATCAAAGGAGGCGTGGGAGGGATCGGAGGAGGCGTGGGAGGCGAGGGGGGAGAGGGAGGGGGGTTGGGAGGGGTCGGAGGAGGCGTGGGAGGCTAGGGGGGAGTGCGCGTGCGCGTGTGCGCTCACGGATGGGGGGGGGGTGAGGAGGGATTGCCAGCCTGGATTGCCAGCATGGGGTCAGCGTGCGCGGGGGGGCTGGGGAGGTGCATGGGGCGGGCGTGCATGGGCCTGCATGGCGCGCACATGGGACGGCGAGCTCCATGTGGGGGTGAAAGCGTGGGTGGGTGGTCGACTGTGGGTGGGTGACGGTGGGGAAGAGTTGGACTGTGTAGTTTGGAGCGTGCCAGGGGGAGTGAAGGGTGCTGAAGGGGGGATCATGGCAATGTGAGGTTCTCTGTGTTGCATGGTGTCGTGGCGCCGCAGTGGGTCGCGGCCAAGAATCTGCTCGGCGTCAGGCGGTGGCGGGGCGGTCCATGATGCGGTCGACAGTCTGCCGAGGAGCTGTTCGGCGCTGGCCAGGGCATGGGACTGGCTCTGCGACAGGATAAGGATTGGGACTGTGGAAGAGGCTGCTCGGCTCGCTGAGGCTGCCCCCTTCGGACGGTGACGATGGTGGATAGTCCAGGGTGGGCCGCAGTACATAGGCGGCAGTCGACGGGGGGGGGCGGGGCGATGAGGGGGGATGGGCGACGGCGACTCACATGGGCCGACCGCCGTGACTCGCGACCGCGGCCGCGGCCGCCCAGGGAGTAACCACACACACCACACACACACACACATACATACACACACGCACACACGCGTCCCCCCCACCCCACCCCCCCTCAGGTGGCATCTGCAAAGGCCGTCGACGTCCGCCTCGACCGCCACCACACACACACACACACACACGTCCCCCCCACCACACACACAGGTGGCGTCTGCAAAGGCCGACGCCGTTCGCCTCGACCGCGAGGTGTCTTCGCTCTATAAAGACAAGGCGCGGCTGCTGGAGGAGCTGGTGGGTAGTTTCTGTTGTTGCAAGAAGCTGGTTGGTAGATTCAGAAAGCTGGGGGAAGCTGTGGAGGTGGTGGGTAGCTGCAGGAAGCGGGGGGGGGGGCTTTAAACCTCTAGAGCTCTAAAACCCGACCGCGAGGTGTCTTCGCTGAGTACGGACAAGGTGCGGCTGCTGGAGGAGCTGGTGGGTAGTTTTTTTTTGCAAGAAGCTGGTTGGTAGCTGCAGGAAGCTGGGGGAAGCTGTGGAGATTGTGGGTAGCTGCGGGGGCTGGGGGGAGGGCCTTTAAAACCCTAAATCCCTAAAACTCGACCGCGAGGTTTCTTCGCTGTATAAAGACGAGGCGCGGCTGCTGGAGGAGCTGGTGGGTTGCTGGAGGAAGCTGGTTGGTAGCCGCAGGAAGCTTATGGAAGCTGTATTTACAACCCCAAAACCCATAACCATGGAGGTGGTGGTGGGAAGCTGCAGGAAGCTGGGGGGGGCCTTTAAAACCCTACCTCTTAGCATGGTGGAGCTGGTGGGTAGCTGGTGGTTGGTAGCTACAGGAAGCTAGGGAAAGCTGTCTTTACAAC
>VFSX01000253.1:52500-55000 GCA_016618255.1 Chlamydomonas sp. UWO 241
GCGCTCGCTGCACAGACACCAGGTGGGGTATGTGGTGGCGCCTCTTCTTCCTCTTCGCGGGTGTACAGCCGAGGGGGGGTGCCCTCTCGCCAGCTGATACACAAGTACTGGGTTTGGTGCTAGCTGGTACGCACGCACTAGGTTTGGTGGTTTGGTACACAAGTACTAGGTCGTGTGCGTGCGCCGTCGCGCATGGCGCCCGCCGCACACAAGGGTGGGGCTGCTGCGCGCTCGCGGCGCAGACTCCAGGTGGGGTGCGCGGTGCCTCTTCTTCTTCTTCGGTTTCTGCTTTAGCCGTTCTTCTAAGGCTCACTGACTCAGTGAGTCTGAGTATGACGAGGAAAAGAGACAAGGCGCAAAACGTCACTAGATTTTGACTTCTCTGTTAATTGGTCTCTCGCCCGACAGGGTACCTGGCTCCTCAGTTTCACCTTGGTGTGAACTGAGCTACAAGCAGAAACTCTAGTTTCCTGCTCATCTACGGTCTAAAGATCTACGATTAAACAGGAAACCGTACAGGGCTTGTAAACAACCAAGGGGGGACCCTTCTCTCGCTAGCTGGTACGCAGTACTGGGCTTGGTGCTAGCTGGTACGCACGCACTAGTAGTAGTAGTAGCACTAGTAGTAGCACTAGTAGTAGCAGTAGTAGCAGCAGTAGTAGAAGCAGTTGTAGCAGCAGTAGGTATAGCAGTAGTAGCTGGTTGGTGGTTTGGCACGCAAGTGCTAGGTCTGGTGCGGGCGCCGTTGCGCTTGGCGCCCGCTGCGCACGAGGGCGGCTGCTGCGCGCTCACGGCGCAGACGCCAGGTGGGGTGGGCGGGTGGTGCCTCTTCCTCCTCTTCAGGGGCTTACACTAAGACAGAAACTCCTGCTTTATATCCATCCACACACGCGCGCACACACACACACACACACACACACACACGCGCACGCGCACACACACACACACACGTGCACACACACGCACACACACACGCACACACATTTCAGGTCACCTCGTCGCGAGCTGCGGCATGACGGCAGAGGTGCACCTGTGGGATGCGAGCATGGACACACACACACACACGCACACACACGCGCACACACACACACACACACCTCAGGTCACCTGCTTGCGAGCTGCGGCATATGACGGCGGGCGGTCGGCGGGGGTGCATCTGTGGGACGCGAGCATGGGCACACACACACACACACACACACACATGCGCGAGTGCGCGTGCTTACACACACACACACACACCCCTCAGGTCACCTCGTCACGAGCTGCGGCATAACGGCGGAGGTGCATCTGTGGGATGCGAGCATGGGCACACACACACACACACAAACCTCAGGTCACCTCGTCACGAGCTGCGGCATGACGGCAGAGGTGCATCTGTGGGATGCGAGCATGGGCGGGGGGTCGGGCGGTATGCTGCATGGCGGTGAGTGTGTGTCTGTGTGTGCGCGTGTGTGCATGCGTGTGTGTGTGTGTGTGTGTGTGTGCGTGTGAGGTTGCCTCGCGGTGGGATATGTTACATATGTCTCTCTCTCTCTCTCTCTCTCTCTGTGGTGGTGAATGCATGGACGGTTTGTGTGTGGGTGTGGGTGTGGGTGTGCGTGTGTGTATAGTGAATGCGAGCATGAGCGGGGGCTGGCAGCATGCTGCATGGTGGGAGTGAGTGCGCAGGCTTGCGCACGGAGGTGTACGTGTGGTGGTCGATTTTACAGTCCGTCAGAGCCTTCAATGTGTGTGCGCATGTATGGTTGTGTGCAAGTCCACAATTCCCGCTCAAAACATAAACAAAAATGGCGGGCAGGCGCGGCGCGGGCGGCGCCATGCGCCCGGCGGCGACAACTCTCACCGACGTGACAGCTGGCGTGTGCGACGTCGTTCAGGGCTTCAAATTCAAATACAAAACGACACCAGAACACATGCACGCAGGCGCCCGGCGGTCACGCGTTTGAATAGTCGCTCTGATGGTGCTCTGATGGTGCTCTGATGGTGCTCTGATGGTGCTCTGATGGACGGTGCTCTGATGTTGCTCTAATGGACGGTGCTCTGATGGTGCTCAGCACCACTCAATCTCGCTCTCGCTTGATTTGAACTCAAGAAAACGGCGCGCGCCCAGCGGCAATTCCACACGCTCCACACTCAATACAAATCAAACAACAAACGCTGAAAACGCGCAGGCGGCGCGGGCGGCGCGATGCGCCCGGCGGCCACGCTCACTGGCATGACGGCTGGCGTGTACGACGTCGCGTTCACCGCCGACGGAGCGCAGGTGTGTGTGTGGGGGGGGCGTGTGTGCGTGTGTGTGTGTGTGTGTGTGTGTGCGGGTGTGTGTCTGTGCGTGCGTCAGTGATGTCATTAGCGCCCCGCAGCGCCAGGCACACCGCGACATTTGGGGAGGGGATGGCGGGGGCGAATCACGAATCTCGTGATGTTGCTCCAAAAAGTGTGGATTTCGAATATTTTTCATCTTTTCCGCGAAAAGTCTCCTTCTGCGGGGGCACACACT
>VFSX01000253.1:60000-65000 GCA_016618255.1 Chlamydomonas sp. UWO 241
CACACGCGTGCACACACACACACACACACACACACACACACACACGCCACCCCCGCCACACACACACACACGCATGCCCGCACACACGCGCGTCCACACACACACAGTCACACACACACACACACACACACACACACGCCTTACCACACGCACGCATGCACATACACTGGCGCCCTCCCCACCCACCACCCCCACCCCCCACACACACACGCACGCACACACTTGCACACACGCAGATTCCCCCCCCACACACACAAACACGCGACCACGTGTACACCACACACACACACACCACACACATGCGGTGGCGCGAGCGCGCCGGGCCCCTCCCACGCGCGCACACACACACACACTCGCACGCACACAAGCGCACACACGCCCTCGCCACACGCACACGCCCTCACCACCCACACACACACGCCCACACACACGCGTCCACACACACACGCGCGCACACACACTGCCCCCCCCCCCCCACCTCACCCTCAACACACACACACATTTGCACACCACCACACACACACGCACCCCCACCCCCCGCACACAGGCGGCGGCGCGAGCGCGCCGGGCCCCTCCCCTGTTGTTCTGCGCTACCACAAGGACGCGGTCGTCGCGTGCTCGTTCAGCAGCGACGTTTCGAGCCTCGTGACGGCAGACAGGGGGGGCGCGGTGTGCGCGTGGTCGCTGGTGAGCGACGGGGAGTAGGCTGCAGGCCTGCCCCTGTATCTCTCTCTCCCTCTGTATCTCTCTGTGCGTGTCGTGTCTCTCTCTCTCTCTCTCTCTCTCTCGGAGCCTGTGCTTATACACCGTGGCGGCAGACAGGGGGGGTATGGTTTGGTCCCTGGTAGGGGGCACGGTGTGTACACCAGGCTTGCCCCAGTCTCTCTCTTTGTAACTTCCGTCCTCTCTCAAAGTTCCTCTCCGTCTCTCTGTGTGTGTGTCTCTCGGGTGCTGCGCCACACCGTCACGGCCAGGGGAGGCAGAGGTCTGGGATCAAATCACAGCGTGTGCGAGGCAGTCGCCTTGGGTGCCTCTAGGTGTGCGACAGGTGCACAGCAGCTGCACGGAAGTGCGAGAGCCGCCACGAGCGAGTGCCGGCTTGCCGAAACAAACCACTTGTCGTCCCGCGGCATGCGAGGGACTGCAGCTCACTTCAACTTTAACTTTTACAGGTTTTACGCATTCGCGACCGGAGGACCCCGTGGCGTGAGTTAAGGCCTGGCCTACACGTCTAGGGGAGCTCTGCTAGGAGAGCCCGCAAGGCCGCGCAACGCACCAGCCTGCAAGGGTAGAGAGAGAGAGAAGAGCTTCTGGGTCACATTTCCTTTCCGCTTGATCGCGCCACGACCAACTCCTGACCAACTCCAGACCAGACTTACTTGTCCAAACCTCTAGACGCCAAGCCCGGGGCGCCACACACCGGTCAGCACTTGTATTTTGTCGCCACGAATGAGTCGTTGAGTAGAAGCGGCTCGGCCGACGGCGTGAAGCGCTGCGCGCAGGCATACACAGCACCATGAGGGTTTAGGGTTTTGGGGTCGCGGGTTGATGGGGTGTAGGGTTTAAGGGACGTCGGTTTAGGGTTGAGGTTTTAGGGTTTTAGGGTTTTGGTTTATGTTTTTTGGTGTACAGGTTCAGGGTTGAGGGTTGAGGCGTTTTGGTTTAATGATCAGGCATGCTAAATCCATGGGAATGCGGCGCAGATTTTAGGGGTGTATGGTTTGGGTTTAGATTTGGGGTGTTCAGGGTAAGGCTTTTAGGGTTTAGGGGTCAAGGCATGCATGCATGCGCGGCGCGGCGCATGCGTGTTGGGGTTGAGGGTTGAGGGTTTCGGCTTTTAGGTTCAAGGGTTCAAGGCCTGCATGGATGCACGGCGCGACACATGCATGTTTGGGTTGAGGGTTTCGGCTTTTAGGTTTGAGGGTTTAAGGCATGCGGCGCACGCATGCCTGCGCGTCTTTCAGGTGCGCCATCAGCTGGACACTTCCACGCACACACACACACACACACACACACGCGCGCGCGTGCGCGCCTGAGCAGTGGCGTACCGTGCGAGCAGGCGGCGCATAGACACACAACCAACCAACCAACCAAGCGTTACATGAGGCCGTCTGCATGCACCGGCAATGCCTGTACTACTAACAGCAATACACCCCGGCAATTGTTACGAAGTCTGACCCGTGCACTGGGATGTCTTTCGATTGGCGGGTGACCGACCAGCGCCTGAATCGAGTGGATAGTATCCTTGGTTGGGGGGGGTCTGGGGGGGGCTGCCACTCTGGCCAACCAACTTCAACTTGGGTTGCCACTCTGGCCAACCAACTTCAACTTCAATCGCAGCGTATCATCTCCCCATGGGCCGATTAATTCCATGGGCGATAGTCGGGGTTGTCCGTGGTGCAATGTATACGTCGCCACAACTACTAGATCCGTTCGGCCGCGGCCTACTAGACTGAGTTTTCGTTGGGCAGGCCATGAGGACGTCGGATCAGCTCCTTGGACCGATGAACTCGAATGCGCGACGGACGAAGGCAGGCAGGCCTGGGATAGGGGCTCGGTAGACGGGAAAGGGGGGTTGGAAGGGGCGTGGGAGGGGTCAGATGAGGCGTTGGGGGATCAAAGGAGGCGTGGGAGGGATCAAAGGAGGCGTGGGAGGCGAGGGGGGGAGAGGGAGGGGGGTTGGGATGGGTCGGAGGAGGCGTGGGAGGCTAGGGGGGACGTGCGCGTGCGCGTGTGCGCTCACGGATGGGGGGGGGTGAGGAGGGAGTGCCAGCCTGGATTGCCAGCATGGGGACAGCGTGCGCGGGGGGGCTGGGGAGGTGCATGGGGCGGGGGTGCATGGGCCTGCATGGCGCGCACATGGGACGGCGAGCTCCATGTAAGGGTGAAAGCGTGGGTGGGTGGTCGACTGTGGGTGGGTGACGGTGGGGAAGAGTTGGACTGTGTAGTTTGGAGCGTGTCAGGGGGAGTGAAGGGTGCTGAAGGGGGATCATGGCAATGTGAGGTTCTCTGTGGTGCATGGTGTCGTGGCGCCGCAGTGGGTCGCGGCCAAGAATCTGCTCGGCGTCAGGCGGTGGCGGGGCGGTCCATGATGCGGTCGACAGTCTGCCGAGGAGCTGTTCGGCGCTGGCGAGGGCATGGGACTGGCTCTGCGACAGGATAAGGATTGGGACTGTGGAAGAGGTTGCTCGGCTCGCTGAGGCTGCCCCCTTCGGGAGGTGACGATGGTGGATAGTCCAGGGTGGGCCGCAGTACATAGGCGGCAGTCGACGGGGGGGGGGCGGGGCGATGAGGGGGGATGGGCGACGGCGACTCACATGGGCCGACCGCCGCGACTCGCGCCGCCCAGGGAGTCACACACACACACGTACACACACACACACCTGAGCAGCGGCGTACCGCACGAGCAGGAACACACACACACACACACACACACCTGGGCAGCGACGTACCGCAGGCGCCGCATGTAGCACAGGAAGTTTTCTTCGGTCAAGTGGCCGCACACACACTGTGTCCCCCCCCCCCACACACACCATCTGAGCAGCGACATAGCGCACCAGGAGAAAACACACACACACACACACACCTGAGCAGCGGCGTACCGCACGAGCAGGCGCCGCATGTAACACAGGAAGTTTTCCTCGGTCAAGTGGGCGCGCGCAAACCCAAGCGCGTTTGCAGCAATTTCTTTGCTTGTCTCTTGGTGGCGCTGCGCCCAGCCAATCTGTGAGTGTGTGCGTGCGTGTGCATGCGTTTGCGTGTGCGTTTGTGTGTGCGTGTGCGTGTGTGTGTGTGTGCATGCGTTTGCGTTTGCGTGCGCGTGTGCGTGTGTGTGTGCGTGCCTGCGCAAACTCAAGCGTGTTTGCAGCGATCTCTTTGCTGGTCTCTTGGTGGCGCTGCACCCACCGGATCTGTGCACGTGTGTGTGTGTGTGTGTGTGCGGGGAGGGGGGGGCATGTGTGTGTTGGCAGCAATGCGTGTGTGTGTGCGTTTCTCACGATCTCCTGCTCGTTTCTTGGCGGCGTTGCGCCCACCGAATCTGTGAGTGTGTGTGTGTGTGGGGGGGGGGTCGGGTGGTGGACACGTGTGTGTGTGTGTGTGTGTAGGTGTGTGTGCATGTGTGTGTGTGTGTGCGTGCGTGTGTGTATGTATGTGCCCCTCATTTTTTCCGCACGTGGGGTGGTGGTCGTGTGTGTGTGTGCATGTGTGTGCGCGTGTGTGCATGTGTCTGTGTGTGTGTACGTGTGCGTGGCCCCTACCTTTTTCCGCACGTCCCCTAACAGGTAAGTGACGGGGATGTAGTGCACGTAGGGCACGAGCATGTCGTAGAAAAACTCTAGGTTGTGGGACTCCTGCGTGCGTGTGGAGGGGGACGGCGTGTGCGTGTGTGTGTGTGTGTGAGAGTGTGTACTCCGCCAGCAAGTACGGATGTTGGTCAAGTGATGAGCTAGCGAGTCTTGGCATCGACGTGCAGCGGAAACCAAATGATGCGTCGACGATATTCGAGTTGATGTGCAGATGCGGGTCTCCCATGCAACCTCCCATGGCCATGCGAGTCTCCTAGGACCGTGACTGAGGCGCACACACACACGCGTACAGAGACGGAGAGAGAGAGAGAGAGAGAGACAGAGAGACACAGACACAAGAGAGACAGAGAGAGACAGAGAGAGGCAGAGAGAGAGAGACAGAGAGAGACAGAGAGACAGAGAGACATAGAGAGAGAGACAGAGAGAGAGACAGAAAGACAAACAGAGAGGGAGAGAGAGACAGAGAGAAAGATAGAGAAATTTTTGTTAACGGACAGCTAACAAATAGTCTCCATACCCCTGCGAACCGAAACCAATGCATATAAACCCCCCGCGGACGATCAAACAATCTTTTTTTGTACACCCCCGCAAAGTGTAACCGCGCGTACGGTAGAGAGAGATACAGAGAGACAACCAGAGAGACGTACAGAGAGAGAGAGAAGAAGAGAGAGGCACAGAGAGAAACAGAGAGAC
>VFSX01000253.1:67500-80000 GCA_016618255.1 Chlamydomonas sp. UWO 241
CCATCTGCGGCCGGTGGAGGTCTGGCTCTGCCCCGAGCCGTGACCTCCGTGGTCACGCGTGACTGTAATCAAACAAACACTACGGAAAGTCTGAGACAGAACCCCCCCCCCCCACCACCACCACACATACACACACACTCGCCCTACCATGATGATGTAGCGGTACTTGGCCCAATCTGCCATGCCGATCTTGGCACCCTTCGCTCACGGGTGGGGGGGGGTGAGGGCTTAGGTTTTTTAGGTTTCCGAGCTTAGGGTTTAGGGTTGGGGTTTAGGGTTTAGGGTTTGGGGATGGGTGGGTGTGGTGGGTGGGGGTGGGTGTGAATGTGGGGGGGGCAGGGGGAGGGGAGCGCAGAGGATCAGCGGTGCTGCCGTCGGCCGCTTGCGTGTCGGTGGTCGGTGTGCGCTGAACTGGACACGCACGCATGCCCCCCACCACACACAGGCCTGTGCGTGCACACACACACGCACACACACACACACACAAACACGTGCACACACGCACCGTCGGCCGCTTGCGTGACGGTGGTCGGTGTGCGCTGAACTGGACACGCAAGCATGCCCCCCCCACCCCATACACATGCCCGTGCGTGCACACACACACACAAAATGGTCCCGAGCATACAATTTTTGCTAACAAAAAACAGGCCAGAGCAGCGCCTCATACACATGCATGCACACACACACACACACACACACCTCTGCCCCCATCGCTATGAGCGCTGTATTTGCATCTTCCCAGATCTGAACAAATCTGCTGAACTTTGCGCCGTGCACACACACACACACACACACACACATATACACATACACACATACACACAAACGCACGCACGCACACATACACACACACACACACGCCCCCCCCCCCACACCTCTGCTCCCATTGCTATGAGCGCTGTCTTTGCCTCATCCCAGATCTGAACAAATCCGCTGAATTTTGCGTCGCATACGCTGCTGTTCATGCACTGTTGCACCAGCTTGGTCCTGTGTGTGTGCGTATGAGTGTGTGTGTGTGTGTGCATGCACGCGCGTGCGTGTGTGCATGAGAACGCCCATGTGTGTGCGTGCGTGTGTGTGTGTGCGTGTGCGCGCGCATTTGTGTGAGTGAGTGTGTGTGTGTCTGTTTGTGGCACACGCTGCTGTTACATGCACACTTGCACCAGCTTGGTCCTGTGTGTGTGCGTGCGTGTGTGCATATGTGTTTGTGCATGCGTGCACGTGCGTGTGTGCGCATGATAATGCCCATGTGTGCGCGTGCGTGTGTGTGTGCGTGTGTGAGAGTGTGTGTGTGTGTGTGTGGTGCACACTGCTGTTTCATGCACTCTTGCCCCAGCTTGGTCCTTTGTGTGTGTTTGCGTGCATATATGTGTGTGTGTGTGTGCATGCGTGCACGTGCGTGTGTGCGCATGCGCCCATGTGTGTGTGCATGCACACATGCGTGTATGTATGTATGTGTGTGCGTGTGCATGCATGCATGCATGCATGCATGCGTGTGTGTGTGTGTCACCTCGGGTACTCGTCCCAATTGGTCTTCTCAAAGATGCCACCAGTGGTCGTGCCTCGGAAGAACGCTTTATCCTCCCGGTCTTCCCACTTGGGGCCTGAGTGCGTGTGTGTGTGTGTGTGTGTGTGTTGGGCGTGTGTGCGTGCGCGCGTGTGTGTGCCGATGCCCCCGCGGGACAGACATATGAACATGCACACTTTGTGTTTGTATGTGTGCATGTGTGAGTGTGTGTGTGTGTGCGCATGTGTGTATGTGTGTGTGTGCGCGTGTGTGTGTGTGTGTGTTGCGGTTGGTTGTTGTGCCGCGGAAGAATGCTTTATCCTCTCGGTCTTCCCACTTTGGGCCTGAGTGCGTTAGTGCGTGCGTGCGTGTGCGTGTGTGTGTGTGCGCGCGTGTGTGTGTGTGTGTGTGTGTGTGTGTGTGTGTGTGTGCGTATCTGTGTGTGTGTTGAGGTTGGGTGGGCGAGCGGGGCGGTGGTCGTGCCTCGGAAGAACGCTTCGTCCTCTTGTCCTCCCACTTGGAGCCCGAGTGTGCGTGTGTGTGTGTGTGTTTGTGTTTGTGTTGGGGGGCCGAGCGGAGCGGTGATCGTGCCTTGGAAGAACGCTTTATCCTCCCGGTCTTCCCACTTGGGGCCTGAGTGCGCGTGTGCGTGTGTGTGTTTGTGTGTGTGTGTGTGTGTGTGTGTTGGGCGTGTTTGCGTGCGCGCGTGTTTGTGGCGATGCCCCTGCGGGACAGACATGTGAACATGCACACTTTGTGTTTGTATGTGTGTGCATGTGTGTGAGTGTGTGAGTGTGTGTGTGTGTGTGTTTTGTGTTGGGGTCGGCCGTGCCTCGGAAGAACGCTATATCCTCTCTGTCTTCCCACTTGGGGCCTCAGTGCGTGCGTGCATGTATGTGTGTATATGTGTCAAGATGTGTGTGTGTGTGTGTGTGTGTGTGTGTGTGCCCACACACACACCTGGCAGCCCCAGCAGCGACGCCTGGTACCCCACGTACATATGCGTGCATGCATGCATGCATGCATGCGTGCGTGTGTGTGTGTGTGTGTGTGTGTGTGTGAACCCACCTGGCAGCCCCAGCAGCGACGCCTGGTACCCCAGGTACATATGCGACCAGTAGGGCATCATAATTTGGTGGTCGGACGGCGAGTCGGTCTTGCCCCAGCTGATGAGCGGGCGCGGCGTGTCCACGTCCTCCCTGCAAGTGCGTGTGAGTGCGTGCGTGCGTGCACGCGTGCGTGTGCGTGTTGTATGCGCGCGCGTGTGTGTGTGTGTTTGTGTGTGTGTGTGTGTGTGTATGTGTGTGTGTGTGTGCGCGTGTGCGGTGTGGGTGTTTTACACCCTATGTGTGTGTGTGTGTGTGTGTGTGCCGATGGGTGTGTCGCCCACGGTTTAGGTGTATTGACGTCGTCATGCTGTCATCATGACAAGGCTGCTATGTAGCCCGCACAAGATGTTTATATAAAGGTACGTATCACAGGGTACCCTTGGATGCCTGCACCTGCACGGCTTGTCGTACACGTTGATCACAAAGCTTACGTCGGGCACCTTGTACTTGCACAGCGCGCGGTGCATCCAGTCTAGTGCCGGGTGATTGGTGCCAGCCTGCGGCGGCGGTGCACGTTTGTTGCGTGTGTGTGTGGGGTGGATCATCATGCACCTGGTGCATGGCGCTGCATGATGGCGCATGGCACATGCCATCATTTGCCCACCTTCATCTTCTGGATGCGCCCGTATTGATCCTCCGTCTCCCACCCCAGAGGCAGCGCGTGCATGACGTTGTCTTTGATGGTGACAGCGTAGCCGCCGCAGGGATAGCTCTGAGAATAAACGACGTCGTCCACGCTGATGCCTGATGCCTCAAATGTGCCTAGGTCTCCATCCAGCCTCGTCTCAAAGAAGGAGCGTTCACATGTGCTGCGCACTAATCGAGGAGCACACTGGAGGAGGAGCAGCACTAATGGGAGACAAGACAGGGACGCTAAAAGCCCCGGGGCACGCTGCCGTCGCCGCTGCATGTGGATCACCGCCCTCTCCAATAACAACGCCCTCTCCGTGAGTGCCCCCCGTCGGGTGGTCGTGCTCTCTCCGTTTCGCTGAGAGCGAGAGCTGTCAACACATGTGTGATATTCATACTTATCGCTTCATTCATGGCGGCCCCTGTTTTTTTTTTTTTGATGATGAGTTCGTTACAATCCACTTCTGGCGGTCACACGTGCAGTTCCAAAGCTCCAGTGGGACTTAGATGAAGCAGTCCTGAAGACCTGCCAACAGAAAAAGGGGGGGTGCCCCACGGCAACGCCATCCACACACGGCGGCGGGCGCCAAGCAATCAGCACCACAGTGCAGGCTCCACACTCAACCCCTCCAGTGGATGAAGGGCGGGCCCAAGGTATAAAACCATAAAGGGACCAAAAAAAAGCCCACCCTCAAAACACTGGAAGCGGCGCAGGTGCGCACACCCACCACAGCACTCTACCCAGCAGCCACAACTCATCCCGCCAGCGCACGCGTGCGGCGCTACTTCCCCTCACATAACTCGTCCCCTCAGGGATCTAGGACGCCTTGTTCAGAATGAGCTTGCCGTCCACCACTCCAACATAGGGGTGGGTCGGGCCCACCACACCCGCCCAACCTCGCGGCATCACGCCGCCCTCAGCAAAGGACGCCAGCGCGTTCCAAAGGTCCATCGTCGCCAGCGCCCCCGCCCGCTCAACCGACACCGTGCGATCAGGGGGCAGCACACCATCACGCGGACGCGTGATGCGCCACAGGTGGCGGCATCCGCGCTCCATAGCGTCCACCACGAGCGCTGCCACCACAGCCCACACACCAGCACGCACCCCAGCGGGAGGCTGCAGCAGCCACACCTGGCAGCACGTGATGACCGGCGTAGGAGCAGGGAGGGCAGCAGCAACCGCCACCACCACCGCCTCCGCCACCGCGCATCCCCAGAAGCAGTGCGCACGCCACGCCGTCGCCGGCGGCCCGTCCTCCTCACGGCACCGCCACCCGCACGGGCACTCGGGCACTCCAAGCGCAGCCTGCTTGTGAAAGCCACTCACCCACAGCCGCCAGATGGGCTCCTTGCAGGCGCTGAGGAGCGGCAGCCGCCACAGCCCTGGCACCGCCGCCTCCAGGGTGCGCAGCCCCGCGCAGACCTGAGCGTCGGTTGCACGGGGGCCTCCGCGCATCCCGCAGTCCAGCGCCAGAGCCGCCTCCACCGTGGCTGCCCGCCGCACTCGCCCTGTTCATGGCTATGAGGGCCCTGATGGCTATTGAACACAGACAACACACACACAACACACACACACACACACGCACACACACACACACACACACACACACACACACACACACACACACACACACACGCACACGCACACGCGCACAAACCCGATGGGCGGCGCTGTGTCCGGATGTACGAGGCTCATACTACGAGTTGCGAGCTCAGTCTGTGATCTCGGCGATCGGTGGCCGAATCGGGCGGTCGGCACCAGCCACCATTCAGCCACCTGTGCCCCCACCTGTCAGTATTCGGCATGCCGCACGAGGCATGCACCAGTTGTCGCACACGGCGGCAGGCAGCGCCTTTGGTGGAGGCCTAGGCCTCCGTATGGCAGTAGAACGGAGCCGCCAGTGGCAGGAAGTCATTCACGACTGGCTCGGCATGTGGCCATTCAGAGGGGCAAAAAACAAGCCGGTGCGACCTCTTTAGCATAAACGCATTGAGCACACACACACTTTTTGTGACAGGAGTAGCGCAGTGTGTGGTGGCAGGTTGCCGGGGCTGCGCAGGGCGTGATTGCGCACATATAGTAACGTACCGATGTCCTCTATCCGTCTATGCTCCGGCCAAAAAAAATCAGACGCCCGCTTTTGAAGTCCGCTCCGCACTACCGTACCCTGCCGGGAGGCGTGTGTAGAGAGGCGTGTGCCCGTGATAGGGCTGTGATGCCTAATCAGCAAAGCGCGCGTGCACCGACACACGCACGCACGCTTGGACGCACTCAAAAGCGCACCAACGACATAAGCGACGGGTGCGCATTGCACGAGCGGGTGCACGCAGCGCAATACCAAGACACACACTGGTTCAACCAGTTCATCTGGGCGTGTGGAGTCGCTCATCCACCGCGCTCACCCCCCCACCGTCCTTCACGCCCTTGGCGCTTGCACAATGTGATCCCCCCACGTGTTCAACCACCTACTGCATACAGAGAGCTGCTGCAGAGTCCTGTGTGCCAGACAGTGTGTGCTGGCTCTGCGGCGCCCCGCACACTCAAAACTCGAGTCGCCCCACCCGGTGCTCTTCCCTCGAGTGAGTGTCACCCCACGCCCCTCCCTCCAGCACCCACCCCATGTGGTTTGGGCGCGAGAGCTTCTGTGATGATTGCAGCTTACCCCAGCTCCCCTGCTGCCAGCGCGAGAACTTTGCATCCACACTCTGCCACACTCGTCTGCATGTGTGCATGCACTCGCCGCACCTCTGCCTTTTGCAGCCATGCCGAAGAAGGAGAAGATCCGCCCGTCGGGCAACAAGTACGCCATGGCGGTGGGTCTCCCCGTCGCCGCGGTGATGAACTGCGCCGACAACACGGGCGCCAAGAACCTGTACGTCATCTCCGTCGTCGGCTGGGGCTCGCGCCTGAACAGGCTGCCTGCCGCCGGACCCGGCGACATGTGCATGTGCTCCGTCAAGAAGGGGAAGCCCGACCTGAGGAAGAAGGGTGAGTTGGGATGTCGGCGGGGCGGCGACGCACCGGGCCGCCACCGTGCATGGGCTCGCCCCCCAGGAGGCGTACTGGGGTGCCAAGATGCACGCACAGCTGCATGCGGGTGGAGAGCAGGCGTGCTGAGGCCCATGCCGCCGCTGGCTGCCTCGCGCAGTGACCAACGCGGTGGTCATCCGCCAGCGCAAGCCCTGGAGGAGGAAGCACGGCGAGGTCATCTACTTTGAGGACAACGCCGGCGTCATCGTCAACCCCAAGGGCGAGATGAAGGGTGAGCGGGGGGCGCAGAGGCAGAGGCGGCTGAGGAGCTTGAGCGATCCAGCGACGGCGCACAGCGAGGGAGCCCCCACTCGGCACGCATGCAGCATATACAGCGCTGTGCGCGCCTGGTGGAGGGCACGGCGAGGACGCATGCACCACGCGGGCGATGCCCCCACTCACCATCTTGGCTTCCCCCAACCCCCGCAGGCTCTGCCATCACCGGCCCCGTGGCGAAGGAGTGTGCGGACCTGTGGCCCCGCATTGCGTCCGCCGCCAACTCCATCATCTAAGGTGAGCGGCGCAGCGCACAGGCACATCCCCCGTTGGCCACCGCATGCATGGCTCATGCAGCACACCGCACTCACCGCATGGCCCCACCCCTGTTTGCTCACCCCTCCTTTCCCACTGCCCCCCACCCCTGCAGGTGTCTCTCTAGAGGGAGTGTAAAGTAGGCTGTTCGCTCGTCTGGTCTCCGGTGGTGCAAGCATGCAGTGGTGGCGCCGGCAGCAAGCGACTGTTCTCGTGGCGGCAGCATGCGAATCTTCTCGCGGCAGGCGCGCGGCCTGGTCACACGAGGGGGGCATGCCAGGAGCAGCGGCACGCATGAGCGCAGCAGGGCACCCAGCGCAGCAGGGCTCCATGCAGCGGCTCTGCACCCCATGCGCGACCATGCCCAATTCACGCGCCCCGCCTGCCCGTGCGCCCCCATCAAAGCCTACCATGCACACGCGCGCGCCACCATGCACACGCGCGCCCCTACTATCCGCCGCCTACCCACCCGCCCACCCTACGCTCTGCCCACACCACATTGCCCATGCCTGGCCGGTGACGATCATTCTTAAGCTTAATCTTTTCTGCAGCACGAGGGGGGACCCTCGCGCAATCGCAGACACAACAAAACCGAGGCCATCACTTTCTGTGCACGCGTGTGCCACACCCTACTCGCCCATCCTACGCTCTACCCACACCACATTACCCGTGCCTGGCCGGTGACGATCATTCCTAAGCTTAATCTTTTCTGCAGCACGAGGGGGGACCCTCGCGCAGTCGCAGACACAACACAACCGAGGCCACCTTGATGCATGCATCACACTGCGCCTGCCGCATCATATGACCACGCTTGACCCTGACGCAACGCCACACATGCCAACACCCGCTTTCTCGCTGTGTGATTGCGTCATGCCACGGGGCTGCTGCTGTCGAGTTTGTGATGAGTCGAGGCGGCACCACCATCGCCCAGCGTGATTCATGTCGCCTTCCTGCCCCCCAAGGCCTCTCCTCCTTGAGCTTGCGCCCCTTGTGCATCTTGTCTACCAGTCGCCCCTCTCACCATCAGAGCACACGTCCAACCCCTCACTGTCTGCTGCTCACATGCCCGGCCGGTGATGATCATTCTTAAGCTTAATCTTTTCTGCAGTACAAGGGGGGACCCTTATACATTCGCAGACACAAAACAACTGAGGCCACCTCTATGTGTGCAGCACTGCACACGCCTGCCCTGCATTATGGTTTCGCAAGCACCCCGCCTGCAACGCTACACCCGCCTTTTGAGCTGCTGTCCAAGGGGGTGAAAGGGGTGGATGGACACACTGCACCACTGGACTGGATGGACAAACTGCTTCATGTCCCATGACAGCTCCGCCGCTGCTTTTGCATCTCCTCCTCGTGCGTCCATCCATTCATCTGCTGCCCTCGCGACCCCGCCCCTCGTGGCCCATGATGTCGATTCTTCTGGCATGATCAGAAGCCCTCTTGGCCAATTATGCCTTACTCTCTTGTCGCAGCACTGTGTCCCCACCATCGCTGCGCTGGTTCCACCTGAACCTCTAATGGGTTATGCCCTTGGGGTTCCCACTCACAAATACCCACAAGACGGGGTGTAACAGCTGTCTCTGCGCATGTGCAGTAAGGAGATAGCACGCAGGGTGCAATAGCATGTAGGTCAGGACCAGCCCTACTTGACAGCCCGCTCTGGTAAGAGGGTAAAGTGGGAACCTACACCCGCTCTCATCCAATTGAATGGCCAGTGGCGAAGCTTTGATGAGACAGGCCAGTTACACACTCAGTGTGACAGGGCTGACTTTTTGTCCTGTGACACTTCTGGCTTGATCAGCTCTTGTTGCGGCGCGGTCACAAGGGAGGTTAACAGCAGGTTATCTGCGCTACATCCCCCATCACACTGCATCATTGCAACCCTTACGCATACGGGGTCTCGCCGGTCCCTCATTGAGTCAGCCAAGGCATGAAAAACTTCTACTGCTGATGATGATGATGATGGATATTACAGTCCGTGTGACACCAGTAATGATGTATAAGACCGGTGTCGGCGCTAGCGCCCGACACCTTAAACTCAGTTTCAGTGGGAAACTGGCTGGCTACCTGGTAGAGGTGAGGGTAAACCCCCACACGCGCGCACACACTGGACCTAGACAGGACACTGGGCCCCCAGATCCACCCTATACCACCCAGGTAGTGACAGCAACGCATTGTTGGTGTGCGCCTACTAGCGACCCACCAGACAGACATACGAGAAAACTCGGTGATTCACCGTCCAACTTTGACTACCGCTCGTGGCGGCTAGTCTTGCAACAAATAGATATGTTTAGTAGGGGCCACATCGGGCAAGGAGTAATCGGAGGAAAGGACCTCCTCAGGACCTCCTCAGGGTACAGTGGTGGCCTAGGGTCGACTGAAACTGGAGCGGTCTCCGCTTGGCATGGTGGATGAATGTCCAACTATCTTTTGGCTCTGCCTGTGCCCCGTGATCGATCACATGTGCACAAAACCGCACCGCCATGCCGACAGGCACGCACCCCTGCTGCTGCTGCTGCCGCCGAGTGTGTGCGTCCTGTGTGTGTCCGACCGTCCCTCGTCCTCTGCCAATCCGCCGCCCTACCACATTCCCAACGCCTGAGGCGGCGCATTCACTTGCGCGGATCAGGCGGCGCAAAAGGCAATCAGGGGTGCGTGAGGTGTCATCCCGACCGCCTCAGGCGCCACCCCGACCGCCTCAGGCGCCCACCACCGCCTGAGGCTCACCCCCGACGCCTCAGACGTTTTGACCGCATTCACTTGCGCGGATCAGACGATGGGGCTGTGGTAGGGCAGCCCCGTCTCGCCATCATAGCGGCGAGCGCCACGCGACGCGTGCCCGTCTGTTCTGATGGCGATGCATGGGGGGTGCCCGCCAGCAGCCACGGATAATAGTCGCATTACGCACAGCGTGGCACGCCGCGAGTGTCGCGACGTGACGCAGTGTGTGTGGTGGTGGTGGTGGGGGTGGGGTGCGAGCCGGCCCGCGGCCGCGGATAGTGCCACGCACGGCGCCGCGCGTGGCGTGGCGCGCATGGCGTGGCGTGCCGCGGCTGGTGGCTGCTCACGAGTTGGCCGAGCGCCCGCCCTTGGCTCATTTTGCCGCTCCCCTTGCACAGCCCGGCGTGAAGTCATACGCACAGCGCACGGCACCGCGCGTGGCATGGCATGGCGTGCCGCGGCTCGCCGGCCGCTCACGAGTTGGCCGAGCGCCGGCCCTGACCGTCCTGGCTCCTCTTGCCGCTCCCGTTGCACAGCCCGGCGCATAGTCACACGCACAGCGCAGCGCACGCTGTGCGCAGGCCGGCTGCTCACGAGTTGGCCGAGCGCCCGCCCTTGCCGTCCTGGCTCATCTTGCCGCTGCCCTTGCGCGTCTTGAGCCCCGCTGTCTTCTTGCGCCGGTCCTTGCGCTCCTTGGTCGGGAAGAGCAGCTCGGGGTGGTGCACCTGCGGGGGAGGGGGGCGATCGGGGTGTGTGTGTTGAGTGTGTGTAGGTTTTACAGGTTTTACATGTACGCGCCCGGAGGACCCCGCGGCGTGAGTTGAAGCCTAGTAGACTACATGTCTAGGGGGGCTCTTCTAGGTCGGAGAGCGCGCCAGGCCACGCAGCGCGCCAGCCTACGAGGGGTGTGTTAGGTGCTATGGATGCATGCTGTGGGTGCGTGCGTGCAGGCGGTGGGGGACGAGCAGCTCGGGGTGTTGTGTGTTGGCTGCCGGGATGATGGTGCAGGCGTGCGTTGCAATCCGAGCGTACAGCGTTTGACCTGCTCTGTGCTTGCTGGTCAAACCTGTTGTTGCGCTGCTGGGGCGCATACGCGTGTGTGCGTCCCAGCGTTGCTCGCATGCCTGTGCGTGCACGCTTGCGGTTGGCCGCTGGCTCTCGGCCAACCACGCGGCGTGCTGCATGCAGCCATGCATGCAGCCACTCACGTGCAGGTAGAAGATGCGTGCACCGATGGCACCGATGAATGCGAGCACGGGGAACATGGCGACCACGCCCACGCTCAGGCTGTCCCACATGCTGTTGTTGGGCTTCCCCGCTGGCGTCTTGGCCCTCTCGCGCTTCGGCTTGCTCTGCTTCTCTGAGAGAGGAGGGGACGCAGGGGGAGGGGGGCGTGTTGGCGTGCCGGGGGGCGGCACGAGCATGGATCTACGCCTGCTGCTGCTGCTGCTGCTGAGGGTTGCATGGAAGGCGCGCACGCACGCGTGTAACATGGTTTGGTGCTGGCGCTGGCACGAGCGCACCGCAAGCCGACGGGCCCGCATGCTACTACGCCTGCATGCATGCAGGTGACATGCATGCCTCACCACTGCCACTGCGAGCCTCCATGCGCGGGTCCTCCCACTGCGTGTCGCCGGTCTCTGGGTTGTGGAAGTACACGCGCTTTTGCTTTGCGTCGTAGAACACGATGACGGGGCCTGCGCTTGTCTCAATGACGTAGTTGCCCTCGGCATCGAGCTTGGCCCCAATCACATCCGCCGCGGGGTTCTCGCTCACGGGCATGTCTGGGATCGCCTGCCTCGTCCGCGGGTCCTCATACGAGATCTCTCCCTTGGCTTCGTTCAAAAACATCGTTTGCTCGATGCCCTCCTTGTTCACCACCATCCACTTGGCGTCCCCGTGCATGATAAACCTCTTGCCCGTTGCCTCGTCCGTCTGCACGCCCTCAACCGCAGCGTAGCATTGCCCGAAAGCCAGCAACAGGACCGTGGCCGCAAGACACAGCGTGGAGCGCGCCATTTGCAACACAGACGACCGCGCCGTTCTAGTTAGAGTGCACCAGCTAGAGTGCACCTGCGCGGTATCCATGCATCCATTGTCTGCCACACTTGGGTGGAGTGGCATGCGCGCATGCCGGCTCAAAGGGCCCCAATCGGATCCACGCAGCAGTGCAACGCCTCATCGGAGCCATGACCTTGGCGGTCGTGGGGGCAGGGGCACGGACAGGCGCTGCGATGGCACATCAGTCACGCATGGGCGCTGCACCCCATGTGTGCGCCCAGCTCGCTCATGCGGGCTGCCATCGGCACCCACTGCTGGCGGTGGACCACCAGGGGCGAGCTGGCCGCCTGCACATCCCGCTCTCTGCAGCCAGCTCTGCCGGGCAGGCAGCGCAAGGTGTGCCCATGCGTTCCCATGCGTGCCCATTCGCAAGACGCATGCGCACGCCAGGGTGGTGCCACCACACAGGGTGTGATGGAGCTTCGGGAGCTTGGACGATGGGAGAGAGCACACACACACACACTCACAGGCAGGACCCCCCGCACGGAGGCGAAGCCCCTGCCAGCAAAAAGTAAACGACATCCTCTAGACCACACCGCTGTGCTGATATGTTGCAGACTGACTGCTTGTGGATTGTGCGCCGCTCGCCCGCGCACACAGGCACGCACCCCCCCCACACACACACGCGTGCACACGCACACACACACACACACACACACAAGCACACGCACGCGCACGCACACACATGCGCGTGCACACACACAAACATACACACACACACACACACGCACACACACGCACACACACACACACACGCACACACATACACACGCACACAGGCGCGCCCCCTGCGTCGGCGGCCACGTCGCCTTTGGAGCAGACCATCCTCTAAACGGCATCCTCTCCATCCCCAACCTGCCCTACCCACGCTCTCATCACGGAGCAAGCACACGCACATGCACACACA
>VFSX01000253.1:85000-92500 GCA_016618255.1 Chlamydomonas sp. UWO 241
GACAGGTGTGTGTGTGTGTGTGTGCGCGCGTGTGCGTGTGTGGGTGGGCGTGGGTGGGCGTGGGTGAGGGCATGGGTGGGGGTGGGGGGCGCGTGCGTGCAACAACCATCCTCACACAAACACACACACACACACACACACGCTCTCTCTCACACACCCCACCACACACACACGCACGTGCAGCGCTCTTCTCGGACGGCATCCCCCCGGTGCTCCAGGAGCGCGACCCGCTCCCCGCTGACCTCGGGCTCCCGCCGCTGCAGCCGACCGGTTACTCGTACGTGGTCTTGCATGCATGGTTTATTACGGTGACTCAGCGCAGCGTCAACCTGGCGCTGACCGCAGGCGCGCTCACGTTTTGCGCGCTGCAGGTGTGTGTGCGTGTGTGTGTGTGCAAAAGCAGGCGCCGTGTTTTAGGCGTGCCTGTGTGTGTGTGTGTGTGTGTGTGTCAGTGTCAGTGTTGCAGAAAGGCGGTACGCGGATACTTTCGTACCGTGGGAGGGTCGTTTGGGTGTGTGTGCGCATACCGTGGGAGGGCGCGGCGGAGCCGCGCCCTGCCTTGCGCGTACCGCGCCACTGTACGCATAGGGTGTACCGCAGCGAGCATGGGATCCGATGAGCGCGCAGAGCGCGCAAGGAGCGGAGGAGGAGAAGGAGGAGGAGATGGTTGGTCACACTGTTGTTGCTTGATTCAAGTGTGACCGTCTCCAATATCCCGCCTGTCTGGCTCTTCTGAAGCAGGTCATTCCATCTCTGGTCTGACACACAATGCATCACTGGTTCTGATATCACCTGCGGGGGCTGCGCACCAGCGCCCGCTGCATGCATGCATGCAAACACGCGTGTCCCATGCGCGACAGCTCGTCTGGGCGAGCGTGAGCCCTCGCCAGCTTTTTTCGCCCCCTCCAGGCTGATTCCATAGACTGCAAACCATAGCATTCATTAGTATGCCATCGAATTCAGAATGCCATTGTGGCTCGCTGGCTTCCGCTGCGCCCCCGGCCCCGCCGCTTGCGTGTGCGCGCGCCATGCGTGGCAGTTGGGGGCCGTGTGTGTGTGTGTGTGTGTGTGCTGGGGGGGGGGGGCACGCCGTGCTACGCTCTTGCCAGCTACTTGTCTGTTGTAGGAGAAGATTGGGTGTGTTGATCCACGCTGGGCCACGCAAGCGTGCGCGCGCAGAGGGCGGCGCAGGGGCGAGGGTGATGTGTACAGATGTGCAGATTCGCACCGAGAATCGACACGCTTTGTGATGTGTTAAGGGCACCTGTGCCCTGCCTGTGCCCTTCAGGGAAAGAGAAAGTAGGAAAGTCAGAAAATTGGAGAAATCAGGAGAGAAAATGAGAGGGCAGCGCACAGACAGCGCACAGACAGCGTAAAAAGGGCGACTACCGTTTCATCAACAATACTACTTTGAACAGCGGGGGTCTGGGGGCGAAGCCCCCGGGAAAAACATCTGCGTATCAGCGCGTTACAGCCCGCGTACCAGCGCCGGGCCGGCTGCGGCCTCCGCGCGTCCCACGGCAAAAATCTCGCCAATTATTTTCTGCATCACTGGTGTGTGTGCGCGCGTGTGTGTGTGTGCATGTGTGTGTGTGTGTGTGTTCACAAGCAGGAGCCGTGCAGAAATGCACTGAGTTTCTCTCTCCCTTTCTCTCAGTGCGCACGCGTGTGTGTGTGTGTGTGTGTGTGTGTGTTTGATTGTGTGTGTGTGTGTGTGTGTGTGAACCTGGCGCTGACCGCGGGCGCGCTCACGTTTTATGCACACACGTAGAAAGCAGCCTGTGTCCGCTAACGACGCACACACTCACACACACACACGTGCTCCTCCTTCTGCTGCCCGACCTGCCTGAAAGTGCACACACACACACACACACACACACACACACGCACACACACATGCAGACGAGCAGCCTGTGCGTTGTGGCGACTGTTGGCGAGGAGATGGCAATGGGCATGCACACAGCACACACACACACACACACACACACACACACACACACACACACACATGCAGACGAGCAGCCTGTGCCTTGTGACGACTCCTGGCGAGGAGATGGCAATGGGCATGCGATGGTGGCTGGCCCCGCTGCGCCTGCTGCGCGTCAACACACAGGTGCGTGCGTGTGTGTGCGTGCATGCGTGTGTGTGTGTGTGTGTGTTTGTGTGTGCTGGTGGCTGGCGCCGCTGCGCCTGCTGCGCGTCAACACACAGGTGGGCAGGTATGTGTGTGTGTGTGTGTGAGTGAGTGAGTGAGTGAGTGAGTGTGTGTGCACACGTGTGCGTGTGTGTGCGTTCGTGTGTGTGTGTGTGTGTGTGTGTGTCATCCCCTCCTCCACTGACTCCTCAAGCACACACACACACACACACACACACAGGAGATTGCCATCACACTGCTGCTGTCGCTGCGTTTCATGAGCCTTGTGTTCGAAGAGGTGAGCGTGTTGTATTTACGCACAACTTTGCATGAGCCTTGTGTTTGTGGAGGTCAGAGGGGGGACTTTGGGGTTTAGGATGGGAAACCTAGACACCGTGGACCCCCAATCCTGCTCTCACACTGCTGCTGTCGCTGCGCATGCATGAGCCGTGTGTTTAAGGAGGTGAGGCGAAGGGGGGGGGGGGGGGGGGGGGGGGGTCTGCACAAGCTGTTCCACGTGGACTGAGCCGGAGGAAGGCGAAACAAAGACACGGCGACTTCAGTGGCTGCCGTTTTTTCCTTCTCTGTTGATTTGTGGCTGGCCCAATCAGGATAAGGGTGATCTTAGACCTATGGTACTACAGGAAACTGGACAAACCTAGGTGTGCTTGTAAAGCATAAACCAAGGGTGCTAGTCGTCGTCGTCGTCATCGTCGTCGAAAGCGTAACGCAACGGGGGCACCTAGACCCCGAGTAAAAACAAAAGACCCGAGAAGGCTACAGCCAGCGAGGCGACCACGCACAGCCCCCCAGAAAACTGCCCCGTTGTGACGAACCGCAAAGAACTACCAACCCACACGGTTCTAGAGCCAGCCAACCAGGGGCACGCAGGCCCATGTCCACACTCGCCAATCACTGAGGCGGCACGCCCCTAGCTAGCTAACTAACTAGATGCTCGTACAGCATCCACCCCCAATGCTGCTTTCACACTACTGCTGTCGCTGCGCATGCACAAGTCTCGCGTTTTGAGGTTTTGAGGTTTTGAGGAGAGAGAGAGTAGTGTTACAAATTCACTGTCGGCGGTCACAATCAGTTCCAGCGGGACTATCAGACAGCAGGCAAAAGGCCCACCAAAAGGTCAAGCTACAAAAGGAGCCCACAGTAGCGCCACACTAGGTGGTGGGCGCCAAGCAGCAGCACAGGCCACAGGCACCTCACCAAAGATCCTCCGGTGGGTGGAGGAGGTGGGGCCAGCGCATTCGCACCAGGGCTGCCGTCAGACAACCCTGAGTGACGAAGTTAACGTTGGCGCCCATGTAGGTGTAATTTTAGACACGCGCATCGCGGAGATGGTTCTCAGAAAGGGTGGGAACAGCAACGCCGTGCCTCGCGTTTTGATGTTTTGAGGAGGTTGGGCGAGCGCATTCGCACCAGACGACCCGCAACCCTACAAACCTGCAAACAGCGGGTTGGGACTGGCGGATTTGGGAGCTGGCGCTGCGGGTTGAAACTGCGCGAAGTCCGACCCCGAAAAGTGTGGAAAACGACGTTTTCACAAATCCCCGCAGAAACGTCGCATCCGGCGGGTTGGGCTGTGAGGCCCGGGTTGAGACATCATTCCCCCAGGATCCTAAGCAGACCCACTGGTTTCCCCTGGTAGGCTGGCGCGCTGCGTGGCCTTGCGGGCTCTACTAGGAGAGCTCCCCTAGAGTGTAGTCTAGGCCTTGACTCACGCCCCGGGGTCCTCCGGGCGCCTACATGTAAAAACTGTAAAAACGGACCCACTGATTCGCACAGTGTGGCTTATGGTTTGGGCACATTCCCCACGCTACCCCCCTCCCCCACTGACCCCCCACCCCACACGGATGCTGGTGTCCCGCATCGCACAGTGTATGCTTCCTCGTAAAACCAAGACCAGTCGATAGCCAGGATCCACGGCTATCCGTCCCGCGCGTTGCAGTGGGGCGGGCGTGCCCGAGGGGCGCGGGAGGAGAAGGCCGGGTGTCTGGCAGTGATTCCCCTGCGAGCCGTGTACCGCTCCAGGCCGGATTTCCCATTTCCCAGAAAACCGCTCCACACTTAGTGGGAGAGGGCGTGGAGCGGTGCATTGGATCGCTGTTGCCGAGAGCAGCACAACGGCATGCGTTGCATGAATACCCGCTGTGTATTGTGCCTGGTGTGAGCGGTCAAAGTTGCTGGAGCCGGCCAAAAACTTATTACTAAAATCCTTCCCAGGGACCACTGGTGTCTGGGCTTGGGGTTTGGGGCTCAGGGTTTTGTTTGGGGTTGAGGCGGTCACGGCAAAACGGCTTTTTATTAATTAAAAAAATGCTTCATTAAATTAAGGGTTCTTGAAACCCGTCACCCGTCACCCACGACCGTTGACGCAGCGCAGGTCCGCAACCTCTCGCTGGGCCCCGCCAGCCGCGGCGTCACTTGGGTGACGCAGGACGCACGCTCACACACACACACACTGCTGCTGCTGCTGCTACCCTTCAGGTCCGCAACCTCTCGCTGGGCCTCGCCAGCCGCGGAGTCGACTGGGTGGCGCAGGGCACACACACACACACACACACACACACACACACACACTGCTGCTGCTGCTGCTGCCCTTCAGGTCCGCAACCTCTCGCTGGGCCTCGCCAGCCGAGGCGTCGATTGGGTGGCGCAGGGCACCGGCGGCAGCCTGCAGCTGGCAGGGCGGCTGTGCCTGCGCCTGTTTGGCAACCTGTTCCACCGATCAGAGTCGATCGCGCAGGTGCGTTTTTTTGTTGTGCGTGTGTGTGTGTGTGTGTGTGTGCGCGCTAGTATCATCTTGTGTGTGTGTGGATGGGTGGGTGTGGGTGTGTCTGCACCTGTTTGGGAACCTGTTCCACCGATCAGAGTCGATCGCGCAGGTGCATGCGCGTGTGTGGACGTGCGTGTGTGTGTGTGTGCGCGCGCGTGCGCGCGCTTGTGTTGCGCTCGTGTGATCTTGTGTGTGCGTGTGTGTGTGTGTGGGTGGGTTTGGGTGTGTTATTGTGTTATTGTGTGTGTTTCAGGGACCTGTCCCACGTGACACGCAAAGCGATGCCGGTCTTGTGGGGCCTGGAGAAGGGTTCCACACACACACACACACACACACACACACACACTAACACAAACATACATCGCCCCCCGCAGGCGATGGTTGCGCGCGGTTTTGTTGGCCCCGAGCGCCACAACTTCTACATGATGAAGATCAACCGCACGTCGTACCTCGCAAATGTCCTGGCGCTCGCGTCGCTCGCCGCGTTCATCGCATCTGCCGCGTACTACAAGTTTTAGCCTACCCCTAGGCTGTCCCTAGTCCTTAGGGTGCTCTCCAAACAGCTCGTGAGCAAAGTCGAAATGCGCTGCCTGTTAAGTGGTTGTCGCGTACGACTTTAAAATCGAGTATCATATTTGCGACTGCACTTTCCGTCTCACAGCTGGCTTGGGAGTGCATGCTCCCGTCCCTTCAGATTCTTTACAAGCAGTCTGGGCAGAGGCACTCGCAAACATCCCAGCGCTTGCTCGCCGCGTTCATCACGTCTGGCCGCGCACTACAAGTTTTAGACCACATCCAGGCTACCCCTAGTCCCTAGGGTGTTCTCCGATCTGCTCGCAAGCAAAGTCGATTCGCATCCTGTTGGTGCGTCGCACACGACTGTAACATCGATCCTCACCGACTTGGGTGCGCCCGCTCCGTCTAACAGCCGGCTTGGGAGTGCGCGCGCCTGTCTGTTGGGATTTTTCACAAGCAGTCCGGGCAGAGGCACTCGCAAATGGCCTGGCTCTCGCACCGCTCGCCGCAGTCATCGCGTCTGCCGCGTACTACAAGTTTTAGCCTGCCCCTAGGGTTTCCTCTGGTCGGCTCACGAGCAAAGTCGAAACGCAGCCTGTTAGGTGCGTCGCGAATGACTGTAACATCGATTCTGACCGACTTGGGTGCGCCCGCTCCGTCTCACAGCTGGCTTGGGAGTGCGCGCACTTGTCTTTTCAGATTCTTCACAAGCAGGCCAGGCAGAGGCACTCGCAAACAGCCCAGCGCTTGCGTCGCTCGCCGCGTTCATCACGTCTGCCGCGTACTACAAGTTTTACCGTAGCCCTAGCCCCTAGGGTGTTCTCCGAAGGGCTCGCGAGCGAAGTCGAATGCGCTGCCTGTTAAGTGTCGTGCACGACTGTAAAATCGAGTATCAGATTTGCGACTGCACGATCCGTCTACCAGCCGGCTTTGGAGTGCACGCACCTGTCTTCATACTCTTCACAAGCGGGCCGGGCAAAGGCGTGGTGAGAGCAGGGTCACCGGAAACGGCCAACGTTCCCCACCGTTGGCGTTGACCGTTGGCTGGGCCAACGGTGCCAACGCCAACGGGACAACGGTGCCAACGGGGCGCTCAGAAGCGAGGAAAAGTGTGGAATCGGACAATTCGCGCGCTACGAGCCGTTACTGGCGATATAGCGGGGCTGTATAGCTCATGCAGCGCTGGGAGTACAGTAGACACCCTGAGGAGGGCACTGGGAGCACTTGCATACCCAGGCATGCACACACATCTCCAAGTGCTCAAGGGTGCTGCGTGTGGGTCGTGAGCAACACCACTGACTGACTGATCAGTCAGTCAGTGTTGTTTCCCATGCAAGCATCACCCCATCTTTACACCACAGCCATGACATGACACACTCTAGGCGCAAGCACAGCAAGGCCGCCGGCGCGCTCGTCGCCCGCGCGGCCGCTGCCACAGAATCACCGGTGAGCAGCGGCTCCTCCGACTCAGACTCTCGGCCCCGCCACCGCGCGTGCGTCGATGAGACACAGACCACGCTTCTGGCGCTCCCTGGGGCGCCAGGGGCGGCCACAGACGCGGAGGCATCTGCGCAACACCTGCATGGCACCGCCAGCAACCACATTTCGGCCTCAGCCGACACCACAGACGCCTTCCGCGCCCTCAGCGCGGTGGTGGACGACCTCAGACGCCAGGTGGGCAGGCTGGAGAAGGAGCTCGTGAGCGCGCGCGCTCTGCCACAGATTGCGCCCCCCATGGTGGTGGGCGCGCCCCAGATTGCCGACGTCGCGGCGCTACGCGCCATGGTGGAGTCGCAGAAGCAACAGATTGAGGCCCTCACGGGTATACTGCAGACCTCAGTGACATCGGTGAGCCACCTGGTGAGCCGCGTCCCTGGGGCGCCCATGCAGACACAGATGCCGCATGCGCGTGAAGCTGCCAAGGCTGCTCAGCCTGCCCGGCCCGCTGCTTCTGCTGCCGCCCTTGTGGCGTCGGCGGCGGGGGTGCCGGCGGGGACGTGGCCTGCCGCAGCGGGCGCCGCGCGTGCCGCTTCTCTCAGCAGCCGCGCCATGCGTGCCGCTC
>VFSX01000253.1:102500-117500 GCA_016618255.1 Chlamydomonas sp. UWO 241
TAGCGCCCCCGCAGCCCCCGCAGCCCCAGCTGCGGCGAAACGGGAAATTTGGGGGGAAACTGCGGGGGCGAATCGCGGGAATTTCGCTCCGAAAAGTGGAAATTGCAAATTTTCACACTTTCCGCGAAAAATCGCCTCCTGCGGGGGCGATTCGGCATGTGCCCTCCAATGTTGCGGGGGCACACAGGACATTCTCGGTTTCCTTAAGGACACCATTGCCCCCTACATGCCCTCTCTTCCCCCCAGTGATTTTGTTTTCGCCATTCGGGGCCATTTGGGGTCATTTGGCCCCAAAACAATTAAGTCGAGTCCCCACTTTTGGAGCCATGGGGCGGGGCCATTAAGTAAGTGTGTGACGCAGTGTGGGGTTTTGGGGGCACCTCCGCACTGGTCAACGCTAAGTCAGCGGACAAGGCGGTCAACGGTGCGTTGGTCCAAGCACCGGCTGGCCCAAAAACAATAACAAAAAAAAGCTGAATTCCAAACCACTGCTTCCCCCCCCCCCCTCCCCCCTGCCTCACCGGGCTCACCCTCTCACCTGCCCAGTGATTCATGAATGTGTTGATTACCTGGACCCATTTGACTGAGAATCCGGCTCCAAGGCTCCCAAGTGCGGCCCCAACCGCCGAAAACGAAGTCACCGCACCTGCCCACTCGCTACCCTTGATTGCTGCACCCAAAACATGTCCAGCGTTCTCTCTCAACTTTTATGTCTTTGTCTGGCTTGCTGCTGGCTTGCATATACAACTTTATCCATCTTATCTTCTTCAAACACCTAAACCCTAAACCCTAAAACCTAAAACCTCAACCCTAAACCCTAGATCCTAGATCCTAGACCCTAGACCCTGGACCCTAAACCCTAAACCCTTAACCCTAAACCCGAACTCGAAACCCTAAATCCCAAACCCTAAACCCCTGCAGGCGCAAGAAGGACCGCGCCGAGGGCGGCGATGACAACGGCGATACGAGCGCGAATCCAAACCCCGGCGCGGCCGCGGCCGCCGCGGTGCAGGCCATCGATGCGGAGCAGCAGCAGGAAGCCAAGGCGGCCAAGGCCAAGGCAGGCACATGCACATGCACACACGCACACGCGCACGCACGCGCACGCACACGCCACGCACGCACACGCACGCACACGCACACGCACACGCACACGCACACGCACACGCACACGCACACGCACACGCACACGCACACACGCACACGCACACGCACACGCACACACGCACACACACCCCACCCACCCCACACCCACCCCACACACCCCACCCCACACACGTGCAGGTGGTCGCGGGGGGCGGCGCCGCCGCAATCACCGTGGCTGAGTCCGCGGGCGGCGACAAGGGCGGGTACAGCTCTGCAGCTGGGGCTGCCGGGTATGCGAGCGCACTCACGCTGCCGGGCGGGCGGCCGAAGAGCGCGCCGAGGCCGAAAAGCGCGGGCGCGCGCGAGAGTCGCAACGTGGCGTTTGTGCCGGACGTCGTGTGATCTGGTTAACAGGTTTACCGTGCACGCGCCCAGAGGACCTCATCCCACCATCCTGTGATGGTGGCGCAGGACCCCGGGGCATGAATGAAGGCCTAGACTACGCGTCTAGGGGGGGGGCTCTACTAGGAGAGCCCGCAGGGCCACGCAGCGCGCCAGCCTACCAGCCCTGTGAGCGCCTCGTAGCGCGCGCACAGACGGGCAAGGGAGGGGCTGCCGCACCACATTCCCAGTGCCTACGCGGCGCCCGAGGCGGCGCCCGAGGCGGCGCCTCGACTCGCGCGTATTACGCGGCGCCTCGGGCGCGCCGAGATTGTCTGGGGCGCACCCCCGACTGCCTGGGGCGTCGCCTCATATGCGTCCCCCTAAACTTGGGCACCCACCACCGCCGGAGGGGCACCCCGGCCGCCCCAGGCGCCACATGACCGCCTCGACTTGCGCGTCACGGACATTGGGGCTGTGCCGATGTGACACGCCGGCGGCGCTGCCGCGACGGCAGATAGTTTTGATATGGACGCGAGCGCCGGCCGCCTCCCTTGCCCCTCTCCCACGAATCGACTATTTTTCTCCCACCACGAACCGTGGGTGGGTACCCCGACCCCCCACCCCCTTCCTCAGCCGCCTGCACGCGCACCCGGTGCTACAGAGGGGAGTGTGGGGCGGCACTTGTGCCATATGCGCCAACTGATACACTGTACTAGGTTGACGGTGTAGTCGCAGGCTTCTCCTAGTCCACTTTTTTCGTTCTTTGCGAAGCTGACCTGCGCGGCCTGTCTTGTCTTGATCTAGAGGCCGCACGAACGGTCGCCATTTCCATGTGATGATGAATGTGCCGTGACCCCTGGACATGTTGCCATGTAAGCAGTTTTTATCTTGCCATGTTGGTCCACCCCCTCCCGTTTCATCAGCGTCAGGACGCTGGAACAACGGTCAGCAACAGTTGGCAACAGTCAGCAACAGTCGGCAACAGTCAGCAACAGTCCAGCAACAGTCTGAGTGGGTGTGTGACCTCTCCTCCCCCCCTACTCCCCCCCCCCAACACACTGTACAATGACTCAACACTGGGGCGCTCGCGCTCTCGTGCAATGCGGAGAAAACAAACAACTGTTGTGCCAGAAACCAGGTCGTACCCCCTGGATGTGTGCGTGGTCTTGTAGGTGTTTTGCCGGATGGGAGACACCGCATTTTAGACGGGGATCGCAACGTAGGAGTGCGTGCAATGTCCACACTTCGCACACTTCGCACACCAAAGTGCCTGGCGCACCGCCTATTTGCCACTATCTCAGAGCACTCCATCTCAGAGATACTCGTTGTTCCTCGCACCAGAAACGGGCAAGGTGGGGCGCCGGGCGCTGAGCGAAGCTGACACAGAGCCAGCAACTCAACAACTTGCACGTCAGTGGGAGTTGCTTAGTGCTGCTCCCTCCCCCCCCCTCCCCACGCAGATGTTCGCCTGCGGATCGTCCTCGAAGCACGCGCCGATCGAGATGAGCGGCGGCCCCGGGCCCGTGGCTGAGCGCACCAGTTTCGCAGGTGCCGTTCACGCCAGCACGCGTGCGGTGACCCAGGGCGTGAGCGCCATGACCCAGGCAGCTGGCGGCATCACGAGCTCGACGACCGCTGCTGCCCGCCAGATGACCGCTCCCCAGATGCCCGCCCTTGCTGGCCCCTCGAGGAACGAGAGGAACAACAAGATGGTCCTCGAGGTGGCGCTCTTCTCTCGCCAGGTACAGCCCAGTCGTGAGGGCTGGGAGCAGCATGGTCGAGCGCACGCACCACCTACCACAGCACACACATCGCCCGAAACACAACCAAACACACACGCGCATACACACGCACACACAGGTGCAGCTGCTGTACACTGACGTCTCCACCTGGTCCGCGGGCATCGATGGTGAGCATATGATGAGCCATACGCATACGCAACACGAGCGCCCAAACCCACTACATGCGCGCTCCCTCGTCCCTCCCTCCACCGCCCCGCCTCCAGTTCTACTAGCCTAGGATCAGCCGCAGCACAGGGCTGGGGGTCCATCAGGGCGGGGGGCGGCCAGTTGAGAAAGAAGAGGGGGCATCGCGGGTCAGTTGTGGGCGCCCTGAAGCTGGCATGCCACCACAGTGCCACCACACAGCGTTCGACGCGCAACGCCTCTGATGATGCACCACCATCGTCTACTGACATGGGGGCTCTGAGGTGGACGCATTGCGCACGATCGCGCAATCCGATCAGCTACGCCTTCTACTGGCCTTCTGCTGTCAGCCACACAGAAACAGCCATCGCTCATCCTCCTCTCCTCTGCCCCCCCCCCCCCCCCCCTCTACCCCATTGCAGCTGGCCTTTCCACTATGAAGGCCATGCTCGATGCCCCGCTGCCCATTCCATACGACCACACCGAGAACGGCGTGGCTGCGTTCGACCCCGTGCCGCACGCCGTCGGCCACTCGGTCGAGACCAACGTCTTCCCCAAGGTGAGGGAGCCCCCACCCCAGCCAGCCACAGATCACCGGAACGCGTCCGCCTGCTTGAGATCCTGTGTTCGTCGTACGCGCCGGAAGAGGGTGTTTTTAACACCCACGCACGCAACAACCAACCGCCAACCGCCATGGCCCAGGACACCGACGCTCGACCGCTCACCCCCACCCCCACCACCCATGCACACACACACACACACACACACACACACACACACACACACAGGCGCTCAACAAGATGAAGACAAAGCTCGCCGACGAGTGCCTCAACCCCCTCGCCAAGTGGCTCGAGGCCTCGGAGACCATCCGCGTGCGCAACCTCAAGTGCCACCAGCTCGGCCTCGACGTCGACGCACAGGACAAGGCCCTCCTGAAGGCCGCCCAAAAGCTCGCTAAGGCGCAGGAGATGGCGCCCCCGGAGCCGGGCCTCACGCCCGAGGCCGTGCTCGAGGCCACGCTGATCGCGCACCAGACCGAGGAGGACAAGCTCACACGCCTGGAGCAGCGCTTTTCCGAGATGGAGGCGTCGGTCTTCAACGCGCTGCTCGACGTGATGCGCGACGCGCAGGTCACGCGCGAGTACGCCGCCGCCGCGCTCGTCATCATGCAGGGCGCCGTGCACTCGTCGCTCGCCGCGTTCAAGCTCGACGCCGACGCGACGCCGTACATGCTGCCGCCCGCGTGCACGCCCGAGATCAAGCTGCCCAACTTCGCGGCCGTGACCATCCCGATGGCGTCGATGAAGCGGGGTGGCCTGTACGACTACCGCGAGAAGCTGTGCACCAAGGCCGCCGACCCTCTGCAGGCGGCGACCACCGACATGCGCGCGACGACCGAGTTCGCTCCCGGTGCCATGGCCATGGGCGGCGCCAGCGTCAGCAGCCCAGCCAGCAGCAGCAGCCCCGACGCTGCCAAGTCTCTGCAGTTCGCGTAAGTTTGCGCAAGGACACCGACCGAACCGTACCGAACCGCACCTCCGCCAGCTGCCATAGCAGCTCCTAGCTAGGCCGCTAGGCCGCTAGGCCGCAGCGCCCCGTCCCCGCGAGAGTACGCTTCGCGCCTCGCCCCTTTTGACGCGCTGGATGATGATGGAACATAAAGTGGCGCGTGTCGCACCACCTGATAGTTGCTTGTTTGCGCCTCGTGACTACCTTCCTCGGTTGTGACTGCGCGTGTGTGACCTGCCTGTGTCAGCTGTAACTGTGTGAATTCAGCACACGGGCCCCTCGCTGGCACTCCTCTTCGACCCACGTGAGGTGGGGCAGACCCGTGGGGGCGCGGCCATGGTGTGGGCGGTAGGTCATGCCCCTAGGTCATACAAGAAACTCCTCTGCGACCCTACTGGCCCCCGCTACTTTTTACTCGTCCGCTCGAATCTACTGCTGCCCCGGTGGCTCGTTGGCGCGCCCCGCCTGCGCGGCCGCGAGCATCTGCAGCATCTGCTGCTGCTGCGGCGTGAGCGCCTGCATCACGCCCATGCCCTGCTGCGACTGCGCCGCCTGCGTCTGCGCAGCCTGCGCCTGCGCCTGCTGCCGCAGCTGCAGCACCGCGTTCGCGAGGTTGACGCCGCCCGCGCCCTGCAGCAGCTTGGCCGCCAGCGCCGCGTTTGTCGCGCTTGCGCCCAGCTGCCCGCCCGCCGCCGCCGGCTGGCCGCCTGCGCCAGGCAGCCCGCGTGCAACCAGCATCGCCTGCTGCAGCTGCTGCATCGCCGCCTGCGCCGCCGCGGCCTGCTGCTGCTGCAGCAACGCGACCTGCGTGTGCTGTGCGTGCTGCGCGTGCTGCGCGTGTTGTGCGTGCTGCGTGTGCTGCGCGTGCTGCGCCTGCTGCGTGTGCTGCGTGTGCTGCGCCTGCTGCGCGTGCTGCGCCTGCTGGAACGCGTGCTGGTGCTGGTGCTGCTGGACTGCAGGCGCTGCCATTTGCGCTGGCGGCAGGCCTGCGCTGGCACCGCCTCCAGGGGACACCTGCGGCACCGACACCGGCGCGGGCGTCTCGACCATCGCGCCCGCCGGGACTGGGTGGACGGCCCCAACCGCCTGGCGTTTGGCGCTGGGCGCCTGGTCGGGGTCGCACGGCAGAAGGAAGTAGAACCTCCTGCGTGTGCGTGCGTGTGTGCGTGTGTACAGGCGTGTCTATGTGCGTGCGTGTGCGTGTGGATGGATGGAGGTGTCAGTCAAGACGCGCGTCGCGTGTAGCGCAAGGCGTGTGCGCGTGCGTGCGTGTGTGCGTGCGTACGTGCGCGTGTATGTGCGTTCGAGTGTGTGTGGATGGATGAAGCTGTCAGTCAGGCGCGCTAGCCTTGAAGGCGAGCGCCCGGGCGCTGGCCGCATCTGCCCCGGGGACGCACTCACTTGTCGCCGATAGAGAGCAGGTCGCGCGAGCACAGCGGCTGCGGGGGCGATTCGGGTGTGTACGTGATCCCGTTGACCTGCGCGCCGTTCTTGCCCATCACGATCAGCTCAAAGTTCTTGGTCACCGGGTTGAACGTGATCTTGGCGTGCTGCCTGAGAACGGGGTGGGATGGGCAGGCCCGCGGGTGGTGCGTTGGTAGTGTGCCCAGTGTGTGTGTGTGTGTGCATGCTGTTGGGCGCAACCTGCATGGGACCGCATGGGGAAGCGCGCGTGTGTGTGGGGGGGCATGCCGCGCGACCTGCTGCGTCTCCCTAACCCACCCGTACTCGACCTGTCCCTGCCTCTGCTGCACCCAGGTGGCGGCAGGCCAGCGCATCGGGCACGGCCTTTCTGGTGGTGCATGGTGGTGCTCTCCATGCTGACCGTGCCACTACCGACGTGCCACGCCCCCACCTCGAGATGTTCATGCTGTCCAGGGTGATGTCCAGGGTCGAGTTCTTGGAGTTGCGCCCAAACATCATCTCGTACTTTCGCACATAGATGTCCTCCACTCCCTGCTGCCCGCTGCTCACAATTTTGGCGTACGCCACACGACGTAGCCTCGGGTCGTCGAGTGACACGGGCATGGTGCTTGCAGTGCAGGTGGCAAGGTAAGGCACGCATTTTGACGCCCCATGCAAAAAAGGTGTGGATTGGCACTTCTCCAGCTGGTGTCCCAGTCCCTCCTGACCTGTTGTTCCGTCTGTCGTTCCAGCGGCTTGCAGCGCCGTCCGACAGTGCGGTCACAAGTGCAGGCAAAGGCGAGATCTTGGTTACAACACCCTGTTTCTCTCCACCCAGGTCTCTAGTTAGCGAGCGTCGCAGCACAGAAAACGCCATGGACTACGGGGGGCATAATGGTGCGAGGGAGGGGCGCATGGGCACATGGGCATGCACCGGGGGGGGGCAAAGCATGATGAGAGCACTCGCCGCCATGCGCGTCGCCTCGTGCATGCACCCCCACCCCCCAACACCTGCCGGCGTGCATGCTCAGCGCCAGACGGGACGCCCTCCGCAGACTACTCCGTCTACATCGGCGACCTGGCACCAGAGGTGGACGAAACCTACCTGGCCAGCTTCTTTCGTGCGTACTACCCCTCGTGCCGCACAGCCAAGGTGACCCGGGGACCAGGGACACGCATGCGGTGATCAGATGCAGGGGCCACGATGATCACCGGCACATGGATCGGGTTGTGCGTGCCCATGCACGATGCATGCATGCGCACACTCACGCACAAACGGGCTGCGCGTCCGCCCGCTCAGGTCATGACCGACCCGTCGACCGGAGCCTCCAAGGGCTACGGCTTTGTGCGGTTCGCCGACATGGGGGAGCGCGACCGCGCGGTGAGGGGGAGGGTGGTGTGCTCGTGGGTGGGTGGGGAGATGGTGGGTGGGGCTGGCCCATTGGCGCTGATGGATGCATCGCACGCCCGCTGCGGCGCGCGCGCGCAGGTTGACGCACGCCCCAGTTGTTCGGTGAGGGCGCCACGCCTTGTAGATCGTGATCCTATCAGGCCTTGCCCACCTGGCTCACCGGGTGTCCTGATGACAGGCGTGGCGTGTTGTGGCAGGCTGCCTGAGCGGAGCCACCTGTCGCACGTGTGCGCCGGGCGGATTGGAGGGCGCTCTGCGACCTATCGGACGCGGTCCGGGAAGGAGAGACGGAAGGCAACGCCACCCGCTACTCGCCAACTTCTCCTGTGGCGTCCGATACAAGAGAGAGGGGTCCCTCTCTCGGTCTGAAGCGCCGGCTGCGCGCGCTCTGCCGACCGCCCGCAGGTCAGGGAGGTGAACGGGTCGTCCGCGATGCGCACCGACTCGGCCGGCGGGCAGCGGCGGGCGCTCGCGCCTCTGGCGTCCGGCAATCCCTCCTCGGTTTGCCACCGACCGCGCTCCGCACGGCCGCCCCGCCCCGCAGGTCCGCGAGATGAACGGCGTGATGATCGGGTCGTCCGCGATCCGCACCGACTCAGCCGGCGCGGGCGGCGGAGGGCGCGGCCAGGCGTTCGGGGCCGCCGCCGTGCCAGCGTTTGGGTCAGTTGCCGCCGCGCCCGCGTACGGCTCCCCGCAGCCGCTGCCCGGACCCCCGATTGTGTCGCCCGACGACCCGCGCAACACGACGCTGTTTGTCGGCGGCGTGAGCGGGATGCTGTCGGAGGACGACATGAAGGTGTGAGTGTGTGTGTGTGTGTGTGTGTGTGTGTGTGAGGTGGGAGTGGTTCATGCGCATACACACACTAGCACTGTGCAAACAAAATTGTGGTAAAAAAAAGCGTTGTTCCCGAACGGAGGGGTCGCCAACTAACACTAGCACACACACACACGTGGACACACTCTCCCTGTCACTCTCCCTGAAGGTGCGCGTGCGGGGGGGGGGGGCACACGCTCACGCGCATGCACACACTAGCATACACATGTGGACACACTCTCACTCTCACTCTCACTCTTCACTGTCACTCTTCACTCACTCTCACTCTCACTCAAGGTGGGCGTGTGCGGGGGAGGGGGGGAATGCGCACACGCGCATGTCAGAGGTGCTACACAGTAGCACACACATGTGGACTCTCCCCTCTCTCCCCTCTCTCCCCTTCTCCCCTCTCTCCCCTCTCTCTCCCCTCTCTCTCCCCTTACTCACTCCTCTCTCCCCTCTCTCCTCTCCCCTCTTCTCCCTCTCTCCCCTCTCTCCCTCTCCCCTCTCCCCTCTCTCCCCTCTCCCCTCTCTCCCCTCTCTCTCCTCTCTCCCTTCTCTCCCCTCTCCCCTACCACTCTCGCGGGCCTGTGAACCCCGGCCGTGCCCACACGGGGAGGAGTCAGATCTGGGGACCGAGTGCCCTGTCTAGGTCCAGCCCCGACCCACTAGCCCCCCACCACAAGTAGCCAGTCACCCGTCTCTAGTGCTCGGGCGATATACGCCGAGCAAGGTCAAGCACGCTGCCTGAAGGTGCGTCACACATGACTGTAGCATCCACCATCATCATCACTCACTGTCTCACACACCCCTACGACATTGTTTGTGACGCACAGGCCGCGTTCGGGCAGTGCGGACAGGTCGTGTACGCGCGCATCCCGCCAGGCAAGGGGTGCGGCTTTGTGCAGGTGCGTGCGTGCGCGTGGGTGGGTGGGTGCGCATGTCGGCCGCGTGCACACACACACACATGCATGCATGCACGTGTGCACGTGTGCACACACACACACACACACACACACACACACATGGACACACACATGCACGTGAGCACAACCAGCCAACCAACCAACCAAGCTTTCCATGAGGCCGTCCGCATGCATCGGCAATGCCTGTACTACTAACGTGCACACACACACACACACGTGTGCACACCCACACACACACACACACGCACACACACGCACACGCGCGCGCGCGCAGATGGCCGACCGCGCGTCGGCTGAGCGCGCCATGTCGCAGATGGCCGGCTTCTTCATCGGGGGCAGCAGCCTGCGCGTGGAGTGGGGGCGGTCGGTGCGCGGCGGCGGCGGTGCCGGCGGCGGCGGCGGCGGCTACCCGGCAGCCCCACCCGCCGCTGCCTACGGCGCCAGCAGCTACCCGGCAGCCCCCCCCACCGCCGCGTACAGCGCAGCTGCGTACGGCAGCCATCCAGCGGGCGCATACCACGGCAGCTACGGGTCACAGGCTGCGGGCGGCGGCTACGCCGCGGCCGGGGCGTACGCAGGTGGGGGCTACGCCGCGGCCGGGGCGTATGGCGGCTACGCCCCGGCGGCGGCCGGGTACGACGCGTACGGCCAGGGGGGGTACAGCGCGGGCGCGTCACACCACCAGTACGGCGGGGCTGCCGCGGGCCACCACGCGCACGCGCACACGCAGCACGCCAACGGGGGGCACCACCCGCACGCGCAAGCCGCGTCGGCGGCCGCCGCGCACCACGCGCCCGCCGCCGCCGCCGCCGCGCCGGCAGACTATGCTGCGGTGTACGACCCGCTCGTGGCCGCCGACGTGGGCAAGCTCAACGCAGAGTACATGGCGCGGCAGCTACCGCTGCTCGCGGGCGCGGCGTTCCAGATCCCGTCGAACTGACCCCCAGACCTAGGTCGAATTCGAAGCAACCCAGATCCAGATTAGGAAACGTTGAACTGACCCAGACCCAGATGAGGTCGGCTGCGGAGGTCGGCCGGGGAGTGACGTCTGATTGGGGCTCCACGTCCTGCACGTGGATGGATGCTGGCAGGCGGTCATCCGGTCGGTGGCCATGTGCCTCATCTGCCCATGTGGGCGTGTTTGGGCCGAGGGATTCGTGAGGGTGTAAAAGTTGTTGACTCCCCTGACTCTCAACATCCATCATCATGAAGCTGGGCGCCCAGATCTGAATTAATGGACGTGGTCGAGTGTCTTGCCCAGGGCGGTGCTACTGGGCGTGTTGGTGTTAATGTTGATAGTGTTTATATTCAAGCCAGCAAGTCTAAGCACCTATGGAATGGTAGGCTGCTGGCTTTTTTGAACTCAGTGTGATAGGTGTGGGGCTCGATTAACGGAGGAGCGTTCTCGTCGCCGAGCCCTGGACCCAGCAATGCGGCGCTGCTGGTGACGAGGATCACCATGCCGCTGACGAGCGGGGTAAATTACGACTGGACCGGCTCCTGCTAGACTGCCCCTCGGTGGAACACTTCAGGAGCGGCTTGCCCGGCGCTGCCATGGCTTGGCGAGTAGCCGCGGCGCTGCCGCGGCCCGTGCTGGGAGACGGCCCTTATCCTCCCCCCATGCAGGACGCCATGCGGCACCGATCTCGACGAGTTGATCGACGAGCGGAGGAGCTGGCGCCCGTCAATGCATGCTGGACATTGGTCAAGATGGCTGCCCGTGGAGGCGGGCTACCATCACGGCTTCAGCGGTGGCGACCGCCGAGGCAACATCGAGTAAATCCGCTTCACCAATCGCAGCGTTCGTCACCGCGCTCATCCTCGGGGTCGCTCGTCTGCCGGTGACTGGCGTTGGAAGGTCTTCAGGCAGCCTCCATGACAGCTCTGTCGTCCATGCACCCCTGGAGGGTGGGACCTGGCCATGCATGAGGCATGGGGCGCCCGCTGAGCCCCATGCAAACGAGAGCTGGACAGCCATGCACTGCCAGGCGGGACCGTTCCAGTCAGCGCCAGTCGGCTCTGCCGGCTTGACTGGCCACAAGGCCACTACTGTGACCTTGAGGAAGGTCCTCTCCTATATGCTCCTTGCCAGACATGTCTCTTAGAGACCGCTGTTTGGGGTAGTCTAGCCGGCGGGAGCGGTAGTCTATCGGCCGGGAGCCGAAGGTACTCTAGTACTTAAGTGTACTGGAGTATCGGCGGGTGGCTCTAGTGGAAGAGTAGCCTGCTTAGCTGGAAACCCCGTGTTACTTGTTACTTGTGATAGGTGTGGACCAGGTGTGAGTGTGAACTCGATTCGTTCGTGAACGCCGCAGCACGGGTCACACGGGTAGACGCACACTACCCGTTACTTCTACGCACACAGGAGCACACACAGGGACCAGGATGGCGGACGAGGTGCGTGCCCTGATCGAGTGCAGCCCTCCCTACCTGCCCCAAGCGACCCACACGCTGTTCGCTTTTCTCCGTTGCACCACGCCGCAGGATAGCAGAGACTCGAACGAGGGGGGCAAGGCCATCCAGGGGGAGTGTGAGTGTGCTGCGCATGGCATGCATGCGCGCATGCGTCAATCACGTCTCCCCCAGGAGCGCATTGGTTTGCGGTAGCAAGTGGGGGTGGGGGTTGCACGTCGTCCTCTCCTTTGACACGCGCACGCACGCACTGATCTCATGCCCCATGCAGACAAGGCGTGGAAGAAGAACACGCCATTCCTGTACGGTGAGACGTGCACGCACGGTGCACGCACGCATGCATGGAGGTCGTCGGCATCGACTGCGCAGTGGGCGGGGGGAGGCTGTGCTCTCATGCCCTCGAACCCTGCTCGGTGCCCCACGCAGACCTCGTCATCACCCACGCGCTCGAGTGGCCCAGCCTCACATGCCAATGGCTCCCGGTAGGTGGTGGCCGTGAGGCATGCGTGGTAGTGGGGCTTAGCGGCACCATCGAGGGGTTTTGGGGGGACAGCCCAAATCCAAAAACTCAAGTTGGGCCGTCTGTCGCATGGGATCTGGAGCGCGCATGGTGGCCCACAGTACAAAAACAGGGTCAGTCAAGAGTCATGCTGTGTGCTGGCAGACGCAGCCCACAATCAAACCCCAAAAGCTGCCCGTCGCCAACACACGCGCACGTGTGCTGTGCACAGCAGCGGTTGGCGTGCGACAACTTGCCGCGGGCCTCCCTCTCCCCCACCTGCCGCCACCTGCCGCCGCAGAACAAGGAGACGACGCAGGACTGCTCCAAGCAGAAGCTGCTGATGGGCACGCACACGGACGGCGCCGTCCAGAACTACCTCATGATAGCAGAGGTGCAGCTGCCGCTCGAGGACAGCGAGCTGGACGCACGGCAGTTCGACGACGAGCGCAACGAGGTGGGCAGTGCTTCTTCTACTAGGCGGTATGCTGCCAGCGGCGGTCAACGGGAGGTAAAGAATAGACCCCCGTGGGCGGCTCGTCGCCTGCCCTACCACAGCCCCATCGCCTGATCCGCGCAAGTGAGTGCAGTCAAAACGTCCGAGGCGTTCGGGGGTGCGCCTCAGGCGATGGTGGCACCTGAGGCGGTCGGGTTGGCGTCTGAGGCGGTCATGATGACGCCCAAGGCGGCGCCCGAGGCGATCAGGAGTGCGCCTGAGGCGACGCCTGAGGTGGTCGGCGCGCCTGAGGCGGCGCCTCAGGCGCCTTGGGAATATGGGCTGTTCCTCTCTTCAGGGGCTTTCCCTCAACTAGGCTGCCAACGGGGGGAACCGGGAGGTAAATAATCGACGCCCGTGGGGCGACTCGCCGGCCGTTCCTCTCTTCAGGGCGCTCCAGAGAGCCTTTTGTCATTGAATTCCTAGTTGAGTCGGGGGCCGGGCCTCGCGCCGGCACACGTGGTTTACCACACACAGACTGGGCCTGTGCTGCACTGCGCCGGAGGTCCATCCCTACCCAAATCCCAACGTCTGATCCGCGCAAGTGAATAGCGGTCGTAACGTCTGAGACGGTCCGGGGTGCGCCTCAGGCGGTGGTGGGCGCCTGAGGTGGTCTGGGTGGCGCCTGAGGCGTTTCGGATAACGTATTAAGCGACGCCTGAGGCGATCGTGGCTGCGCCTCAGGCGGCGCCTCAGGCGGTCGGAGCGGCTGAGGCGCCGCCTGATTCGCGCGTGAATGGGACGCCCGAGGCGCCGCCTCAGGCATTGTGAATGCGGTAGGGCAGGGGACACGATCCCGGGACTGCCCTGCCACATTCTCAACGCGCCCCAGGCGGCGCCTCAGGCGGTCGGAGCGCCGCCTTAGGCGTCACCCCGGCCGCCTCTGGCGCCACCCCGACCGCCAAGGGCGCCAACCACCGCCTGAGGCGTCGCACCCCCGACCGCCTCAGACGTTGTGACCACCTTCACTTTCGCGGAACAGACGTTGGGATTTTGGTAGGGCTGTGAATCGCGGCCGTGCACTCGCGGTGAGACTAGTGGATCTGGGGGCCCAGTCAGTGTGCCCTGTCTAGGTCCATCGGAGAGGCATCTGAGAGGCATCTGAGAGGCACCTGGGAGGCACCTGAGAGGCATCTGAGGGGCACCTGAGGCACGTGCGAGGCACCTGCGAGGCATCTGCGAGGCACCTGAGAGGCATCTGAGAGGCATCTGAGAGGCACCTGAGAGGCATCTGAGACGCATCTGGGAGGCATCTGAGAGGCACCTGAGGGGCATCTGGGAGGCATCTGGGAGGCATCTGAGAGGCATCTGCGAGGAATTTGGGAGGCATCTGAGAGGCACCTGAGAGGCACCTGAGAGGCATCTGAGGGGCATCTGAGAGCCAGCCAGAGGCATCATCGAAGCTGTTCAACCCCCACACATGGCTCGCAGGTTGGGGGCTATGGGAGCGGCCAGGGGAAGGTCAACATCATCCAGCAGATGAACCACGACGGGGAGGTGAACCGCGCGCGGCACATGCCACAGGTGTGTCGTTTTTTTTTTTTTTTTTTTTTTATATGTGTGTGTGTATATTGATACCTATGTGTGTGTGTGTGTGTGTGTGTGTGTGTGCGTGTGTGTGCACGTGTGTGTGTACGCATGTGTGTGTGTGTGTGATGACTCCCTGGGCGGCCCACTCCCTGGGCGGCGCACTCCCTGGGCGGCCCATCCCCCGAGTCGCGGCGGTCGGCCCATGTGAGTCGCCGTCGCCCATCCCCCTCATCGCCCCGCCTCCCCCGTCGACTGCCGCCTATGTACTGCGGCCCATCCTGGACTATCCACCATCGCCTTCGTCTGAAGGGCAGCCTCAACGAACCGAGCAACTCGACACCCAAATTCAAAATGTCATCACAGAGCCCGTCTCCATGCCCTCGCCAGCGCCGAACAGCTCCTCGGTCGACTATAGACCGCATCCCAGACCGCCTCGCCTCCGCCGAGGATCCTCGGCCGCGCCCCACTGCGGCGCCACGCCACCATGCACCACAGAGAACCTCCCATCGCCATGGCCCCCCTTCAGCACCCTTCGCCCCCTTGACACGCTCCAAACTACACAGTCCAACTCTCCCCCACCCTCACCCACCCACAGTCGACAACC
>VFSX01000253.1:125000-127500 GCA_016618255.1 Chlamydomonas sp. UWO 241
GGAGGATAAGGGCCGTCTCCCAGCACGGGCCGCGGCAGCGCCGCGGCTACTCGCCAAGCCATGGCAGCGCCGGGCAAGCCGCTCCTGAAGTATTCCGCCGAGGGGCAGTCTAGCAGGAGCCGGGCCAGTCGTATTTTACCCCGCTCGTCAGCGGCACGGAGATCCTCGTCACCAGCAGCGCCGCATTGCTGGGTCCAGGGCTCGGCGACGAGAACGCGCCTCCGTTAATCGAGCCCCCAATCTGTCCCCCAATCTGTGATTAAAACTACAGGTCAACTGCATCGCGTTCAACCCCCACAACCCCAACATCCTCGCCCCCACTGCCACTCTTTCTCTCTCCCTCTCACTATCCCTCTCCCTCTGTCTCTCCACCCATCTCACCCCCTTCCTCACTCACCCCCTCCCTCACCCCTCTACTCTATCCCTCTACTATCCCTCTATTCTATCCCTCTACTCTGTCCCTCTACTCTATCCCTCTACTCTATCCCTCTTCTCTATCCCTCTACTATCTTTCCCTCACCCCTCTACTCTATCCCTCTCCCTCTGCTCACCCCCTCCCTCCCTCACAGGTAAACTGCATTGCGCTCAACCCCCACAACCCCAACACCCCGCTCCCTCTCTCCCCCTCCTTCTCTTGCAAAGTCAGCATCATCATCAACTCATTAATCAATCATCATTCATGAATTACTCATCTCTTATCACTAATCATGCATCACTTTTCATTTATCACTAATTATCTCTTGTAAACTCAGCATCATCACTAACTGTCTCGAACACACATCACACACCACAGGTCAACTGCATCGCGTTCAACCCCCACAACCCCAACATCCTCGCCACCGGCTCCGCCGACAAGACCGTCGCGCTCCACGACTGGCGCAACCTGTCGCAGCGGCTGCACGTGCTCGACGCGCACACAGACGAGGTCCTCCAGGTGTGGACTGGGTGTGTGGAAGGTGTCGAGTGCGTTACAAAATGACAAACAATGATGAAGGGGGGGTCGGCTGCATGCACGCATGCGCGACGACTGGCGCAGCCTGTCGCAGTGGCTGCACGTGCTCGAGGCGCACACGGACGAGGTCCTCCAGGTATGGACTGGGTGTGGACTGGGTGTGGACTGGGTGTGTGGAGGGTGTCGAGTGCGATAAGAAATGATGACAAATGATAAAGGGGAGGGTCGGCTGCATGCATGCACGACGGGCGCAACCTGTCGCAGCGGCTGCACGTGCTCGAGGCGCACACGGACGAGGTCCTCCAGGTGTGGACTGGGTGTGTGGAGGGTGTCGAGTGCGTTAAGAAATGATGGAAAATGATGAAGGGGAGGGTCGGCTGCATGCATGCACGACGGGCGCAACCTGTTGCAGCGGCTGCACGTGCTCTAGGCGCACACGGACGAGGTCCTCCAGGTGTGGACTGGATGTGGACTGGGTGTGGGGTATGGAGGGTGTGGGGCGCAACTCAAAATGACAAAAAATGATGGAGGGGAGGGTCGGCGGCATGCATGCACGACTACTGGCGCAACCTGTCGCAGCGTCTGCACGTGCTGCAGGCGCACATGGACGAGGTCCTCCAGGTGTGGACTGGGTGTGGACTGGGTGTGTGGAGGGTGTCGAGTGCGTTAAGAAATGATGGAAAATGATGAAGGGGAGGGTCGGCTGCATGCATGCACGACTACTGGCGCAACCTGTCGCAGCGGCTGCACGTGCTCGAGGCGCACACAGACGAGGTCCTCCAGGTGTGGACTGGGTGTGGACTGGGTGTGTGGAGGGTGTGGAGTGCGTTAAAAATGATGAAGGGGAGGGTCGACTGCATGCATGCACGACTACTGGCGCAACCTGTACCAGCGGTGGCACGTGGTCGAGGCGCACACAGACGGGTGGGTGTGGACCGGGTGTAGAATATGCAGAATCTGTTTAAATAAAGAAGAAGTTCGATCCTTTCTAAAGGGAAAAAAATGAAAGGAATCAAAAAAATGGGGGGCGTGGAAGGCTGCAAGTGCTGGAGGCGCACACGAACGAGGTGCTCCCTCCAGGTGGGTGTGTGGACTGGGTGTGGACTGGGTGTGGGGTGTGGAGGGTGCGGGGCGCAACACAAAATGATAAAAATGCTGGAGGGGAGGGTCGGCTGCGTGCATGCACGACTGTCGCTGCCTGTCGCAGCAGCTGCACGTGCTCCAGGCGCACACGGACGAGGTCCTTCATCCTCGCGTCGAGCTCTGCCGACCGCCGCGCCAACGGTTGGGACCTGTCTTATGATCGCCCTTTTGCCCTTTATCACGCTCAAAATCTGAACCTTACAAAGGCCCTCAACCCTCAACCCTAGAAACCCTACAACCTTCAAACCTCCCCCATGCAGGTCGGGTGGTCGCCCACAAACGAGACCATCCCCGGTCCGACTGCACACACACACACACACGCCCACACACACATACACACACACACACACGCACGCATGTACACACGCACACACACGCACAGGTCGGGTGGTCGCCCAAGGACGA
>VFSX01000253.1:130000-142500 GCA_016618255.1 Chlamydomonas sp. UWO 241
GGAAAGGGGGCCGTGCAGAGCGGCCAGCCCACACGGTGGTGTGAGGCAGCGCGTAGGCGGCGGGCGGGCGGCGGGCGGCACAGGCCGCTGATCACTGTTGATCCCAGTTTTATCTAGGGATAGGGCTACGCATGTCTTTAATCAAGTCGACGCGGGTGGCGGCACTTGTCTGGAGATCGTTGACTTCCGCTGTATGAAGATTGTAGGCGTGGCGCACGACGGATCAACAGTTTGCAATCGGCAGTACGCCCCCCCTTGGGATTAACCCTTACCCACCAGGGTGACGCCTCGTGCGCCGCCGAGAGACATAGGCACCGCCCCAACGACCTGCCTGGGGCCCGCTTCGTCTCGCACGACAGGCGGTGCGATGGTCTGCGCTTCCCGGTGGATGACAGCGGGCGAGCCGCGAACGACCAGGCCTGCTGATGAGCCACTGTCTACTGTCTTCACACAGTGGGAGACGAAACGGCTTTGTGTGCTACAGGGGCCGAGGAACAGGAGAACGGTCAAGAGACATCGAGGGTGGCGACCATCAACTGGGAAGAGGCGGTGCGGCTGCATCTCACTTGACTCAGCACCTCCTACTGGTCGCCTGACTCAGCATCTAGATGAGATCTCCCACCTGTCACCGGTCGTGGTACAGCCAAAGCATGAGCCGAAGCGGTAGGAGGCATGAGGCGCGTGGCGCGACCCGATCGAGCTCCCCCAGAAGCCCGAGCGGCCGTCGCTGAGCTGGTTGTCGCGGCGTGGGCCACGGTAGAGGCCAGGCACGACGGCAGACACCGTTCCTGCGGCTTTTGTGCTCCCGCATCCAAGTTCCCAACGAGCCTATAAGTCGGGCCTACGAGCCTCGCCATCCACCAGCCAGCTGCATGGGTGTCCCCCCCCCAATCGCCAACCCCACACGCTGCAAATACCCCCCTGCGTACCGTTGACCCACTCACGCTCTCTAACTTCGTGTTATTACTCGGCGCATGACGGCTACTACTACTTGGACCCCCCCCGCATCGCGCCTCCTGCCCCCGCCCCCCCCGCATGCCTCGCGAGGCGCCGCAGCCGTCTGGGAGGCGCGGCCTTCTTGTGACAGGCCGAACCAAGGCCGAGCCAAGGCCGAGCCAAGGCCGACAGGGCGCCGCAGCCTTTTAGGCTCTACAGCCACAGCCTTCTGGGCGCCACAGCCACAGCCCTCGGGGCGCCACAGCCTCCTGGGAGGCGCGGCTCACACCGACTGCTCCAGCGCTTTCGTGACGGCAATCTCCATGTCCTGCGCGCAGGCAGGGAGGGAGAGATCGTTACAGAGAGCTCTGAGCGGCAGACCTAGACAGGCTGTTTCTGGTCATCAATCGAGGGGATTGCGCAAGCGGAAGGGGGGGGGGGCAGAAAAGACGCCTTCGTGACGGCGATCTCCATGTCCTAAGTGCAGGGAGAAAGGGAGGGAGTACGTTGCAAGGAGCTCGGAACGGCAGACCTAGACGGGCTGTTTCTGGTCATCAATCGAGGGGATTGCGCGCGCGCGCGTGGGGGGGGGGAGAAACGACGCCTTCGTGACGGCAATCTCCATGTCCTGCGTGCAGGGAGAGGGAGGGAGTACGCTACAAGGAGCTCTGAAAGGCAGACCTAGACGGGCTGTTTCTGGTCATCAATCGAGGGGATTGCGCGCGCGCGTGCGCGCGGGGGGGGGGCAAAAACGACGCCTTCGTGACGGCAATCTCCATGTCCTGTGCGCAGGGAGGGAGGGAGAGGGAGATCGTTACAGAGAGCACTGAACGGCAGACCTAGACAGGCTGTTTCTGGTAATCAATCGAGGGCATTCCGTTTGAAGGCGGGAGACCAACCGTGCGCCAGCGAGAGGGCGAAAAACACGCAGAAACACGCGCACACGCGCATGCGGGTGTGAGCAGCTTCAAGCGACCGTCCATGATCCATTCATTGCTTCCGCCCCTCGGTAGCGCCCCCAGAGGGGGGCAGTGCTTTTGCCCCTCGGGAGCGCTCCCGGAGGGCGGCAGTGCTTGGATGCTGACACACACACACACACACACGCACACACACACACCTGCGCGGTCAGCCCCCCTTCCGGGTGCGCCTTCGATGCGGCTGGACATCTCGGTCACCATGGTGAGCAGCTCGCGCAGAGACACAGCGACACACACACGCACACACACACACACACCTGCGCGGTCAGCCCCCCTTCCGGGTGCGCCTCAATGCGGCTGAACATCTCGGTCATCATGATGAGCAGCTCACGCGGCGTAGACAGCTTTGCGATGTACGACGAAAAGTCCTCTCCGCGCACCTGTGCGTGTGTGTGTGCATGTGTGTGTGTGTGTGTGTGCGTGGGAGTGCGCGTGTGTATGTGGGTCGTGGACAGCTCGCGACGCACGAAGAAAATCTTCGCCGCGCACATGCGCATGATTATGGAGACACGTGGCGTGTGCGTGTGTGTGTGTGTGCCGTGCCCCCCCCCCTCTCTCCCCCTCACGCGCAAAATTCGCCAGCGAAGGCCATCCTCATACACGGCCATTTCGCCGTGTGTGTTTCTGCGTGCGTGTGTGTGGATGGAGCAGCTCACGCGGCATAGACAGCTTCGCGTTGACAAAAGTCCCCCGTTCCCCCCACGCGCACCTGATTAAACAGGCCCGAAAACGTTGCAACACGTGCATGCAACAGGCGCAATAGCAGGCACAACAGGCGTGAATGTAACAGGCACAACCGGTGCACGCAGCAGGCGCAACAGGCGTGCATGCAACAGACACATGCAACAGGCGCACGCAACAGGCGCATGCAGCAGGCGCACGGAACAGGCGCAACAACAGGCGCAACAGGCGCAGCAGGCGCAGCAACGGGCGCAACAGGTGTGCATGCAGCAGGCGCGACAACAGGCGCTTCAACGGGCGCAACAGGCGCAACAGCAGACTCGCCTTTTTGAACAGGTCTGCAAACGTCGTCGTCTTGTTGGCGATGCAACAGGCGCAACAACAGGTGCAACAGGCGTGTATGCAACAGGCGCAACAACAGCAGGCGCACCTTCTTGAACAGGTCCGCAAACGTCGTCGCGTCGTTGGCGATGCCGTCGCCCGGCGCGCTCGACTCGAGCACGAGCGCCTCCTGCGCTGCGCGGAAGCGGCGCTCTGCGAGCTCCTCCAGCTGGTGCCGCGACCACGTGAGGTCGCGCACAAAGTGGCGGTCGAAGCGCGCCTGTGCAGACGTGCATGCCACGCGTTTGATTTCGGGTTTGGAGATCTACGGCCTGGGGCTCAAGCCCAAGTGGGCTTTATACAGCTTATCTGGTGCCGCGACCATGTGAGGTCGCGCATAAAGTGGCGGTCGAAGCGCGCCTGCAGGACAGTGCATGCAGCGTGTCCGCTTGAGGGTTTGGGTTCAAGGGCTTGGGCTTGCAGCTTAGCTGGTGCCGCGACCACAAGTGAGGTCGCGCACGGAGTGGCGGCCAAAGCATGCCTGGGCCTGGGGCTGAAGCCACAGGCTGAAGCCACAGGCTCAAGCCCAAGTGGGCTTTATACAGCTTAGCTGGTGCCGCGACCACGTGAGGTCGCGCACACAGTGGCGGTCGAAGCGCGCCTGTGCAGACGTGCGGGCAGCGTGTTCGCTTAAGGGTTTGGGGATTTAGGACCTGGGGCTGAATCCCCAGGGGCTGAAGCCACAGGCTGAAGCCACAGGCTCAAGCCCAAGTGGGCTTTATACAGCTTAGCTGGTGCCGCGACCACGTGAGGTCGCGCACACAGTGGCGGTCGAAGCGCGCCTGTGCAGACGTGCGGGCAGCGTGTTCGCTTAAGGGTTTGGGGATTTAGGACCTGGGGCTGAATCCCCAGGCTCAATCCCAAATGGGCTTGATAAAGCTTAGCTGGTGCTGCGACCATGTGAGGTTGTGCACTAAGTGGCGGTCGAAGCGCGCCTGCAAGGGCAGACGTGCAAAGAGCGAGAGGAGCCACATGTGTGGTGTGTGAGTGAGTGTGTGTGCGTTGCAATTGCCGGGGTGTGTTGCTGTTAGTAGTACAGGCATTGCCAATGCATGCGGACAGCCTCATGTAACGCTTGGTTGGTTGTGTGTGTGTGTGTGTTGCTGCTCGGCAGCACGACACACGTGGCACGCGCGTGCACGATCGCGCGCGGCACGGACGGCTGCGCACAACACAACATAACCCAACAGCCATGACACAACAAACCATGCAACAAGCCATGACGCAGGCTGCACCTCTTTTGAGCGTGCGGTCTGTTGAGCGCGAGCCATGGCGAGCATTTTTTTGACACCAGCCCCCCCTCCACACACACAGACCACCACAACAACGCATGCACACACACACACACACAAACACACACACACACACACACACGGGTCTAATGCGCCATCAAAGGCAACCGACCGACTGAAGAATCGACCACACACACACACACCTCCTTGAGGGTGCGGTCCGTGTTGAGGTTGAGTGCGCGAGCCTCTGATGCTAGACCCCCCCCCACCACCACACACAGACCACCACAACAGCACATGGACACAACACAAACACACACACACGCGCGCACACACACACACATACACACATACACACACACACACCTCTTTGAGCGTGCGATCTGTGCTGAGGTCGAGTGTGCGAGCCTCTGATGCCCGCCCCCCCGCCCTCCCCCCCCACACAGACCACCACAACTACACATGCATAGTCACATACACACATACGCACGCACACACACACACGCACACGGGTATAATCCGCCGTCAAAGGCAACCGACCGACTGTGAAATCGACCACACGCACCTCCTTGAGCGTGCGGTCCGTGTTGAGGTCGAGCGCGAGCCGTGAGTCAGGGAAGAAAAAGTGCAGGCGGCCGAAGTTGAGCACATCGTTTCGGCAGATCTCCTTGGCAAACGCCTTGATGGCGGCTGCGGGGGTGGTGGTGCATGGCATCCGTCAGAAAGTGTGTGAGAGAAAGAAAGTGCGTGCACGTGTGCATGCATCAGAGAGAGACAGAGGGAGGGGGAGAGAGAGAGAGGGAGAGAGAGAGAAAGAGAGAGAGAGGGAGGGAGGGAGAAAGAGAGAGAGGGAGACAAGGAGAGAGGGAGAGAGAGACACAGAGAGACAGAGCAAGGGAGGGAGAATGGGGAAGAAGAAGTGCAAGCGGGCGAAGTTGAGCACGTCGTTGCGGCAGATCTCCTTGGCAAACGCCTTGATGGCGGCTGCAGGTGGTTGTTTAGGGGTTAGGGGGGTGAGGGTTCAGTCGTTTGGGGCTAAGGGGGCGAGGGTTTACGCCGTTGCGGCAGGTCTCCTTGGCACACGCCTTGTGATGGCGGCTGCGGGTGGTGGTGGTGCATGGCATCTGTCAGAGAGTGTGTGCGAGAGAGGCCTTGGCAAGCGCCTTGATGGCGGCTGCGGGTGGTGGTGGTGCATGGCATCCGTCAAGGAGGGGGAGAGAGAGAGAGAGAGAGAGAGAGAGAGGGAGGGAGGGAGGGAGGGAGGGAGGGAGGGAGACAAGGAGAGAGGGAGAGAGACACAGAGAGACAGAGAAAGGGAGGGAGAATGGGGAAGAAGAAGTGGAGGCGCCCAAAGTTGAGCACGGCGTTTCGGCAGATCTCCTTGGCAAACGCCTTGATGGCGGCTGCGGGTGGTTGTTTAGGATTTAAAGGGGTGAGGGTTCAGTCGTTTGGGGCTTAGGGGGCGAGGGCAGAGAGGCAGAGAGTGCACCGCATGTTTCGTGCACGTGTGAATGCATCAGAGAGAGACAAAGGGAGGAGGAGGGAGAGAGAGGGAGAGAGGCAGAGAGTGCGCTGCATGTTGTGTGCACGTGCACACGTGTGCATGCATCAGAGGGAGGGAGAGGGAGAGGGAGGGAGAGGGAGAGAGAGGGAGAGAGAGAGAGGGAGAGAGAGAGAGAGGGAGAGAGAGGAGAGAGAGGGAGAGAGAGGGAGAGAGGGAGGGAGAGGGAGGGAGAGAGAGAGAGAGGGAGAGAGAGAGATAGAGGGGGGAAGAGAGGGGGAGAGGCAGAGCCGCCTGACTCCTGTGTCTCGCTCTTGTTCTCTCTTCCTCCTTTCTCTCTCACCAGGAACGCAGACCACCATAGGCACAACACGTCCCATTCACTTGCGCGGATCAGGCGGTGCCTCAGGCGCGCCGACCGCCTGAGGCGCCGCCTGAGGCGCACCCACGATCGCCTCAGGCATCGCCTTAGGCGTGATCCAAACCGCCTCAGGCGCCACACCGACCGCCTCAGGCGCCCGCCACTGCCTGAGGCGCACCCTGGACCGTCTCAGGCGTTATGACTGCATTCACTGGCGCGGATCAGACGTTGGGATTTTGGTAGGGCCGGGCAGCGTGACCTCGTCAAGCAGTCATCAAACATGCCACAGTGTGCGTGTGTGAGTGTGTGTGTGTGCACGCGCGTGCATGCTTCAGTCAAGAGAGGCACACCAGCAGGACTCTCTCTCTTCTCACTCTTTCATCGTTCTCTCTCTCTCCCCTCCTTTCTCTCATCCTCTCTGTCCCCGCTCCTCCCTTTCTTTCTGTCTCCTTCCCTCTCTGCCTCTTTTTTCCCTTCTGTCGCTTATAAGCGACATATCATATCTTCCTCTCACTCTTTCTCTCTCCTCGCTCTTTTCTCACCAGGAAAGCGGACCGGGTCGAGAAGCGTGACCTCGTCAAAGCAGTCGCCAAACACGGCGAGCGCCTCGTAGCCGAGCAGTCGCACGAGCGATGCGAGCAGCTCGAGCTTCTGGTGCGCAGAAATGCCTGCGTGAGTGTGCAGGTCCAGGGGAGGGGGCATTTTTTTGTGTGTCTGCGTATGCGCACGCGCGCGCGCGTGTGTGTGTGTGTGTATGTGTGTCCCTTCCCACACCCACATATGCACAGCTGGCGGACAGTGTCCACCGGGTTTGTGCGTGTGCGTGTGTGTGTGCGTGTGTGTGTGTATCTCTTCCCACACCCACATATGCACAGCTGGCGCACGGTGTCCATTGGGCTTGTGCGTGTGTGTGTGTGTGTGTGTCCCTTCCCACACCCACCTATGCACAGCTGTCGGACGGTGTCCACCGGGTTTGTGCGTGTGTGTGTGTGTGTGTGCGTTTCTCATAGCGACCAGTGGTCACCGCTTTTGACAGACGCCCTTATGCAGACCTCTGGAACGATCGCCGTTATCTTTGTAACGATCTGGATTGGAATGGAATGTGCGTGTGTGTGTCCCCTCCCACACCTACCTATGCACAGCTGGCGGACCGTGTCGACGACTGGGTTTGTGTGTGTGTGCGTGTGTGCGTGTGTGTCCCCTCCCACACCCACATGTGCACAGTCGTCCGACAGTGTCCACCGGGTTTGTGCGTGTGCGTGCGTGTGTGTGTGCGTGTGTGTGTGTGTGTGTCCCTTCCAACACCCACCTATGCACAGCTGTTGGACGGTGCTCACCGGGTTTGTGCGTGTGTGTGTGTGTGTGTGTTTCGACTTCTGAAACAATTGCCGGGTTGTGTGCTTAAGTTAGCACAAGCACGAGCCGTAATCCAGGTTGCCCGTGCTGTGGGAACTGTAACGAATGTCTCTCTCTCTGTGTGTGTGTCCCTTCCCACACCCACCTATGCACAGCTGGCGGACGGTGTCCACCGGGTCCTGCAACGAGAAGGAGCTGGACAGAAGCTGCGCGACGACCTGTGTGTGTGTATGTGTGTGCGTGTGTGTGTGTGTGTGCGTGTGTGTGTGTGTGTGCGCGTGGGCCATGACATGAGCTGGATAGTAGCTGCACGATGACCTGCATGTGTGTGTGTGTGTGTGTGTGTGTGCTCGAATTTGCAGCCGGTCGGACGTCTTCAAAAGCGTAAACGTATGTGTGTGTGTGTGCGCATGGGCCGTGAAGAGGAGCTGGACAGCAGCTGCGCAATAACCTGCGTGTGTGTGTGTGTGTGTGTGCTTGTATGTGTGTCTGCATGTGTGTGTGTGTGTGTGCACGCGTGTTTGTGCATGCGTGTACACGCGCGCACACGCACCCGAGTGTGTAGGTTTGTGTGTGTGTGTGTGTGAGTGTGTGTGTGTGTGTGCATCCGTGTGTTGGCGCGCGCCAGCCCCCCAACGGCGGTGGTCCACGACACTATCAGGATTCGGACGGCGCGCGTGGCATGCAGGAATGCGTGTGTGTGTGTGTGCGTGCGTGTGCGCGTGTGTGTGTGGGGGGGGGGGGGGGGGGCGTGCCAGCCCTCTGAAACGTGTGTGTGTGTGTGTGCACACGTGTGTCTGCAGCTGTGTGCGTGCGTGTGTTGGCGTGCGCCAGCCCGCACGCGGCGGTGGTCCACGCCGCTGACAGGAATGCGAATGGCACGCGCCGCTTTGATGTCGCAGGCTGTATAGCATGAGTGCACACGGGAGGGGGGGGCACCCTGTTAAGTTGTCCCGCATTGCGCTGTGCTGTGTTTGTGCTGTGCTGTGTCTCGCCGAAAGCAAGGGCATGCAGGGACGCGTGAGTGCGTGTGTTGGCGCGCGCCGGCCCTCTTGCGGTGGTGACATGCGCTGCAGGCGGGGATTCGAATGGCGCGCGCCGTGTGCTGTCGCAGGCTGTATAGCATGAATGCCAACGGGAGGGGGGGGGGCGCCCTGTTAATTTGTCCCGCATTGCGCTATGCTTGTGCTATGGCTCTGCCCGCGGGCGCGGGCATGCATGCATGTGTGCCTCGCCGGGAGCGCGAGCATGCAGGGACGCGTGTGTGCGTGTGTTGGCGCGTGTCACCCCCCGAACGGCGGTGATCCGCGCCGCTGGCGGGGAATTTCAATGGCGCGCGCCGTGTGCTGTCGCAGGCTGTATAGCATGAGTGCCCACGGGAGGGGGGGGGGCACCCTATTAAGTTGTCCCGCATTGCGCTGTGCTGTGCTGTGCTGCGGCTCTCGCAGACAGCGCGGGCATGCAGGGATTTGTGTGTGTTGCATGCGTGCGTGTGTTGGCGCGCGCCAGCCCGCAGGCGGCGGAGATCCACGCCGCAGGCGGGGATTCGAATGGCGCGCGCCGTGTGCTGTCGCAGGCTGTTTAGCATAAGTGCCCACGGGAGGGGGGGGGGCACCCTGTTAAGTTGTCCCACGTTGCGTTGCGCTGTGCTGTGCTGTGGCTCTGCCCGCGGGCGCGGGCGCGGGCGTGCATGCATGTGAGTGTCTCGCCGAGAGCGCGGGCATGCAGGGACGCGGGTGTGCGTGTGTTGGCGCGCGCCAGCCCCCCAGCGGCGGTGGTCCGCGCCGCAGACAAGAAATTCGAAAGGCGCGCGCCGTTTTGCTGTCGCAGGCTGTATAGCATGAGTGCACACGGGATGGGGGGGGGGGCATCCTGTTAAGTTGTCCCGCGTTGCGCTGTGCTGTGCTTGAGCTGTGGCCGTGAGGGCGTGCATGCACGAGTATGTGTGTGTGTGTGTGTGTGCGTGTGTGCGTGCTTGTGTGGGTGCGGGTGTGAGTCACTTTGGCGGGTTTTTGACTTTTTCCGGCCTTTGTTTCTGTATACCGCCACCCACACCCACACCCACACGCACACGCCCCCCCCCCTCCAAACACACACACACACACACACCTCAACGGGCTGCGGCTTGATTACACGCACGTTGGCCTGCACACACACACACACACACACAAACACATGCCCCCCCCCCCCCACGCACACGCACGCACACACATCAACGGGCTGCGGCTTGACAACTCGCACGTTAGCCTGCACACACACACACACACACACACACACACACACACACACACACACCTCAACGGGCTGCGGCTTGACAACTCGCACGTTGGCCTGCACGGAGCGCGCGCGCTCGCGTGCCACGCGGCGCTGCCACCTGGCAGTGGGTGAACGCAAGGCAAGCCGTGAGAAACGCACACGCGCGAGGCAGACACTGAGAATCGCGGACGCGAGGCAAACAGTGAGAATCGCACACACGCGAGGCAAACGCAGAGAATGGCACACGCGAAGAAAATACTGAGAAAAGTGCTCACACGCGCGAGGAAGACACTGAGAATCGCACACGCGCGAGGCAAACACCGAGAATCGCACACACGGGGCAAGCCGTGAGAATCGCACACGCTTGAGGCAGACACTGAGAATCGCACACGCAGGGCAAGCCGTGAGAATCGCACATGCGCGAGGCAAACACCAAGAATCGCACACGCGGGGCAAGCCGTGAGAATCGCACACGCGCGTGTGCGCAAACGTGCACGCGGGCGAGTGGCGCGTGTGCACAGCGAGTGGGGCTTGTGCGTGATTGAGGTGTTTGGGTCAGGTTGCGTGTGCGTGCCAGTACCAGTACCAGGTGCCTGCCCCTCCCTCCCTCCCTCCTTTATTTGTAGAGAAACAAGTTCCCCCATCCCCCCCTACACACACCTCAGGTGCCTGACCCTCCCTCCCTCCCTCCCTTCCTCCCTCCCTTTTTTGCAGAAAAGAAGCCCTCCCCCCCCCCCACACACCTGAGGTAGTACCAGGTGCCTGCCACAGCGAGAGTGCCTAGACCCAGTGCGCACAGCTGTGGGTGGGTGGGGGTGGGGGTGGATGGGGGGAACGTTAGTATGCGCTCTGACCACGGGGGGGGGCAAGAAACTTATTTCCTGCAGTTACAGTTACATCGGCTTTCCAGCAAAGACTACCTCTAGTCCTAGTACCACCGCCTAGACCCAAGTCCAGTTCTGGCCCTAACAATTACTTGTGAGGGGCGGTAGCCACCAGCCGGCTGCCTGCCAACGTGCAGTCCCAGAGCAAGAAGGAGAGCTTTTGTGCGACGCCTCCAAAATAGGTCCTAACTGCTTCTAGGGGATAGGGGGTCAAGTGGCGCTTGCCAATCTACTTGACCGCCGTGGTGGAGGGGCCGGCGCCTGAGGGGCAGCCGGACCGTACACCACGGCTCTCCACCCGACCCTATCCTGAGCACGCTCAAACGCCGTGTCCGAAAAAGTCTTCCAATCAGAACGAGTGCCACTAGTTTCGCCTAGCTGCTGAATCAGTAGCTTAAGAAATAGTGTCGGGAGGAGGCTGGAGGCCGGCCTTGCTGCCGAGCCACATCCATTGTGCAGTCAAAAGTCGTACGAGGAAGACGAGAAGCCGGCATGCGCATCACATGGCCTAGCCACTGCATTGATCGCTTTGCCACAAGGCTCTCAATTGGCTCAGTGTCGCACGCCTGCCGAATATAAGTTAATCTGTGCCGGTCGACCAGGCGCACACCCAGAATGCGACGAAGGCAGTTAGAGTGGGCAACCTCCAATCGAGTCAGTTGTGTTTTAGTAGGGGCCCATGTTTCGCAGCCGTACAGAAAGTGGGGCAGCACGAAAGTGTTGTAAAACCGCATCTTAGACTGCACTTGCATCTTCTTGCTGGCCCAAATCTTATCAAAAGACGCAAACACGCCCAGCGCGCGACCGACACGCACACCGATCTCCTTTCCACACCACCACTCTGGGTTATCCAACTCCCTAGATACTTAAATGCAGAGACGGTCTTCACTTCACCACCAGTCAGCGCAAACGTGGGCAGATCAGCGTCAAAATCTGCTGGCAAAATCATCACTTCTGTCTTGGCGGCGTTGATTTGCATGCCAAAGCTAGAGGACACTTTGTCAAGGATTTTCAGCATAAGCGTCAACTGAGCTGGGTCATCTCAGAACAAACATAAATCGTCGGCATACATCAGCATTACTATGCGCTCAACCGACGACGACAACACAGAGCCGCCGGCTTGGGTCATGACTGACACGCCAGCCCCCTCTGGCATCATGTCCGGCGCCTTTTTCACTATGTGGTCAATAAAAACATTGAACAACACAGGAGCAATGACGCACCCCTGTCGCACACCAGACGACACGGGGAATTTGTGCCCGATTTTCCCGGCCAGCCGCACGGCAGCTGCAGTGTTGGTGTGAAGATCCTCCAACAGATCAATAATGTGCGGATGAACACTATACAATCTAAGGACTCTCCACAGTGCCGCACGGTTTATGCAATCGTAAGCTTTAGAAAAGTCGACAAATGCCACAGCCATGCATTGTTTGTACTTGTCTTGGCGGCGTTGATTTGCATGCCTGCAGGCACGGTACATATTTTGGGGGGGGGGGGTCTGACCCCCCACCCCCCTGCCCTCTCGCTGAATACACCATGCATGGAGTCGGGACCAAGGCGCATGGCTTCCTTACAGAAAGGGCTGTCCATAGCAATGTCTAAGTCGCCAAAGGATAGCCAAAATAACCCCCCAAATGCAGCCATATCATGGCTTCGATGGCCCCCACCAAGGAGTGTGGAGGCTCCAGTTCACACTTTCCAGGCAGATTCAGGGTTGACTGTCCTGAGGTGTTTTGCTGTGCTCTCCAAGGAAATTCAGATGGCAACGGTCCCGTCTCAATCTATGAAGGTTGCTCAAATCCCTAGGTGGGCACTTGGTGCACCGTAGGGAGCACGCGGGGGAGTTGGGGCATTGAGGGGGGTGGACCCCCACCCTATTAACCCAGGCTCCTTTCTGAGAGTGGATTCGTGCTCCTCTCATGAAGGCGGTTCCAA
>VFSX01000253.1:147500-167500 GCA_016618255.1 Chlamydomonas sp. UWO 241
TGTGTGAGTGCATGTGTGTGTGTACGTGTACGTGTGCGTGTGTGTGTGTTTGTGTGTGTGTGTGTGTCTGCGTGTGTCAGTGTGTGTGTATGTGTGTGTCAGTGTGTGTGTGTGTGTGTGTGTGTGTGTCAATGTGTGTGTCAGTGTGTGTGTGTGTGTGTGTGTCAGCGCACAGCCTGTGATGACGGACACCGCGTCGCCTGCTCCGAAGGTCTCATGCACGGTTGGAGTTTATGTCTCTTTTTCTGCCGCTTTCTACCGAAATTGCCCTTTGCCTTTGCGCCCCCCCGGTTTAAATATTAATAATGTTCACTGAGAGGCATTCTGCGCCTCCCGGAAACGATTGTTTTTTCTGCAACAAAATTCTGCGCCGGGCTGCAGCCTGGCTCCCAGCAATTAGTTAGGCGAAAATGCAAAGGGCAATTACGATATGTAACAACCTGGAATGGAATGTGTGTTCGAGCGCGTATGTGTGGGGGGAGGGGGGTACATGTGTGTGTGTGCATGTGTATGGGGGCATGTGTGTGTGTGCGCGCGTGCATGTGCACGTGTATGTATGTGTGTGTAGGTGTGTGTGTGCGCGTATGTATGTGTGTGTGTGTGTGCGTGTGCACACCGCACCCCTATGTGTCCCACACGGTGTCCATGTGAACTCTGACTACAATGTGTTTGTGCTGCCGACCACAACACTCATGCAAGCAGAGGGGGAGGGGGGGGGCAGCCCACATGTGTGCGTGCGCACGTGAGTGTGTGTGTGTGCATGTGTGTGCTTATCTGCTTTCTGTCTGTCTGTCTCTCTGTCTGTCTGTCTGTCTGTCTCGCTGACTGTTTTTATATATGTCTGTGTGTGTGTGTACCACCCCACTATGTGTGTGCAATTTGTTCACTCACAGCACCGACGGTCACCTGTGCCGCGGACAGCTTCGGCTTGAGCAGCGCAGCCCGCAGTGACTGCAGCTGCACGGTGTCGGTGCGGCTGCGAGTGTGTGTGCGCGTGTGTGTGTGTGCGTGTGTGTGTGTGCTTATGTTTGCATAATAACAAATAAAAACTTGGGCAGTGCAGCGCAGCGACTGCAGCTGCACCGTGTCGGTGCGGCTGCGTGTGTGTGTGCGTGTGTGTGTGTGTGTGTGTGGCTGCAAATTGTAAAAAATGCATGAGCAGTGCAGCGCGGCGCAGCGACTGCAGCTGCACGGTGTCGGTGCGGCTGCGTGTGTGTGTGTGTGCGTGTGTGTGTGTGTGTGTGCGCGCGTGTGTGTATGTGCTTATGTTTGCAGAATTGAAAATAAACTTGAGCAGCGCAGCGCGGCGCAGCGCAGCGACTGCAGCTGCACAGTGTCGGTGCGCTGCGTGTGCACACACGCACACACACACGCACACACACACACACACACGCACACACCTGTACAGATGTGCCAGCAGCTGGAACTGCCGGCTCACGCGCAGGTCGGCGCGCAGCGTCTCGAGCGTCTCCCCCCACCCACCCAACCACCAATGTACACACCCACCCACCCACCCACACCTGTGCAGATGTGCCAGCAGCAGGAACTGCCGGCTCATGCGCGGGTCGGCGCGCAGCGTCTCGAGCGTCTCCTCCCCCGCCCCCACACACACGTACACACACACACACACACACACACACACACCTGTACAGATGTGCCAGCAGCAGGAACTGCCGGCTCACGCGCGGGTCGGCGCGCAGCGTCTCGAGCGTCTCCTCCCCCGCCCCCACACACACGTACACACACACACACACACACACACACACACCCCTGTACAGATGTGCCAGCAGCAGGAACTGCCGGCTCACGCGCGGATCGGCACGCAGCGTCTCGAGCATCTCCCCCCCACCCACCCCCCACCCTACCCCCACCCCCACACCTGTACAGATGTGCCAGCAGCAGGAACTGCTGGCTCACATGCGGGTCTGGCGCGCAGCGTGTATAGCATCCTCCCCCCCCCACACACGCAGACACACACACACACGCACACACACGCCTCATACGCACACACCTGTACAGATACACCAGCAGCCGGAACTGCCGGCTCACGCGCGGGTCTCGAGCATCTCCTTCCCGCGCAGTACACGTCACACACCTCAGATGTGCCATGCCGGCTCACGCGCGGGTCGGCGCGCAGCGTCTCCGCGCACCCCCACCCACCCCCCACCCCACACCCACACACACCTGTACACGCACGCACACACACACACACATGCACACACCTATACAGATGTGCCAGCAGCCAGAACTGCCGGCTCACGCGCGGGTCGGCGCGCAGCGTCTCGAGAATCTCCTTCCCGCGCACACCCACCCACCCCCCACCCACACCACAACCCCACCACACACCTGTACAAGCCGCACACCACACCCGCCCCCCTGTTACAGCAGTTGTGCCAGCAAGCGGAACTGCCGGCCTCCGAGGCCGGCGCGGGTCGGCGCGCAGCGTCTCGAGAATCTCCTTCCCCCCCCCCCCCCCCCCCCACACACACCTGTACACGCACGCACACACACACACGCACACACCTGTACAGATGTGCCAGCAGCAGGAACTGCCGGCTCACGCGCGGGTCGGCGCGCAGCGTCTCGAGCATCTCCTTCCCGCGCACACCCACCCACCCCCCACCCACACCCACAACCCCACACACACACACCTGTACACGCACGCACACACACACATGCACACACCTATACAGATGTGCCAGCAGCCGGAACTGCCGGCTCACGCGCGGGTCGGCGCGCAGCGTCTCGAGAATCTCCTTCCCCCCCCCCCCCCCCCACACACACACCTGTACACGCACGCACACACACACCCGCACACACCTGTACAGATGTGCCAGCAGCAGGAACTGCCGGCTCACGCGCGCGCGGGTCGGCGCGCAGCGTCTCGAGAATCTCCTTCCCCCCCCCCCCCCCCCCCCACACACACCTGTACACGCACGCACACACACACACGCACACACCTGTACAGATGTGCCAGCAGCAGGAACTGCCGGCTCACGCGCGGGTCGGCGCGCAGCGTCTCGAGCATCTCCTTCCCGCGCACACCCACCCACCCCCCACCCACACCCACAACCCCACCCACACACCTGTACAAGCACGCACACACACACCCGCACACACCTGTACAGATGTGCCAGCAGCAGGAACTGCCGGCTCACGCGCGGGTCGGCGCGCAGCGTCTCGAGAATCTCCTTCCCGCGCCCCCCCCCCCCACACACACACCTGTACACGCACACACACACACACACGCACACACCTGTACAGATGTGCCAGCAGCAGGAACTGCCGGCTCACGCGCGGGTCGGCGCGCAGCGTGTCGAGCATCTCCTTCCCGCGCGCGTCCGGCGCACTTGCGGACGACACGAGCTCAGTTGCAGCGTACGAGAGGATGCAGTCTACCAGGTCAGCGGTGCGCCAGTACTCGCTGCGTGGGGTTGAGGGAAAGAGGCAGTAAATAAGTAACAGGTAGAAACGGCAAGGAACACGGCATCACGGTAGGCGGTGTCGGGTGTCGATAGCAGGCACGAGCTCAGTTGCAGCGTACAAGCGGATGCAGTCGACGAGGTTAGCGGTGCTCCAGTGTTCGCTGCGGCAGTAGCATACAGTAACATAAAAGTAACAGCGAGTAGTGGTAATTCGCATGCACAGGGTGTCCCGGTGGCGGCGTGCGAGAGGATGCAGTCTTCCAGGTCGGCGCTGCGCCAGTGCTCGCTGTGGGGGTGAGAGAAAGGGAGAGTTAATAAGTAAGAGCAAGGAACGGCAAGGAAAAGGAAGCATCGGTAGGCGGTGTCAGGTGTCGATAGCAGGCACGAGCTCGTTTGCAGCGTACGAGAGGATGCAGTCAACTAGGTCGGCGCTGCGCCAGTGCTCGCTGCGTGGGGTTCAAGGGTTCAGGGGGCGGGGCTCAGGGTGGCTCAAGGGTGGTCCAAGGGGCTCTCCGACCGTGTGCGTGCCGCCTCAGGGGGCCAACAAGTATTGCGGGAGATGTGATGCGTTGCGTGTGCCGGGTGTCGATAGCAGGCACGAACTCAGTTGCAGCGTACGAGAGGATGCAGCCGACGAGATCGGCGCTGCGCCAGTGCTCGCTGCGTGGGGTTGAGGGACAAGTAACAAGTAACACGGGGTTTCCAGCTCAGCAGGCTACTCTTCTTCTAGAGACACCCGCCGATACTCCAGCACACTTAAGTACTAGAGTACCGCCGGCTCCCGGCCGATAGACTACCGCTCCCGCCGGCTAGACTACCCCAAACAGCGGTCTCTGAGAGACATGTCTGGCAAGGAGCATATAGGAGAGGACCTTCCTCAGGGTCACAGTAGTGGCCTTGTGGCCAGTCAAGCCGGCAGAGCCGACTGGCGCTGACTGGAACGGTCCCCGCCTGGCAGTGCATGGCTGTCCAGCTCTCGTTTGCATGGGGCTCAGCCGGCGCCCCATGCCTCATGCATGGCCAGGTCCCACCCTCCAGGGGTGCATGGACGACAGAGTTGTCATGGAGGCTGCCTGAAGACCTTCCAACGCCAGTCACCGGCAGACGAGCGACCCCGAGGATGAGCGCGGTGACGAACGCTGCGATTGGTAAAGCGGATTTACTCTGTGTTGCCTCGGCGGTCGCCACCGCTGAAGCCGTGATGGTAGCCCGCCTCCACGGGCTGCCATCTTGACCAATGTCCAGCATGCATTGACGGGCGCCAGCTCCTCCGCTCGTCGACCAACTCGTCGAGATCGGTGCCGCATGGCGTCCTGCATGGGGGGAGGATAAGGCCGTCTCCCAGCACGGGCCGCGGCAGCGCCGCGGCTACTCGCCAAGCCATGGCAGCGCCGGGCAAGCCGCTCCTGAAGTGTTCCACCGAGGGCAGTCTAGCAGGAGCCAGGCCAGTCGTATTTTACCCCGCTCGTCAGCGGCACGGAGATCCTCGTCACCAGCAGCGCCGCATTGCTGGGTCCAGGGCTCGGCGACGAGAACGCGCCTCCGTTAATCGAGCCCCAGGGGTTGAGGGAAAGAGGCAGTAAATAAGTAACGGGTAGGAACGGCAAGGAACAGGACACCATGGTAGGCGGTGTCGGGTGTCGATAGCAGGCACGAGCTCAGTTGCAGCGTGCGAGAGGATGCAGCCGACGAGGTCTGCGGTGCGCCAGTGCTCGCTGCGAGAGTGAGAGAAGGATTAAGAAAATAAGTAACAGGAACGGCACGTAAAATGACAGGACGTAACGGTCGGCGGTGTCGGGCGTCGATAGCAGGCACGAGCTCGGTTGCAGCGTGCGAGAGGATGCAGCCGACGAGGTTGGCGCTGTGCCAGTGCTCGCTGCGGGAGTGGGAAAAAGATACAGTGAATTAGTAACAGGAACGGCAAGGAAAAGGACAGGACGTAACGGTAGGCGGCGCCTGGTATCGATAGCAGGCACGAGCTCAGTTGCAGCGTACGAGAGGATGCAGTCTACCAGGTGTGCGGTGCGCCAGTGCTCGCTGCGTGGAGTTGAGGGAATGAGGCAGTAATAAGTGACAGGTAGGAACGGCAAGGAAAAGGGCATGACGGTGATGATGATGATGGATCTTACAGTCTGTGTGACACCAGTAATGATGTATAAGACCGGTGTCGGCGCTAGCGCCCGACACCTTAAACTCAGTTTCAGTGGGAAACTGGCTGGCTACCTGGTAGGGTTGAGGGTAAACCCCCACACGCGCGCACGCACTGGACCTAGACAGGACACTGGGCCCCCAGATCCACCCTATACCACCCAGGTAGTGACAGCAACGCATTGTTGGTGTGCGCTTGTGTTCTACTACTAGTCCCGCCGCCGCCATTGGCTCCAGCAATCTCCTCCATGCCCGCCAGCAATCTCCTCCACGCCCGCCAGCAATCTCCTGTATCCCCGCCAGCAATCTCCTCCGTGCCCGCAATCAGTCTCCTGTATGCCTGCCAGCAATCTCGTCCATGCATGGGCGCCGCCATGCGATCTCCATGCGCCGCGCCGCGCTCCATGCGCGCCAGCACCCGTACCACCCGCCTCATCCCCGTTCTTTAGCCATTCCCCGTGACACCTATGGCTGATCCTTGTTCCGCCGTCCCCTTTGGCATCTGTAACCCGTATCCTCTTCCTGTAGCCTCATTCCCCGTTCTTAACCGCCATCTCCATTATGGTGCCCGCCCGCTGGTGGGGCCTCGCCTAGCCCCATGCCGCACGGCTAGTGTATTGATTGCTGCGCCATCTATAATCTGCGCCTTGGGGCAGGGAACCCCTGCGCCACAACCTCCTCACAAAGCCTAGACGCATGTGCCTCGCTTCCCATGTTTCTCAATTTCTCGCCATCCGCTTCCATGCTGCCGCCTGCAATCTCCTCCGCGCCCGCGAGCAATCTCCTCCATGCCCGCCAGCAATCTCCTCCATGCATGCACGCGCAGAGCGCCGCCATGCAACCCCCATGCGCCGCGCGCGCCATGCGTGCGCCGCGCCCGCCAGCTCCCGTAGCCTCAATCCCCGTTCTTTACCCATGCGCCGTGACGCATTAGCCTTGTCCGCCGTCCTATGGCATGCATAACCCGTAGCCTCATCCCCGGTAGCCGCATTCCCCGTTCTTAGCCGCCATCTCCATTATTGTGCCCGCCCGCTGGTGGGGCCTCGCCTCGCCCCATGCCGCACGGCTAGTGTATTGATTGCTGCGCCATCTATAATCTGCGCCTTGGGGCAGGGAACCCCTGCGCCACAACCTCCTCACAAGCCTAGCCGCATGTGCCTCGCTTCCCATGTTTCTCAATTTCTCGCCATCCGTCTCTCTATTCCATCCAGGCACAGTAAACCATTAGGAGCCGCAATCTGCTTGAGTTCCGATAGTTGTGAGAGGGGGTGCATGCTCGCCGCAATTCTCGCCATCGTGCATCGTGCTCTCCATCGCACCGCTGCCCCATCTGCCACATAGCCTCGCCCCATCAGGAACAGTTCACCAGTAGCGCTGTGCGTCAGAGCCGCTCAGGGTAAATTTCCAGATTTTCAGCCGCCCAGTACCAAGCGCAGTTGTCCCGGTTGTCCGCCATCGAGCGGCGCCAGGGCGGGAGCCCCTGGCGAAGAGCTTATGAACTTAACATGGAGGAACTTAACATGAACTTAACATCGGTAGGCGGTGCCGGGTGTCGATAGCGAGCACGAGCTCAGTTGCAGCGTAAAAAAGGATGCAGTCGACCAGGTCGGCGGTGCGCCAGTGCTCGCTGCGTGGGGTTGAGGGAAAGAGAGTAAATAAGTAACAACAAGGAACGGCAACTCTATCGCCCATGCCCCCCTGGAGGGTGGGACCTGGCCATGCATGAGGCATGGGGCGCCGGCTGAGCCCCATGCAAACGAGAGCTGGACAGCCATGCACTGCCAGGCGGGGACCGTTCCAGTCAGCGCCAGTCGGCTCTGCCGGCTTGACTGGCCACAAGGCCACTACTGTGACCTTCAAGAAGGTCCTCTCCTATATGCTCCTTGCCAGACATGTCTCTCAGAGACCGCTGTTTGGGGTAGTCTAGCCGGCGGGAGCGGTAGTCTATCGGCCGGGAGCCGGCGGTACTCTAGTACTTAAGTGTGCTGGAGTATCGGCGGGTGTCTCTAGTAGGAGAGTAGCCTGCTTAGCTGGAGACCCCGTGTTACTTGTTACTTGTTAAGGAACGGCAAGGAACAGGGCATCACCGGAGGCGGTGCCGGGCGTCGATAGCAGGCACGAGCTTGGCGGCAGTGTACGAGAGGATGCAGCCGACGAGGTTGGCGCTGCGCCAGTGCTCGCTGCGAGAGTAGCATCAGCAACATAAGAGTACCCCGGAAGGCTGGCGCGCTGCGTGGCCTTGCGGGCTCTCCTTGTGGAGCTCCCCTTGACGTGTAGCATAGGCCTAAACTCACGCCCCGGGGTCCTCCGGGCGCGTACGTGTAGAACCTGTAAAACCAACATAGGGGGGAGCGGGGTATACAATCTTCCATGTTCTCTAGGGACTGCTGCCAATGAAGCGTCTCTTCGTTTCACAACCTGCCCTTGCTGGTGGGGGTGACCCTAACTGTGTTCTACCATCCTGCAAAGTTTCATTGTGTGAATCAAAGTGTGGGGGCTGTACTGTACAAGTAAGGCGCTTGCTGCTGCCTCGGCCCAAAACGGCCTACGGGGTGTAAAATCCCCCTAGTCAGATCCAGTGCCACTTGAGCTGCTGCTGGCCTGGGCCTGGTACGGGGCTTGGCCTTGGTATTGTTCTTACATACCTTGGGCGTGCCTAGGCCAAGCCGGGGGCCGCCAGGTGTCCTTGGGCAGCCTCAGGGGTGCATGATGTGCATGCGTCCATGCACGCATGGGCGGCGCCATGCAACAACACCATGCACATAGACTAAGGCCATATTTTTGGGACCCTCTACTGGTCCAGCGGGTGTGGACCAGCTTAACTACAATATAGTGAATGTATATGCCAAGTGGGGGCCCTGGGGGGGCCTTGCTGCCCCTGCAGGGGTCGACTAGGGGATTGGTGGGCGGCATTTGCCTCAATTGGGGGCCCTCTAGAGTAACAGCGAGGAGCGGTAAGTCGCGTGCGCAGGGTATCTCGGTGGCGGCGTACGAAAGCATGCAGTCAACGAGGTCGGCAGTGCACCAGTGCTCGCTGCGAGAGTGAGGGGGAGAGCACACTTCCGTAGCCACGCTTTGTCTTTGCGCCTAACTAAGTCGGAAAACGCTCAGAAAAGGCTCCGTAAACGTGAAACTCTGTCCGAAAACGCGCCGTACAGGTAAAAAGAAAGTCCCCTTCAGACTCCGAACCCGGGTCAGGAGCCTCTACAAAGCCCTGCAAAGGCAGCGCAAACACGAAATCAATTTGAAAAAACTCGTAAAGGCCCAGCAAAGGCCTGTCTCGTAAATGCCCAGTAAGGGCCTAAATAAAGAGACCCTTCAGTGACTCCCGCAAAGGCAAAGCGTGGCTAAGGTATCACGATTGAATGTGTAAAAATGCGCACCTGAAGCTCGAGTCCCAGTTGTCGATGCTCGCGCCAATCGTCTGCTGGAACGTAGAGAGGCACGCGGTCATGTGGCCCGGCTGGGGGGGGGGGCAACAGGGTGTGTGGGGGGTCCGGGGAGTCAGCAGGTTGGGGTGGCAGCTGGCTGGGGTTAGACGTGAGCCATCACTCTAGAGACACGCGGTCATGTGGCCCGCCTGGGGGGGGGGAGGGGGGGACTACAGTGGGTGTGGGGTCGGTGAGTCAGAGCAGGGCGGGGTTGCAGCGGGCCACGCCCAGGCGCGAGCCGCAACCGTAGAGAGAGAGGCATGCGGTCATGTGGTCCAGCTGGGGGGGGGGGGGGGGGGGAGTACAGGGGGTGTGGGGGGTTCGGGGAGTCAGCAGGTAAGGGTTGCAGCTGGCCACGCCCAGACGCGAGCCGCAACCGTAGAGAGAGGCACGCGGTCAGGTGGCCCAGCTGGGGCGTGTGTGGAGGCAACAGGGGGGGTGCGGTGAGTCAAGAGCAGGGCGGGGTGGCAGCGGGCTGGGGTAAGGCGTGAGCCATCACTCTAGAGAGACGCGCAGCCATGTGGCCCGGCTGGGGCGTGTGTGTGTGGGGGGCAACAGGGGGTGTGGGGGGTCCGGGGAGTCAGCAGGGCGGGGTGGCAGCAGGCTGGGGTTAGGCGTGAGCCGCAACCGTAGAGAGAGAGGCACGCGGTCATGTGGCCCGGCTGGGGTGTGTGTGGGAGCCAAATAGGGGGTTTGGGGGGTCCAGGGAGTCAGCAGGTTGGGGTGGCAGCTGGGTGGGTGCAGGCTGAGCTTCGGCATGAGCCATCACTCTAGAGAGACACGCGGTCACGTGGCCCAGCTGGGGGGGGGGAGGGGGGGGACTACAGGGTGTGTGGGGTTGGGGAGTCAGCAGGGCGGGGTGGCAGCGTGCCACGCCCAGGCGCGAGCCGCAAACGTAGAGAGAGAGAGGCGCGCGGTCATGTGGCCCGGCTGGGGGGAGGGGGGGGCAACAGGGGGTGTGGGGGGTCCGGGGAGTCAGCAGGTTGGGGTTGCAGCGGGCTGGGGTTAGGCGTGAGCCATCACTCTAGAGAGGCACGCGGCCATGTGGCCCGGCTGGGGGGTGTGTGTGGGCAACAGGGGGGGGGGGTGAGTCAAGAGCAGGGCGGGTGGCAGCGGGCCATGCCCAGACGCGAGCCGCAACCGTAGAGAGAGAGAGGCACGCGGTCATGTGGCCCGGCTGGGGTGGGGGGGCAAAAAGGGGGGGTTGGGGGTCCGGGGAGTCAGCAGGTTGGGGAGTCAGCTGGGTGGCTGCAGGCTGGGGTTAGGCGTGAGTCGCCACTCTAGAGCAGCACGCGGTCACGTCGCCCCGCTGGGGTCGGGAACAACTGGGTGTGTGCGGTGAGTCAGAGCTCTACTAAGAGAGCCTGCAAGGCCACGCAGCGCGCCAGCCCCAGGCGGCGCCCCAGGCGGCGCCTCGATTTGCGCGGATGAGGCGGCGCCTCAGACGCGCCGAGACCGCCTCAGACGCATCCCCGACCGCCTCGGGCGTTGTCGCCGCCATCACTTGCGAGCCTCGGGAGTTGGGATTGTGGTAGGCAGCCGGTGAGGAGGCTCCCAACAGGTGCTCCGTAAGCAGCAATCATCAGCAGCAACCCCAGTGTCTGCATCTAGTTGCGCGTGTGCACAAGCCATACGCCTGCCACGCGCACACACACGCGTTCACACACACACACACACACACACACGCACACGCACACGCACACGTACACGCACACACACCTTGCATAGGTCGACCATGAACACACCGCGCGAGCGGCCAGACGCCACAGCTGCATCGTTGTAGCGACGGTACCCCTCCTCCAGCTGCAGCCTGTTGCGGCAGGGTGTGCGCGTGTGTGCAGGCGAGCAGCCGCGTGAGCGCACGGGCGCATCTAGTGCTTTGGTCGCCGCGCGCTGCATGGCGCCGCATGGGGCGTGCCTGCATGCTGGGATGCATTCGCGCGCCCTCCCCTCGACACCTGATGGTGGTCTTGCCGGAGCCGCGCCTCCCAAAAAATATGTACGTGGTCTCGGATGGCTTGAAGCCGCGAAGGTCGGAGGCCACGTACAGGCTGGGGGGGGGGCACGCACAGGTGTTGAGTGCATGGCGCTGCATGGCACATGGAGGTCATGCAGGTGTCGAGTGCATGGATGCCTGCTCGTGAGGTCATAGTCCCGCTGGAGCTGTGGAACTTATCTCGAAACCGCCTGCATTGGATTGTAAACTAAATGGATTGCCCACCTGAGGGGATCGAACTCTGTCTTTTCTGCCGTGCGGTCCGTGAACGGGTTCCGGCTGAGGCCGAAGGCCTTCAGCAGATCTGCGATACATCACAGCAGGAGCAGGGGGTGAGGAGCCTGGTGAGCACCTCGCCTCGCCGGCGGCGAGATCGCGCGCTCGAGTGATTGCACTCTGGCCCTCCTCTGCACCCAGGCCCTCCTCTGCACCTGTCGTCGGCATGGCGCGCAGACGTGCCGGTTACAACAGGACAAAGCGCAGCTGTAAACAACACGGGCAACACAGATTCCAATCCAAACGAGGTTGGTATGGGACATGAAACTGATATACAGATAGCTGTCGTTTGGGCCCATTGGTTATGGGCAGGTGGAGGAATAGACAGTGACATCCCGCGGCATAGACAGTGGGTGCTCGGTGCCCACGCTCCATCCTCCTGTGTGTCCGCCTCTCTTCCCTCCTCTACCCCAGCCACCGCCCGCTCGCGACCCACAGCGCCTGCAGCTTCACCCGGTCCCACGCCGCCTCGAAGCTGTCGAGCGCCGGCCGCACGTCCAGGAACATGGCGCCGGCCGGCACGCCGCTGTAGAAGTCGATCACGTAGCGCACCTGCCCGGCGTCGGGGTGTGGGGGTTGGTGGTGTGATGGTCGGGGCACCGCAGCATAAGGTCCCTATTATGTTTGGTAGGCCGTCCCAGATACCACGCCAGGGTGGCACGATAGGGGAAACGAAAACGAATACGGAGAACGATACGATACGGAACACGGGTTTCAAATGGGGGAATACGGTGGGGGAATACGGTGGAGAATACGGTGCTGCAGTTAAGGCGCCACACACGTGTGTGAGCACGCGCATCATCACCGTGGTGTCAACACGCGTGCAACACATCACCACCACTAGTCTTGCACTAGAAGCCCCATGGGTGGCCACCCTGTATACCTGAGAAGTGGCCAAGGGCCAAGGTCTAGGCCGTCGTGCGCGCGGTCGGAGTTGAACGGCCACCTCATCCTATTCCTTGACCGTCGTCGTCTAGTCCAGTGGGGTGTGGCCCTACGAAGCCTTACAAAACGCGCCCGTTTTGCATCATCCCCACCCTCAACCCCAATGAATTCACAACAGGAATGCCTCTGCACTCCCCCCCCCCCCAAAGTCAAAACTTAGACCTCGGATGTCTAGTCGTGGCGGTCAAACACCCAAACACACACACACACACTCTCTCTGGGACCCTTCCCACCCAGCCGAAATCGGCAGTTTCGACTCTTTTTTTTGCAGTTTTTGCGTTCCCACCAAGCTGAAAATCGGTTGTTTATGGCGGGCGGAATCAGCCGAATATCGGCTGTGGACTGCCAAACTGCCGAGTGGTAAAATAGGTGTCGGCAATTCGGCTGTTTGCACCCCACCTCTCTGACGTGTCCCGCGCAGCACTACCCGTCCTTCCCTGCTGCCAAGAGCCTTGCCATGCCCAGACGCTGCGCAGGCCCAGCACGCAGCATGCAGCAGGGCATGTAGCAGGCAGCCCATGGGCATGCAGCAGCGCATGGGCATGTAGAAGCAGCAGCCCGTGGGCTGCAGTAGCAGCCCAGTGAATGCAGCCTGGAGTCCTGACCCTGGCCATTTTATGAATCTGCCAATCCATCGCCGGTGGGAACACAGGTTTGGCAGTTCAGCTGTCCCAAACTGCCGAGCCTTGCCGACCCAAACTGCCGACTCGGCTGGGTGGGAAGGGGCCCTCTCTCTCTCACCTCTCTCCCGCAACGGTCCACCACCCAGTCATGGCGGTCGAACGGCAGCGCAAAGCCGAGTGCGTTGAGCAGCCGCGCCTTGGGGCTGTAGTCCGCCGGGCGGCCGCGGAAGCGCTTGAGCCGCGGCGTGGCGCACTTGCCCGCGTGCATGCCCTCCCACGACATCACGTCGCGCCACGCACGCTCGTTCACACCGTTGTGGATCGACACGACGGCCCGCATGTCATCCGCGCGCGGGTCCCAACCCTTAAGAGGGGGGGGGGGAAGGGTACAATCAGAGTGCAAGCCATCAGAGCATCACCATCAGAGTGTCGCCACAGGACGCCAGCAGAGTTCACCATCAGAGCACACCATCAGAGCACACCATCAGAGCACCATCAGAGTTCACCATCAGAGCACACCACCAGAGCACACCATCAGAGCACACCACCAGAGCACACCATCAGAGCACACCACCAGAGCACACGATCAGAGCACGCCACCAGAGCACGCCACCAGAGCACACCATCAGAGCACACCATCCGAGTGCACCATCCGAGTGTGCCGTCAGATGATGCCATCAAAGCCACCATCAGAGCACGCCACCCGAGCACGCCACCAGAGCACACCATCAGAGCACACCATAAGAGTGCACCATCCGAGTGTGCTGTCAGATGTGCGGGGAGAGGTCAAGCTGGCCACGTGCAGCAGACTCTCTGTTGTTAGCACAAAGTCGAGACCACGGGGTAGCATTTACCTTTTTATGCATCGCGTTGAAGAACATCTGCTCGCTCGGGTACATCCACACCTGCGGGCATACCCATGCAGTACCGCACGTGAGCAGTCGGTGTTTCTCGAGTCTGGACATGGGCTTGCGTGCCCGGAACTTGGCTCTCAGAACCGTGCGTTGTAGTTCTTTGTAGTTCGTCACAACGGGGGACTGTGCTGAGGGGTCGGTGTGCGCCTCGCTGGCTTTTCGAATGAATAGACAGTGTGGATTAGTGCGAGGCAGGCGGTGTAGTGTCGAATCCTGAACGTGAATCTCAAGACGCGCAAGACGTGCGCAGGACCAGAGGTCCTGTGCACCCCTCCGGCACGGCGAAATAAGAATCGACAGTGCAGGTCGCAAGGCCAGACCGCAAGGGCAGGTCAGCGTGCGCACGACCGCACTGCGGCAGGTCGTGTGCTCCTTCCATGCACGCGAGCGAGAGTAGCCTTTTCGGGTCTAGTGTGTTTATTCAGGGTCTAGGCGCTCCCGGTGCGTTACGCTTTCGACGACAGAGCAGCCAGTGCCCCGCATGTGAGCACTAGAACGGCATGCAAATCATCACTCCTATGCACCTCCAGCTAGCCGCAGGCTCCCTCCCCCACAAAGCATTCTCGTCCCCACATGAGCCTGAGACGATCCGACACCGCCCCCATGCCAGTCAACCTGGTACCCACGATGATGCGTCACAGACGCGGTGCATCGGGCAGCTGAAAGGCGCGCGCGCGCGTGGACGGCGCGCTCGCGCGCGCATGTGGCACGCGGGGTGGGCGGGCGCGGTGGGTGTGCCCTGAGACATCGGCCCTGGCATCCATGATGATGCGTCCCGGGCACGGTGCATCGTGCAACCGTGGAAGGCGTGCGCGCGTGAGAGCGAGCGAGCGAGCGAGAGCACGCGAGGCGGGCACGCCCTGTGGGTATGCCCTGAGACATCGGCCCTGGCATCCATAATGATGTGTCCCTGCCAAGGTGCGCTGTGCCATGCAGCCGTGGCACACACGCACGCATGCATGCACGAGAGGGCGCGCAAGGCAGGCGCGCCCTCTGGGTATGCCCACCTGAGACCCGTCGCCCGGCTGGTGCTTGGGCTTGTCGCCCTCGTCGGGCTCCGCCATCGGGATGGTGCTCGCCTGGCGGCGGCGGTTGAGGTCGACGCCGCCGCTGCTGCCGCTGCTGCTGGGCGCCACGTCCAGCTTGGTGGGCAGCCCAGTGGTCGCGCTGAACACCTCGCGCGTGCGTGCGGACGACGGCACCGGGCACGACGACGCGGACTCGCCGCTGGCGGCCGCCGGCGGCTGCTGCGCCGCTGCGTACGAGCAGCTTGCGGGCTGCGACGCAAGCAACCGTGTTGCACGCGGGTGTGCGGGTGTGCGGAGCAGCTCGTCAGGCGTGCGTGGGTGTGTGGGGCAGGGTGGCTCAGCGTTCCCTCCTCAGCGCGTGCGCATGCGCACGTAGCTTGGCCCTGCATCCTCCAGGTCCCTTATCCTACCTGCCCACCAGCCGTCGGCGCCCCTGGCGAGCCATCCGCGCCTGCATGGGTGTGTGAGCGCATGGTTGGCCATGCAGCCATGCACCATGCAGCCGCATGCACGCGCTCAAAGGCATCGCCACTGCTCGAAACTGTGCCGAATCATCCAGGTGAGTCACCCACCACCGCAGTCGACGCCCTTGTTTTGATCTGCCAGGCGAGCAAATGCGCGCTGCGCACGCTCGTCTCCCTGCGCCATCCTCGCCTGGCCTGCTCAAGGTGGTAAACCGCAACGATATGAGGTATTTATTGATGTACACGAGGTTCTCGCCTCGCACTTTGTGTGGCCTCGCACTTTGTGGGGTTTCGACCGAAAGCTTTCGGCAGATTTCGGCTGCTTCCGATTGATTTCTACTGCTCGGCTGCTCTGCTGGTTTCGACTGTCGGCTGCTTTCGGCTGCTTTCGACTGCTTTCGGCTGCTCGGCTGCTTTCGGCTGGTTTCGCCTGCTCAAGGTACCTCATTTCTCCTTGACCACTCCCACACGCGCTGTGCACATCAACGTTCCACAGTCACACCAGACTAACGTATTACACGGGACTACCAACTCCCGAGGTAGGACGCCACGCCCCGCCCCGCGTGCAAGATAGTAGATGCTACTAGCGTTACTTCTACTAGCGTTAGCACGCAACTAGCTTCAGTGAGCGGTGTGCGATATATGCTAAGGCACGGCGGCCTCGCAACACACATGTCGCATGCCCCATGCAACACTCGCATGTACCCCACGCCACGCCCATGCGCGTGCACTCGGGACACACACCTACAGCCCGGGTCCCACGCCTGCACCTGCATATGCCCACTATAGCGCCACGCCACACCCCTCGCCTGTCGCCCCGCCTGCATGCATGTCCAATGGACACACGCAGCGGCCGTTGGCATCAGGGGTTGGTTGGCATTTTGCCCCCCCCCACACACACACACCACACACACACCAGGAACATCCCGCCGCGAGTCTACCGTGCTGAGGAGGTAGGGGCAGCAAGGGCGAGAGAGAGCGGGAGGGAGAGGCAGCCGCTCGTGCGTGTGCGTGTGGCGCACGCGCGCGCACACACGCCATGGAGCTGCTCCTAGCGCTCGGCAGCTCCGCGGTGCTGCTGCCCCTCGCACTCGCCGGCGGATGCTTCAGCTCCACGCCGGCACGGGGCGGCTCGGACGCGGGGTCGGCGCGCGTCATGAGCTACGCGGCGGACGAGGCCGCGGGGGGCGACCGGGCCAGCCCTCTTAAGGCGCCGGCGGCGGGGCCCGCAGGGGACGGCGACCCCAGCAGGACCAGCAGGGCGTCGCCGAAGGGCACGCACTCTTCGGGAAGGACCGCATCAGAGGCGGCCGTGTCGAGCGCAAAGTCGGTGGCGATCGACGGCACGGGCGGGGCCACGTCGTGGTCCGTCGGCGCTGCCGCTGCCGGCGCTGCTGCTGCTGTTGTCTCAGCCGGCCAGGTGAAGTCTGGAGGAGCAGACGGGTGGAACCCGCACCAACAGATCCAGGTATGTACGTGGGAGATGAAGGAGCGCCGCGCAGGGCTCGCGAGTGGTCTTGCGCCCTCCGATGGGGCCCCGTCCCACGAGTCCCCTGCCTTTATTATTCTCAATAACAAGTTCCAACCCTACCCCCTGCCTTTGGCAGTAGGTGGCCAAGAGATGAAGGCTTCCTTGGTACAGGTGCATCCTTCTGGGACTTGAATCGTATTATTGATGGTGTCCCTGATAGATTACCTAAAAAAAACAGGTCTAGGGGGCGCGATCCCGCGGGCCTGTGAACCCCACAGCCGTGCCCGCATGGGAAGGAGCCAGATCTGGGGGCCGAGTGCCCTGTCTAGGTCCAGCCCCGACCCACTAGCCCCCCACCACTAGTAGCCAGGCACCCGTCTGTAGACGAATACGCTGCCGGTAGGTGCGTCAACCACGACTGTAAACACCAGCATCATCATCATCAGGCGCACGGCGCGATGCTGGACGACCTGGACTACCAGACCGTCGGCGCTCCTACCCAAACTAATAGCCATGGGCGTGCCTCTGACGTGCGCGTCTTGTCCCTGCTTGGTTCACAAAGGGGATCAAAAGGGACCTAGGTTGTCAGTTGTAGAGCTCAGGGCCCTTACTATGCCCTCATTTGTGACAACTCCTCCCCTGGTGTACTGCACCGCGCCCTCGAGGTGCTAGAATGCTTGTACCCAGTACTTAAATAAGTACCCTACTGGATGGGACACGATTTGTCACAAATGAGGTCATAAGGGCCCCAAGCTCTATGACTGACAACCTAGGTCCCTTTTGATCCCCTTTGTGTACTTGGTTTGGGAGTTTTGAGGGCAGTTTGAGGGGTTGCGTGTAAAGCGGGCGGTGACCAGCTGGACGCCATGCTGTTGCGGTGCCCACCTGCCATCGCATGGCTCCACCGGGCCGTCATCGCCGTATGGCGGTCGGGGAGAGCCTTGAGGGAATGGAAGACTGCTATTATCACACCGTTATAGAAGGGGAGGGGTCCGCGTGACTCCCCTAGTAACTACCGCGGTATAAGCCTTCTCTCTATTGCCGGGAAAGTGTACGCTGCCATACTTCTGAACCGCGCCTCCACGCAGGTTGATGGTCAGTTGCATGAGGCTCAGTGTGGTTTCAGAAAAAGCAGAGGCACTGTTGATGCGATTTTTACTCTGGGCTCGCTGAGCGCGGCACATGCCGAGTACAAACAATGCATGTTTGTGGCATTTGTCGACTATTCTAAAGCTTACGATTGCATAAACCGTGCGGCACTGTAGAGAGTCCTTAAATTATATAGTGTTCATCCGCACATTATTGATCTGCTGGAGGATCTTCACACCAACACAGCAGCTGCCGTGCGGCTGGCTGGGAAAATCGGGCACGAATTCCCCGTGTCGTCTGGTGTGCGACAGGGGTGCGTCATTGCTCCTGTGTTGTTCAATGTTTTTATTGACCACATAGTGAAAAAGGCGCCGGACATGATGCCAGAGGGGGCTGGCGTGTCAGTCATGACCCAAGCCGGCGGCTCTGTGTTGTCGTCGTCGGTTGAGCGTGTAGGAATGCTTATGTATGCCGACGATTTTTGTTTGTTCTCGCATGACCCAGCTCAGTTGGCGCTTATGCTGAAAATCCTTGACAAAGTGTCCTATATCTTTGGCATGCAAATCAACGCCGCCAAGACAGAAGTGATGATTTTGCCAGTTACATCGGCTTTCCAGCAAAGACTACCCAAACATGGGCCCCTACTAAAACACAACTGACTCGATTGGAGGTTGCCCACTCTAACTGCCTTCGTCGCATTCTGGGTGTGCGCCTGGTCGACCGGCACAGATTAACTTATATTCGGCAGGCGTGCGACACTGAGCCAATTGAGAGCCTTGTGGCAAAGCGATCAATGCAGTGGCTAGGCCATGTGATGCGCATGCCGGCTTCTCGTCTTCCTCGTACGACTTTTGACTGCACAATGGATGTGGCTCGGCAGCAAGGCCGGCCTCCAGCCTCCTCCCGACACTATTTTCTTAAGCTACTGATTCAAGAGCTAGGCAAAACTAGTGGCACTCGTTCTGATTGGAAGGACTTTTTCGGATACGGCGTTTGAGCGTGCTCAGGATAGGGTCGGGTGGAGAGCCGTGGTGTACGGTCCGGCTGCCCCTCAGGCGCCGGCCCCTCCACCTTGGCGGTCAAGTAGATTGGCAAACGCCACTTGACCCCCTTTCCTCTGGAAGGCCTCCCCCAGTGAACCCCCCCCCCCAGGCGGCCAAAAAGCGGCCAAACTGCAAACCCTAAAGTTTTCGTATTTTTTCTCGGCCGTGAGGGGGTCAAACACAGCGCTCCCGACGTTATTCGCTTGCCGATATGTCCATATCGACCCCTTCATCGTGGGAGACTGTGCGGTTGAGAGACGGCGACATGCGGGGCGTCGAGGTCATGTTTCGCGACCATTTTCCAGCACCGTTTTTTTGAAACATGGCTTCGACGCCCCGCATTGCGCCGTCTCTCCACCGCACAGTCTCCCACAACAAAGGGGTCGATATGGACATATCGGCAAGCGAATTACTGCGCGAAGTCGCGCGGAGATTGCCTGTGCGCGACGCCCAATGACGCTAATCTCAGGATGCCCCCAAACCGGGCGCATCGCCTCGCCACGCCCCACGGGGACCAGCCCCCTGTCAGGTTCATGTTATGTGTGGTACGTATCAGCAGGAGGCGTCGCGAGTGGGCGGGAGGGGCGCGCAGAGTCGTTTGGCCATTGGAGGGTTGCATGGGGTTGTGACAGATGGTAGTCTTTCCTGGAAAGCCGATGTAACTGTAACTGTGACAGATGCCGTCATGCGGCGGCCCACGACGCCTCCCACCACACGCTATCGTCATGCATGCGTAGATCATGTGTATGAAAGGTAATCCCGCACGCGGGGAGCAGCGAATGAGGACGTTTTGCGATTTTGGTGTGGCTAGTTTTGGGCTGGAGGTTCACTGGGGGAGGCCGGAAGCAGTAAGCACCTATTTTGGAGGCGTCGCACAATAGCTCTCCTTTTTGCTCTGGGACTGCACGTTGGCAGTCAGCCGGCTGGTGGCTACCGCCCCTCACAAGTAATTGTTAGGGCCAGAACTGGACTTGGGTCTAGGCGGTGGTACTAGGACTAGAGGTAGTCTTTGCTGGAAAGCCGATGTAACTGTAACTGTGTTGTTGTTTGCGCTTGCCACCGAGTGCGTATGGGCTACCGTTCAGAGGTTGAGGCAGGTTGAGAGTTTACGTGTGAAGCGTGCACTGTGGTGCTGTTTGCGCCTGGC
>VFSX01000253.1:175000-180000 GCA_016618255.1 Chlamydomonas sp. UWO 241
ACACCTCCCCACTGCCACACCCCACACCCCCACACCCAACCAGATGGACACCAAACCAGATGGACCCAAACTCGACGTACGTGTCCAACGCCACACACAAACACACACACACAAACACACTCGCACACAGAGAGAGAGAGATATCGTTACAGAGAACTCTGAACGGCAGACCTAGATAGGCTGTTTCTGGTCATCATTGAAGAAATTCCATTTGGAGGCGGGTGACCAACCGTGCGCCAACAAGAGGGTGAATAACCTCATTCAAAAAGCAGTGGGGGAAAGGGGCAAATGCGGGTCACTGACGGCTGTGTTCGTCACTCCGCTTCGACTGAGTTTAAACTAGGTCTCGGCAGATTGACCTCCACAGTTGTGGAAATCTCGCTAAGAGGATCCATTCGGGTGTGACTCGCTTGGACAAGAGGTCCATGAACTCGGAGTGCTTGGAGATGTCGCGTTTGAAGTTGGAAAAGTGGGTGTTTGCGGAGGAACGGAACTTGACGGAGTGGGCGAAAAAGTCGCCGGCGCTGAGCCGGTAGGATGTGATGGCGCCGCCGGCATAGAGCGAAGTCATGTCCGGTCGGCGGTACGCGAAAAGGGCGGCAGTGGGGGGGTATATGATGTCGGGAGGGAGTGGGGGGGGAGAAGGGACGGGCGGGTGTGTGGAGATGGAGGGGCGGGGGGACGGGGGAGGTGGGAGGCGGCGGATGAGGGAGCCGATGAACGTAGCACGGTGCTTGTTGATCGTGTCGATGATGGGGAACGTACAAGGGGGGGAGGCATGCATCGTGGTGGTGGAGGTGTGCTCTGTGGTGTGAGGAGGGATGCCCTTGATGAGGCGGAGGAAGCGGTTGTGGGTTACTTCAAGTCGGTGGATGTGGGCCTTGTTCAACGTCCATGTCTGGCAGCCATACAGTAGGGCAGAGATCACAAAGGCGTTGTAGAGGTGGATCTTGGTAGTGGGAGAGATTGAGTTGGAGTTCCAGAACCGGGGAGTGAGACGGTTGAAGGCGTACCAGGCACTTCCGATCCGGCGTGAGATCTCTGAGTCGAGGATGTCGGAATCAGACGTGTTGGGAGCGTCATCAGAAGGGGCGGGGGGGGAGGACAGAATACTTCCCAGGTATTTGAACTTGGAGGTGGAGTGGACCAGGTGGGGGGTAGATGAGGAGTTGGAGGGGATGGTGATAGGGGCGGAGGGGACGGTGTGGGCAGAAGGGTGGCCGAGGGATTGTGCCACGGTTTTGTCGTAGTTGATCGCAAGGGCCAGGTCTGAACAGATGCGGTCGAGGAGGGTGAGCATGGTGCGGAGGTCTTCCTCGGAGGGGGCGAGCAGGGCGATGTCGTCGGCGTAGAGAAGGGGGGAGGATGGTGGTCAAAAAGTCCTTGCGGGACTCAGGGGTGTACAGTTTTTCGTCGATCATGTAGCCAATTTGAATGCCAGCGTTGGGGAGCTGGGCAATCAGGGACCGGACAACTGTGTCGATGTGATGATGGATCTTACAGTCTGTGTGACACCAGTAATGATGTATAAGACCGGTGTCGGCGCTAGCGCCCGACACCTTAAACTCAGTTTCAGTGGGAAACTGGCTGGCTACCTGGTAGGGGTGAGGGTAAACCCCCACACGCGCGCACGCACTGGACCTAGACAGGACACTGGGCCCCCAGATCCACCCTATACCACCCAGGTAGTGACAGCAACGCATTGTTGGTGTGCGCCTGTGTTCTACTACTAGTCCCGCCGCCGCCATTGGCTCCAGCAATCTCCTCCATGCCCGCCAGCAATCTCCTCCACGCCCGCCAGCAATCTCCTGTATGCCCGCCAGCAATCTCCTCCATGCCCGCCAGCAATCTCCTGTATGCCCGCCAGCAATCTCGTCCATGCATGGGCGCCGCCATGCGATCTCCATGCGCCGCGCCGCGCTCCATGCGCGCCAGCACCCGTACCACCCGCCTCATTCCCGTTCTTTAGCCATTCCCCGTGACACCTATGGCTGATCCTTGTTCCGCCGTCCCCTTTGGCATCTGTAACCCGTATCCTCTCCCTGTAGCCTCATTCCCCGTTCTTAACCGCCATCTCCATTATGGTGCCCGCCCGCTGGTGGGGCCTCGCCTCGCCCCATGCCGCACGGCTAGTGTATTGATTGCTGCGCCATCTGTAATCTGCGCCTTGGGGCAGGGAACCCCTGCGCCACAACCTCCTCACAAAGCCTAGCCGCATGTGCCTCGCTTCCCATGTTTCTCAATTTCTCGCCATCCGCTTCCATGCCCGCCTGCAATCTCCTCCACGCCCGCGAGCAATCTCCTCCATGCCCGCCAGCAATCTCCTCCATGCATGCACGCGCAGAGCGCCGCCATGCAACCCCCATGCGCCGCGCGCGCCATGCGCGCGCCGCGCCCGCCAGCTCCCGTAGCCTCATTCCCCGTTCTTTACCCATGCGCCGTGACGCATTAGCCTTGTCCGCCGTCCCCTGGCATGCATAACCCGTAGCCTCATCCCCGGTAGCCGCATTCCCCGTTCTTAGCCGCCATCTCCATTATGGTGCCCGCCCGCTGGTGGGGCCTCGCCTCGCCCCATGCCGCACGGCTGGTGCATCGATCGCGTCGCCATCTAATAATCTGCGCCTTGGGGCAGGGAACCCCTGCGCCGCAACCTCCTCACAAAGCCTAGCCGCATGTGCCTCGCTTCCCATGTTTCTCAATTTCTCGCCATCCGTCTCTCTCTTCCATCCAGGCACAGTAAACCATTAGGAGCCGCAATCTGCTTGAGTTCCGATCGTTGTGAGAGGGGGTGCATGCTCGCCGCAATTCTCGCCATCGTGCATCGTGCTCTCCATCGTACCGCTGCCCCATCTGCCACATAGCCTCGCCCCATCAGGACCAGTTCATCAGTAGCGCTGTGCGTCACAGCCGCTGAGGGTAAATTTCCAGATTTTCAGCCGCCCAGTACCAAGCGCAGTTGTCCCGGTTGTCCGCCATCGAGCGGCGCCAGGGCGGGAGCCCCTGGCGAAGAGCTTATGAACTTCACATGGTTATGAACTGTGATGTAGACATTGAAGAGGAGGGGGGAGAGGGGGCAGCCTTGCTTGACGCCAGCTTTGAGAGGGAAAGGGGCGGAGTATGCACCGTTGACTCGGGCTCTGGCGGTGGCACCAGAGTAGAGGCTTTCGATGCGTGCAAGGAGGGCAGGGTGCGCGCCGCGGTGGAGGAGGGTTTTCCAAAGGGCGGCGTGGTTGACACTGTCGAACGCCTTGGACAGGTCGAGGTAAGCCACATGGAGGGGGGCGTGGGCGCGGTGTGACTCCTCTTGGCGGCGTCGTAGGGTGAAGATGGCATCGGAGGTGCCACGGCCCGGACGGAAGCCAAACTGGGAAGTGGGGAGGGTGGGCTCCAGCTGGAGCTTGAGGCGGTTGAGGAGGATGTGAGTGTAGACCTTGCCAGCGACGGGCAGGAGGGAGATGCCGCGGTAGGAGTTGCTGCGCGTGGGTGGGCCCGAGGATGCGCCCTTGTAAAGGGGGCAGATTTCTGCTTGGTTCCACGCGGCGGGGATGGAGGTGGTGTTCCAACAGGTAAGGATGATCTGGTGGAGGGCGGTTGCGGTTGCGGTGCCGCCGTGTTTGAGGAGGGGGGAGGTGATGTCGTCAGAGCCGGGGGCAGAGTTCCTGAGGGATTTGATCGCGGAGACCACCTCGCTCAGAGAGGGAGGGGAGGCAAGGGGTTGGGAGAGAGGGGGGGAGGCGGGATGGGGGGGCCGAAAGTGGAGGCAGGAGGAGGGGAGGGAAGGGGAGGGGGAGGAGGAGGAAGGGGACGGGTGAGGGGGAGGGAGGGGGGGGCGGGGGAGGGGGAGGGGGAGGGGGCGGGACGGGTAGGGGGACGGGGAGGGAGGGGGAGGGGGACGGAGGCGGAGCGGGGGTAGTGTAGGAGGAGGAGGGGGAGGGAGACGGGGCGGTGCGGGGGTGGTGGGTGTGAAGATGAGGTGGGAGGCGAGGGTGGCTTCGTCGACTTCCGAGCGGAGTGGAGTGTGGAGGACACGGAAATATTCTCCAAACGCGTCTGCCACCGCCTGAGCTCCAAAGCACAGGTGGTCGCCGACACGGAGGGCAGGGAGGGCGGCGGAAGGGGGGCGGTCGACGAGTTTGGACAGCATGCGGTGGGCGGAGTGGGGGTTGCTGTCGTCAAAATCGCACACACTTGCACACACACACGTACACACAACAGATGGACCCCAACACGACGCACACCATCGCAGCGTTTGTCACCGCGCTCACCCTCGGGGGCACTCATCTGCCGGTGACTGGCGTCGGCATTGGTCTTCAGGCAGCCTGCCATGACGACTCTGTTTGCCCAGGCCCCCCTGGAGGGTGGGACCTGGCCATGCATGACGCATGGGGCGCAGGCAGAGCCCCATGCATGGAGTTGGACAACCATGCACCATGCCAGGCGGGGACTTTTCTGCTTCAGCGCCGCCAGTCGGCACAGCCGGCGTGGTTGGCCTCAAAGGCCAGGAGGAGGACGGTCCTTTCCTATACGCTCCTTGCCAGACATGTCCCTCAGGGACTTGTTTGGGTCTAAACTAGCCGGCGGGAGCGGTAGTCTAGACGGCAGGTAACCGGCTGGTGGCTATCGTCCTTCACAGGGCGGTGGCACTAGGACTAGTGTTGTCTTAGCTGGAATGCCATGTAACTGTAACTGTAACTGTAACGACGCACACACACACAAACACACACACACACACACACACCAGATGGACCCCAACACGACGCACACACACACACACACTCGCATACACACCAGATAAAACCCGCCACGACACACACGCACACACACACACACACACACACTCACCCAGATGGGCCCCAACATGACGCACGCACACACGCACACACACACACACACACACCAGATGGACCCCAACACGATACACACACACACACAGATCGACCCAAATGCGACACACGTGTCCAACGTCTCCAACGGAACACCGTTCTATGTCGCACCCGAGG
>VFSX01000253.1:182500-230000 GCA_016618255.1 Chlamydomonas sp. UWO 241
GAGTCTGGCCTCCACCGGCTGCAGACAGTGACCATGCCAAAACCGGCTTGTGATATCACAGCCCACAACCAATGTCAAGCGGCCGGACCCTGTTCTAGCTAGCCCTTCAAAATGCTACAACTGAGAAGGGTGGGTGAGTGGTACAGCTCAGAGGGAAAACCTCCGAGCCACAAAAGGATTGAGAATTGGAGCGGTGCTAGCGACCCAAGCTGACGGAATGGAAGCTTAGGTGCCAAGCACCGCTCTTAGTTCTGTACTTCCCCACTTATACAACTCACAACAGACAACCAACCACCACCAAAGAACAAGCAACAAGCAACAAGCAACAACCAACAACAACACCAATTGACAAACGACAGCCAACAACCAACAACCGACAACCAACAGCCAACAAACAACAACAAACAAACAACAACCAACAGACAACAGCCAACCAACCAACCTCCAACAACCACCCAGGTCGACACGCACATGAAGCTCACAAGGGCATCCAACGCCAACTCGCTCGGCAGCATATCATCTGGGAGCTGTAGCAACAACTAACAACTCACAACAGACAACCGAAAGCCAACAGCCATCAAATCAACTTCCAATAACCACCCAGGTCGTCACGCACATGAAGCTCACAAGGGCGTCCGACCTCTGCTTTTTCGGCGTCATCATGTGGGAGTTGTACCAACGGCTAACAGCCAACCACCAACAACCAACAGCCACCAAAACCACCTCCACCAACCACCCAGGTCGTCACGCACATGAAGCTCACAAAGGCGTCCGACGTCTACTCGTTCGGCGTAATCATGTGGGAGCTCTACCGCTGCATGCCGCCGTGGCTAAAGACCATCACGGGGTACCAGCAGAACCCCCGGTTTCGGCGCTTCCCGTCTGACAGTCCAAAGTGCTACGTTGTGCTGTGCGCGCGGTGCGTTTCTAAGATTATTTCTGTAGGATTATCCTGTTCCTATTCTTCTCCTGTTTGTTGTATGTTTGTATTTTGTTGTAATTTGGTGTGCATGGCAGAGCCCCAGGTTCGGGCGCTTCCCGTGAAGGACAGCCCCAAAGGCCTGCGTCGTGCTGTGCGCGCGGTGCGTTTCTTGGGGCTTGAATGTGTTTGGGGTTCTAGGGTTTAGGGCAGGTTAAGTTTTTCTGGGGTGTGTGTGCCAATATAGCTCACGGTTCCGGCGCTTCTAGTCTGACAGCCTCAAGTGCTACGTTGTGCTGTGCGCGCGGTGCGTTTCTTGTTGGGGGTTTCATGTGTTTGGGATTCATGATAGGGGTTCGCTAAACGGTTCGTGTTTTCAGGGGGGGGTACCAGCAGAACCCTCGGTTCCGGCGCTTCCCGTCTGACAGTCCCAAGTGCTACGTCGTTGCTGTGAGCGTGGTGGGTCTCTAGGATTGTGTTTGCATTTGTTGGATTTTGTGTTTTGTTGTGTATTAGTTGGATTGTGTTGGATTGTATTTGTTGGATTGTATTTGTTTGTATTTGGCCATCCCCACCCAACCTGGGCCCACCCCAGGGGGAAAAGTGGCCAAACGGGCAACACCAAACTTTGGGGATTTATTGTGGCTTCCCTGGTTGACCAAATCCACTTTTGACGAGTGCTTTTTAGTTGCCGCCAATCTCATTTAGACGCATGCGTCGTGGGTGGTCGTGGCTTGGAGAGACGGTGAAATGCGGGACGAAATCGTTTGGCGTCAAACGTTACACGTCACGGTTGCGTTTGACGCCAAACAGTTTCGTTCCGCATTTCACCGTCTCTCCAAGCTACGGTCACCCACGACGCATGCGTCTAAATGAGATTGGCGGCAACTAAAAAGCACTCGTCAAAAGTGGATTTGGTCCAGAGGCGACGCAAAACATGCCGAAAGTTTGGTGTCGCCCAGCGCAGCAGCCCCGGCAACGCGGCACGTAACGGGACCCAGCGCCCCGTTAAGTTAATTCTATGGGTGGTACCGAGCGGTAGGAGGCGTCGCGAGGGGCTGGCTACCCCCAGCGGCGCGGCAGGAGGTTGGGTGCGACTTTTGCATGGCGCTCCGCAAGGCCCGTGCCGGCCCCACGACGCATCCCAGCACACGCTATCGACACGCATGTCTAACTTACGTGTCGGAAAGGCTTTCTGCACGCGATGGGGCCGTTTTGTCCACTTCGAGATTTTGGGGTGTGGCCACATTTTGGTCACAGGTTGGGTGGGGATGGCCATTTGTTGGATTGTTTTTGTTGGATTTGTTGGATTGTATTTGTTGTGTGTGGCGGAAGCCCACGTTCAGAGGCGCTCCCTGTCGGACAGCCCCCCAGTGCTGCGTCGTGCTGTGCGCGCGGCGCGATTCTTAGCGTTTGAATGCGCAGGCAGTATGCGCGATGGGTGGCTTAGGGTTAAGGATTGTAGGGTTTTAAGGGCTGGCTTGACGGACTCAGGATTCTTGCCGAACCCCGGGTTCAGTTGCTTCCCGTCAGACAGTCCCAAGTGCTGCGTCGTGCTGTGCGCGCGGTGGGTCGGGGTTTAGTAGGGGGCTTGCAGCTGGGTTGTGTTGCGGGTCCCGGCATTGCTGGAACTCTCTGGAGACCAGGGCTTTGGCAATTCCCATGTCAAAAACAGCCGGGTTTATTGCTAGGGGTAGGTGTCTCGTTTTGCGGTCTGAAGGGTGCTTGCCCCTGCCCGCGCCCGCACGACCGCCCCCCAGAGCTGCTGTCTGTGTGCGGCATTGTCATGGTTGCATGGCCTTGCCCCCCTCGGTTCCGGCACTTCCCATCGGACAGCCTCAAGTGCTACGACGTGCTGTGCGCGCGGTGGGTCTCTTAGCGTTTGAAGGTGTACTGGGCAGTGTGCGCGATGGTATGGTTTTTTTTTACAGTTAAGTGTCTTGTTTTGTGGTCTGAAATGTGCTTGCGGAACCCCGGGTTTGTGCGCATCCCATCGGACAGTCCCAAGTGCTACGTGCGTTTATACGATTGTATTTTTATTTGTTGGATTGTATTTGTCATGTGTGGCAGAGCCCCAGGTTTGCGCGCTTCCCATCGGACGGCCCAAAGTGCTACGTCGTGCTGTGCGCACGGTGCGTTTATACGATTGTAATTTTATTGTTTGGATTGTATTTGTTATGTGTGGCAGAGCCCCAGGTTTGCGCGCTTCCCATCGGACGGCCCAAAGTGCTACGTCGTGCTGTGCGCACGGTGCGTTTATACGATTGTGTTTTTATTTGTTGGATTGTATTTGTTATGTGTGGCAGAGCCCCAGGTTTGCGCGCTTCCCATCGGACGGCCCAAAGTGCTACGTCGTGCTGTGCGTCCGGTGCGTTTATAAAATTGTATTTTATACCATACAGGGCCTGTGCCTTCGCGAGTAAGTATTGTTTTGGATGCCCCCGCGAAGCTGGAAACGATTAAAATCTCGCAAAAATCGCGATTTGGGGCGTCAAATCGACCGAAATCGTCGAAAAACGACCCCCGCGGAGCGATTAAACAATCATTTTTTCGACCCCCCGCGAAGGCTCAGGCCCTGTACGGTATGTTGGATTGTATTTTGTTGTGTATGGCAGAACCCCAGGTTCGGGCGCTTCGCGTCAAGGACAGCCTTCAAGTGCCACGTCGTGCTGTGCGCGCGGTGGGGCTCTTAGCGTTTGAAGGTGTAGTAGGCAGTGTGCGCAATGGCATGGGATCCCAGTGCTTCGGGTTTGGGGCCCCAGGGTTGAGGGTTTTGTTTTGCGGACTAAGGTCATCTGGAACCCCAGGTTGAGGCGATGTCCCCGAGACAGCCCCAGGTGCTGCGCCGTGCTGTGCGCGCGGTGGATCTCTTGGCGTTTTCAGGTGTGGGCGACAGTGTGCGCGATGGCATGGGGTCCCAGGGTTTAGGGTTTTGTTTTGCGGACGTAGGTCAGAACCCCGGGTTGAGGCGACTTCCATCGAGACAGCCCCAAAGTGCTGCGTCGTGCTGTGCGCGCGGTGGGTCTCTTGACGTTTTCAGGTGTGGGCGACAGTGTGCGCGATGGTATGGGGTCCCAGGGTTGAGGGTTTTGTTTTGCGGACGAAGGTCAGAACCCCGGGTTGAGGCGACTTCCATCGAGACAGCCCCAAAGTGCTGCGCCGTGCTGTGCGCGGTGGGTCTCTTGGCGTTTTCAGGTGTGGGCGATAGTGTGCGCGATGGCATGGGGTCCCAGGGTTAAGGGTTTTGTTTTGCGGACGTAGGTCAGAACCCCGGGTTGAGGCGACTTCCATCGAGACAGCCCCAAAGTGCTGCGTCGTGCTGTGCGCGCAATGGGCTTCTCGAGGGTTTGAGGGTTTAGGGGTGGGGTTCCGGGGCAGGTTTTAGCTAAGGGTCTGAAGACCCGAAGTCGGGTTCTAACCCTAAAACGCGTGAACACGCACGCTCACACAACACACTCACGCGTGCACACACACATACACACACACACACACACACAAACGCAGCTGCCTCGACAAGGACCCGAAGGCGCGGCCGAGCTTCGACGAGGCGCTCGAGGAGCTTGTCGCTATGCACGCCGCTTACCTCGGGGTGTGTACACGCATGCACGTGCTCACGTGCACACACACACACACACACACACACACACACACACGCGCGCACGCACGCACGCATCCCCCCTGCCCCTCCATACACACGCCCCACACGCACACACGCACGCAAACGTGCCCCCACCCACCCCTCACCCACCCACCCCCCTCCGCACCCCACACACCCCTCCCACGTGCAGCGCAACAGCTCACACGGCTTCTCCGACACACACACACACACACACACACGCACGCACACACGCCCCCCCTTCCCCTCCATACACACGCCCCACACGCGCACACGCACACAAACGTGCCCCCCCCCCTCACTCACTCACCCCGCCCACACACCCCTCCCCACCCCACACACCCCTCCCACGTGCAGGGCAACGTATCACTCGGCTTCTCCGACACACACACACACACGCACACGCCCCCCCTGCCCCTCCGTACACACGCCCCACATGCGCACACGCACGCAAACGTGCCCCCCCACCCCCCTCACCCACCCACCCCACCCGCACCCCCCTCCGCACCCCACACACCCCTCCCACGTGCAGGGCATCAACTCACTCGGCTTCTCCGACACACACACACACACACACACGCACGCCCCCCCCTTCCCCTCCATGCACACGCCCCACACGCGCACACACACGCAAACGTGCCCCCACCCACCCGTCACCCACCCACCCCACCCGCACACCCCTCCGCACCCCATACACCCCTCCCACGTGCAGGGCAACGACTCACTCGGCTTGTCCGACACACACAACACACACACACACACACGCCCCCCCCCTTCCCCTCCATACACACGCCCCACGCGCGCACACGCACGTAAACATGTCCCGACCCTCCCCTACCCACCCACCCACCCCACCCCTCCCCACCCCACACACCCCTCCCACATGCAGGGCAACGACACACTCGTCTCCGCCGACGGCGCGCCGCCACCGCCAGGCGCGGGCCCCTCCCGCCGAGCCCCGGGGCCGGGGGAGCCCGCGATGGCCGCTGCTACGCGCGCGGCGGGCGCGGGTCCGCCGCGCAGCCGCGCGCTAGAGGAGCTCCTGCCGAACGCGCGCGTGGCTGTATAGTGTCCGCCGGCTGAGGGGGGGAGGGCGGGCGCGCCGTGCAGCGACGTCAAGTGCAGCTCACGATGGCTGCTGGCCTGCCTCGCGCGCGCACGCGTGGATGGCGCGCCTCCGCCGCGCAGCCGCGCGCTCGGAGAGCTCCTGCCGGACACGCGCATGGCCGTATAGTGTCCGCCGGCCGAAGGGGGGGCGCGCCGTGCGGCGGTGTCAAGTGCAGCTCGCGGTGGCTGCTGGCTCGCCGCGCGCGCGCGGCGGACGTGGGTCCGCCGCGCAGCCGCGCGCTCGAAGAGCTCCTGCCGAATGCGCGCGTGGCCGTATAGCTCTACGCTGGCCATGTGGCAGCAACAAGTGCAGCTCGCGATGGCTGCTGGCTCGCTGCGCGCGCGCGCGGAGGGCGTGCCGCTGCCGCCGCGCAGCCGCGCGCTCAAAGAGCTCCTGCCGGACGCGCGCGTGGCTGTATAACTCTACGCCGGCCATGTGGCAGCGGCAAGTGCAGCTCGCGGTGGCTGGTGGCTTGCCCCGCGCGCGCGCGGAGGGCGCTCCTCCGCTGCGCAGCCGCGCGCTCGAAGAGTGCTCCTGCAGAACGGGCGCGTGGCTGAATAGCTTACGCCGGCCGGGGGGGGGGGGGCAGGCGCGCCGTGCGGCGACGTCAAGTGCAGCTCGCGTTGGCTGCTGGCTTGCCACGCGCGCGCGCGGAGGGCGCGCCGCAGCCGCGCAGCTGCGCGTTAAAGGAGCTCCTGCCAAACGCGCGCGTGGCCGTAAAGTGTCTGCCGGCCGAGGAGGGAGGGCCGGGCACGCCGTGTGGCGGCGTCAGGTGCAGCTCGCGGTGGCTGCTGGCTTGCCGCGCGCGCGCGGCGGGCGCGGGTCCACCGCGCAGCCGCACGCTCGAGGAGCTCCTGCCGGACGCGCGCGTGGCCGTATAGCTTTAACGCCGGCCGATGGGGGAGGGCCGGGCGCGCCGTGTGGCGGTGTCAAGTGCCGCTCGCGATGGCTGCTGGCTCGCCCCGCGCGCGCAGTAGGCGCGCCGCCGCCGCGCAGCCGCGCGCTCGGAGAGCACCTGCCTGGCGTGGCGTGGCGTAGCTGCCCGGCACGCGCACGCGGGTCATGCGGTTCAGTGTGCCCCTCGGGGCGGGGGTGGAGGGAGCTGCCCCCGTGAGCCGGCTGCTGGCAGGGAGGCTAGCCTAGCTAAGCCTGCAGTAGCGGAGAGAGGCAAAGGGACAGCACGACATGCTGCTGACGTGGCTGACCTGGCGCGATTCATACCGGAGCAAAGCCCCGTGTCGGAGCAGCTCGTTCCGTGCGTCTATTACCTACACCAGGCCTAGGCGATCGTACTTTTGCTGGCGTCAGGCGGCGGGGCGGTGAGGGAACGCCAGGCTCAGGGTGGACAGGCGCAGCCACGCGCTCGCAGAGCACCTGTCAAACGCGCGTGGAGCGTAGTTGCCCGGCACGCGCGTGCGGGGCGTGCGGTTCAGTGTGCCCCTCGGGGCAGGGGGTTGAGGGAGCTGCCCCCGTGAGCCGGCTGCTGCCAGAGAGGGGCGCGGAGGGCGCAGCCGCGCGCTCCCAGAGCACATGCCAAACGCACGCGGGGCGTAGTCGCCCGGCACGCGCGCGTGGCGCGGCTCGCAGTCTCCGAAACGTCTGCGTCTTACAGTACATGCCCTGGGGGCGTGGGATTGAGAGGGGGGGCTCCTCATGAGGCACGCTGCTGCCAGGCGGGCGTGCGGGGGGTGGGCAGCTCGGAGCCGCCTGCCGGACGCGCGCGCGTGCGTGCGGTGTACAAATCTACAGATAAGTGTACGCGCCCTTGAGGCGTGTGATTGAGGGGGAGGGGGGGGGGTCTCCAGGCCAGCTGCTGCCAGGCGGGCGTGCGGGGGGTGGGCAGCTCGGAGCCGCCTGCCGCACGCGCGCGCGGGCGTGCGGTGTACAAGTCTACAGCTTACAGTACGCGCCCTTGGGGCTATGCACTTCACCGGTGGTGCGCGCAAAATCGTACGCTGGGTGAGCAGGCTTTGTGGGGCTGTTTTCAAGCCCTGGAGATGATGCTGATGCTGATGACGAGAATGACGGATTGGGGTGTACAGTCGCTCACTCAAAATGCGCGGCAATAATTTGTATCTGCTAGCACTGCTCTCTTGTGAGCGCTCGAATCGTCCTCTTTGAAAGGCACTGAATTCGCTGATTAAGATTCATGGGAATTCTGATGGGAAATCTACAAAGAAAAAGCCTTATTTTGAAACAACCCGAATTCGGTTGGAATGTTTTAAAGAGTCATGGATTCATGTACGGATTCGCTTAAATTGAGCCTTGAGCCAGTTTACTTTCAAACTCCATTTCCCTCCCCCCATCCCCGCCCCGCCGCCGCCCGCCCTAAACAGGAGGGGGGGGGGGGTAAAACGGAATTGGCAGGGGCGCGAGACACGTCGTACCTCCGTATTTCTCGCGTCGTATTTGTTAGGGACTGACGAAGGCCTCTCCCCTCAGCCCCCCGTGAGGCGTCAGCCCCGTTACACTATTACTGCACATACTGCACATGGGGTAGGGGGGGGTAGATGGGGCAAGATGGTTCTCAGCTCTACGTGGCGCGCCGTGTCAAACGCTGTAATATAACTTGCAAACGTTCGCGCCACGACTGACTTGCGCAAGGCTACTCCCAGGCTCCTCCTTGGCTCCTCCTCGCTTGAAGCTTGGGCAGCGCCAGTCTGACTCCGGCCCTAGGAGGTTTCACAGGTTTTACACGCATGACCAGAGGACCCCGGGGCGTGAGTTAGGGCCTAGGCTGCACGTCTAGGAGAGCCCGCACAGCACAGCGCGCCAGCCTACCAGGTCATGATGGCTGGCGCTGGGAAACTGTGTCAGGCTGGAGGCGCTCAGGCCGGTGCAGCAGGCGTCTTTGTTGTCGCCACAATCTCTCTGCCACTCGGTGTGTGTGGCAGCCCCCTCAACACACGCACAAACACACACACACAGAAGCACATTACATTCCATTCCAGATCGGTTCATATGTATGGCGTTATTGTTCCCGAGGTGCATAGGGCGTGTCAATAGCGAGTGACCACTCGTCGCTATGAGACACAATTGCAAGCACGCACACACACACACACACTCTCACAAACACACACACACACACACACAGACACACGCACACGCACACACACACACACAAACCCGAAACCCGAAACACACACTAAAACCACCCTAAACCCTAAACACCCCCCAAACGCCCGACCACAGACATCGCACCGTACAGGGCCTTCCGGCCTGCCTATTGTCATTTCCGGGGCCCACCTGTTGACACTTGCCACCTGGTCATTAATTCGCTCACACGAGTCCTCGGAAACGAAGCGAGCGCTTTCAGAAGCTGCTGAACGCGTGGTGACGAACGGACGAGGTGGGTTGGGGCTGTGGGGCGCTGACGGCCATATTTCTGCGCATCGTCGATCGTCAACGCCTGTGACTGAAAGATAAGCTCACAGATGGGCGGGTCCCGTTCTGAGAGGGGGGCGTGGGGCGGTCCAGCGGGTTGCACACGCTGGCATTGCACCACATGCACACCACTGGCCCCTTCCCCTCGTGTGCATGGACACACGCGCTGTGCCGCGGCGCGATGCCGGATTGTTCAATCCTGAATCCGGCATCGAGCGCGGGCGCGAGGCGCGGCCAAGCCCCTCGGCTTGGGAGTCAGCATCAGAGGGAGTCAGCATCAGAGGCAGAATGGGACACTCTCTCGTTAAAGACCCAGGCCTTCACGCATGGCGGTCGCCCCAAGGGGCGGTCACTACGCACCCCCATGACTCGGATCAAGCAGGATCTTGGTGGCATGGGTGGGGCGCATGTGCATGGCGATGCATAACATGTATGCGCATGCACATGCGCATGCACTCACAACTCCCCCACCCTGTGCGTGCACCCCCCCCCCCCCGCTCCCGCAGCCTGGTGAGCACGCCCCCTAGCCCAGAGCGGGGCAGGCAGAGCCCACAACTCACCCGGCGAGCCTGCTGGCACGCGCACAGAACGGAGGGAGACGCACAGCGGGCAGCCGTCCGCGCCGTGGTGGTCACCCAGCCCGCCACACGCGCCCGACAGCCACACGCGCAGCGCACAGCGCGCACGCGCAGACAATGGAGCTGCTCCTAGCAGCGGTCGGCGGCTCGCTGCTGGTGCCGCTCGCGATCGCCGGCGGTTGCTTCAACTCAACGCCAGCCAAGGTACCCCTGCCACAGCCCAGTGATCCCCCTCCGAGGTGTATACCGCTCGGGGCCGGATTTCCCATTTCCCAGACCCCCCCCCTCAGTTGGTGGGAGAGGGCATAGAGGAGTGCGTTTGAAAGCTCTCGCCGAGAGCAGCACATCGGCGTGCGTTGCGTGAACACCCGCTATGTGTTGCGCGCACACGTGTGTGTGTGTGTGTGTGTATGTGTGCGGGTGTGGGTGGCATGCCGCAACTACACAAGGCTCCACGAGGCTCATCCTTGCGAGCAGCAGGTGCGCGTTTGCATGCGTACGCGTGCGCGTGTGTGTGCGTGTGTATGCCTGCATGTTGTGCAACGTTGTGCCTGCACGTGTACGTGTGGGTGTGGTTGTGTCTGTGTCGATCGATGGGTGAGTGGGTGTTAACCAGGGGTTTCCTTGGGGTCAGTCATCCTTTCGTTTTTCCCGAAGAGGATTTCCCGGTTTCGTCGGGAGGTCGGGCTGCAGCCCAAAGAATCGCTTCGAAAAGTGCGAAAATCAACGATTTCACACTTTTCCCCCCCAAAATCGACTCCTTGGTTTTCCCGAAGGCATCCTCCCCAAACCATCGGGGGGGTGCGATTTCTTTTCCTGATCGGGAAGGAAACCCCTGGTATTGACGCGCCCGTCTGAGGGGGGAGCTTCGCCGGATTTTCATGCGCCCCGCGGCGTGCTCGGACCTTGTCTGGAGCCATTTGACTGAAAATCCGGCACTATGGCTCCCCAATCCGGCTCCTAACGCCGAAAAGGTAATCATTGGCTTTGTTGGCCCTCCCCAGGCTAGCATGCACCATAAGTGCCTGGTTTGGTGCCAGACGCTATTTGCCCCCGCAGTTTCCTCCCCAAATTCCCGTTTTGCCCCCGGGGCTGCAGGGGCGCTAAGGACATCACTGGGAGCAAGTGTATGTGGCGGGGGAAGGAAGGGGAGGGCGCACAGGCGCTGTGCATGGAGGAACACTACTATATTTACTCTTATTTACTCCCAAAGTGAATGGTACCCGAGCTATTACCCTAGGCGTAGCCTGCAGCCCCCGGCCCGCGGCGGGGTATCCGGACAGCTGCTGTGGCAGGTTAAGACGATTCCAAATTTCAGTTGTTCCCGACCGTTTCAGGCCCAAACAAATGTTGACCGTCAGAGGCCATCAGCACACCAGCTGTCCGGGGGTGTCTCAGTGATCCTTGGGAAGGATTTAGCAATAAATTATTATTCCGCCTTTTCCCGTTTTTTTTCCCGGCACAATTATTTTTTCCCCGCTTTTTTTCGGCACAATTATTGTTTTCGCCGAGCGGAAAAGCGGAAAAGCGGAATAGCCTACAAAGCAATTCATACAAATTCCGATCAGATTCCGCTCAGAGCGGTATACTGCCATAGCAAGGATTCACTGGGGTGTCTCTTTACCTGGGGGGGTTACTCCAAGTGGGAGCATTTGCCCCATGTCCTCCCGAGCCTCCGCCCGCCGATGATGGTGGACTTCACAGCCTCAGGGGCGTCGATGCCTAAACCCGAAACCCTGAACCCTGAACCCTAAACCCGCCGCTGCGGCAGCGACGCCAGTCACCCTACCACAGCCCCATCGTCTGATCCGCGCAAGTGAATACGGTCAAAACGTCTGAGGCGTTCGGGGTGCGCCTCAGGCGGTGGCGGGCGCCCGAGGCGGTCGGGGTGGCGCCTCAGGCGGTCGGGATGACGCCTATAGGCGGCGCCTGAGGCGATCAGGGGTGCGCCTCGGGCGACGCCCGAGGCGGTCGGCGCGCCTGAGGCGCCGCCTGATCCGCGCAAGTAAATGCGCCGCCTCGGGCGTTGGGAATGTGGTAGGGTCATGATGCATGCCTGTATCCTACTTCGAGGCATTTCCTCCGCAACCCCTGGCCTCCCCCCACCAACCCCCACCCAAGCATGAGCCAAAGTGGCCAAACAGCGGCCATACTCAGATTTTCAAGCTCGGGACTCGGCTTTCGGGGTCGTGAGGGGGTTGCATGCAGCGCTCGCGACGTACACAGGGGTAGTACCATAGCCACGCTTTGCCTTTGCGGGGGTCCACTACAGGCCCTCTTTATTAGGAATTTTAGACCTTTGCGGGGCGTTTTCCAACTTAATTTCGTCTTTGCGCTGCCTTCACGGCGGCGTTCGCGGGGCCTGTACAGCGTTGATCCGGGTCCGAATGCCGCAGGGCACTTTTTGTACCTTTGCGGCGCGTTTTCAGACTTAATGTCACGTTTACGCAGCCTTATCGGGGCGTTTTCGGACTCAATTAGGCGGGAAGGCAAAGCGTGACTACGGGACGTCGACGTACTTTGTCTGCCGATGTGAACTTCTAGAGGCCGTTGTCGCGGGAGACTGGCTGCCTGTAAGTCGGTCTCTCTCACTGAGGCACACGCACGCACGCACACACGCACTGTCGCCAGCCCACGTTCCACACGCACACGCTGCCACCGTCACGCAACACACACACGCACGGGGCCCAAGCAACGCGCACACACACACGCACGCTGCCGCACGCCGCGCAGGCTCTCAAGTACGTGGACCGCGTGGACAACAGCAAGGCCAGTCAGCCTCTAACTCAGACACACGCACGCACTCACGCACTCTCGCCACGCAACACACACACACGCTGGCAGCCCACGCAACGCGCGCACACACGCGCACACACACGCACGCTGCCGCACGCCGTGCAGGCCCTCAAGTACGTGGACGGCGTGGATAACAGCAAGGCCGGCCAGTCTGTGTGAGTCGCCCCACTCGGGGTCTAGAGGGCTCCAGGGTCGCCGACTTAAGCCCGCGAGGCCTGCCGAAGCCCTCCACGCATGCACGCGCGCACGCTGACCCCGCGCGCGCACTCACACACTCGCACCCTCCATCGCCCTTCCCCCCTCTCTCTTCTCCTTCCCCCCTCCCCCCTCTCTCCCTCCCCTCCCCCCCTCCCCCCTCTCCCCCCTTCCCTCTCTCTCCCCGCCTCCCCCCCTTCCTCCCTCCCCCCCCCCCCTAAACCTAAACCCTAAACCCTATCCCCCCCCGGTACCCTGACACTGACCCCACCCCCACCCCCACCCCACACATGCAGCGCGACCAACGCCACAAACAACTCGGCGGCAACGGGCAACGGCACGGCGACCGCTCCTGGGTACGCAACGCACGCGCACACACGCACGCGTGTGCACACATGCACACACACACACACACGCGTGCACACACACACGCATGCGTGCACAGACACACACACACACACACACATGCGCGCGCACACATTCCCATTGCAACGCACACGCACGCGCGAGACAAGCACGCGTGCGCGGACACACACACACACACACACACACGCACACGCACACACACACACACACACACACAAAAACACGCTAGTCACATCAGCATCCAAGACGCTCCCCCCCCCCCCCATCCCCCCCTGCCCCCCACACCCCCACACGCTGCTCATCACATCAACATCCAAGGCACCCACACCTCCCACACCTCCCACACCCAGGAACACCGAGAACGAACGAGACGCCAGTGCGAGCGCGACGCCGAGCGTGTCCCCGTCACACCCACACCCACCCACACACCCACACACGCACACACACACACGCACGCATGCACACACGCACACACACGCACACACACACACACACGCACACACACGCACACACACACACACACAAGAACAAGCTCACCACATCAGCATGCAAGACACTCCCCCCCCCCACACACACACCTCCCCCACCCCCGCACGCTTCTCATCAAATCAACATCCAAGGCATCCACACACCCCACACCTCCCACACCTCCCACACCTGCCACACCTCCCACACCCAGGAACACCGAGAACGAACGAGACGCCAGTGCGAGCGCGACGCCGAGCGTGGCCCCGTCACACACACGCGCACACACGCACACTCACACACACGCACACACGCGCACACACACACACACACACAAACACGCACACGCACACACACACACACACACATCATCATCACATACACACGCGTACACACACACACACACACGCCCATGCACACACACACACACGCACCCATGCACACAACCCCCCCCCCCCACACACACGAACACGCTCACCACATCAGCATCCAAGACGCTCCCTCCCCCCCACCTCCCCCTGGCCCCCCACACCCCGCACGCTGCTCATCAAATCAACATCCAAGGCACCCACACACCCCGCACCTCCCACACCTGCCACACCTCCCACACCCAGGAACACCGAGAACGAACGAGACGCCAGTGCAAGCGCAACGCCGAGCGTGGCTCCGTCCACGCGCGGGGCGGCCAGTGGTGGTGGCAGCGCGCTGACGTCGAGCAACGCAGTGGCAGCGCCAGCAACCACCAACGTTGCGACCGCAGGTATTTTTTGGATAATTTATTAATTTACCAACAACAACAAAAAATACTGATGTCTGCTTGCAGACATGCACGCGCACGGGGCGGCCGGGGCGGCTAGTGGTGGCGGCAGCGCGCTGACGTCGAGCAACGCAGTGGCAGCGCCAGCAACCACCAACGTTGCGACCGCAGGTATTTTTTGGATAATTTATTAATTTACCAACAACAACAAAAAATACTGATGTCTGCTTGCAGACATGCACGCGCACGGGGCGGCCGGGGCGGCTAGTGGTGGCGGCAGCGCGCTGACGTCGAGCAACGCAGTGGCAGCGCCAGCAAACACCAATGTTGCGACCGCAGGTATTTTTTGGATAATTTATTAATTTACCAACAACAACAAAAAATACTGATGTCTGCTTGCAGACATGCACGCGCACGGGGCGGCCGGGGCGGCTAGTGGTGGCGGCAGCGCGCTGACGTCGAGCAACGCAGTGGCAGCGCCAGCAAACACCAATGTTGCGACCGCAGGTATTTTTTGGATAATTTATTAATTTACCAACAACAACAAAAAATACTGATGTCTGCTTGCAGACACGCACGCGCGCGGGGCGGCCGGGGCGGCTAGTGATGGCGGCAGCGCGCTGACATCGAGCAACGCAGTGGCAGCGCCAGCAAACACCAATGTTGCGACCGCAGATACTTAGAAAAAATGTCAATTTAAAAAAAATGTTTTTGTTTTTTTCACAAGTGCTTGCAGGCACGCACGCGTGCGGGGCGGGTGAGACCCGGCCAGAGAGAGGGGCGTCTCGCGCGGCCCCGTCCGCGCGCGGGGAGGCCAGTGGAGGCGGTAGCGCAGGCGGGGGCCCCGCGGAGCCCCAGGCGACGGGCGGCGGCGCGCCCGGCATCCACCAGGAGATCAAGAGCATCCAAGCCGACCCCTCCTGCCCCTCCCCCCCCCCCCCCGGCAATGACTGTGTTCGTGTCCTGTGCAGGAGGAGGCCCCGCGGCGCCCCAGGCGACGGGCGGCGCGTCCGGCATCCACCAGGAGATCAAGGGCATCGGCCCCTTATAATTTTGACTGTGTACGCCCCCCATGCAGGCGGCGGCGCTGTCTACCTGTTACAACCAGTACAGCCCCAAAGCCCTGCCTAAAGCCTCAAAGCCTATAACCTGTGTTGGTTGTTGGTTGTTGGTTGTTGGATGTTGGTTGTTGGTTGTCGTTTGTTGTGAGTCATACGTCTGCCCCTGTCTAAATCCTCTTACCCTCAAAATCTGTGCGCTTGCAGGCGGGGGCCCCGCGGCGCTCCAGGCGACGAGCGGCGGCGCGTCTGGCATCCACCAGGAGATAAAGAGCATCGCGCTGGCCCTCTCCGGCGAGGCCAACAAGCTCATTCTGCTGGAGCCGATCGGGCAGGGCGGCTTCGGCACGGGTGCGTGCGCTGCGCGATGCATTTGTTCTTCGCGCGGCCTGTTACAATGGCGCGCGACGCGCGTGCGTGCGTGCGCTGCACTGTGCATTTTCTACCTTTTGGGTGTGTCTGGCAAGGGCAAAGAAGCGCATACTGCTGGAGCCTATCGGGCAGGGCGGCTTCGGAGCGGGTGCGTGGCCGCTGTAGCCTTATTCTATAGTTACGGCGTGCACGCGCGCGCGTGCGCTGCATGCTGCATGCTTACATTTGGGGAGGGGGGGGGCGAGGCCAACAAGCTCATACTGCTGGAGCCAATCGGGCAGGGCGGCTTTGGAACGGGTGCGTGCGCTGTCGCGCTGCATTTGTTCTTCGCGCAGCCTTTTACAATGGCGCGTGATTTGCGTGCGTGCGCACGCACGTTTGACCTAAACATCAAACCCTTCAGAAACAAACAAGTGTGACCCACACGCACACTCCATACACCCATGCGTGCATGTGCAGTGTACCTCGACCGCTGGCGCGGCCTCGCGGTCGCCGTCAAGACGGTGCTCTCCAGTGAGAGCAACCAGAATGGGCACGCAGAGAACACGGCAACTAAACCTCAAACCCTTAACAACAGTGGTCAACACACACACAAACAACTTATGCGCCCATGCGCCCATGCACGCACTCGCAGTTTGCCTCGGCCGCTGGCGTGGCCTCGAGGTCGCTGTGGGAGCAGCCAGAATGGGCACGCAGAGAACATGGCACCTTAACCTTAAACCCGTCAGAATCAAGCAATTGTTAACCACACGCACACACATCCATGCACCCATGCGCGCGCAGTGTACCTCGGGCGCTGGCGCGGCCTCGAGGTCGCGGTCAAGACGGTGCTCTTCAGTGAGAGCAACCAGATGGGCACGACGAGCAAGGCGCGCCACGCGGCGCAGCCGCAGCAGGTGCGTTGATTTCATACAATGGGCTCGCCCAAATCTGTAGACATTCCTGTCCACTGCGACACACACACACACAAACGATGTGTGTGTGTGTGTGTGTGTGTATACACACACGCACACATGTGTGTGTATACGCACACACACACCGTGCGTGTGTGTATACATACACACCGTGTGTGTGTGTGTGTGCGTGTGTGTACACACACACACACACTGTGTGTGTGTGTGTGTGTGCGTGTGTGTGTGTGTGTGTGGAGCAGCCAGATGGGCACGACGAGCAAGGCGCGCCACGCGGCGCAGCCGCAGCAGGTGCGTTGATTGGAGTCAATTGGCTCGCCCGATCTGTATGTGTAGTCTCGCCCAATCTTTGTGTGTGTATGTGGGTGGGTGGGTGGGTGAGTGGGTGGGACATGAGCAGCCCAATGGAGCACGCAGAGCAAGGCGCAGCCGCAGCAGGTGCGTTGATTTCAGTCGATGGGCTCGCCGAATCTGTAGAATTCCTGTCCACTGTGACACACACACACACACACACACACACACTGCGCGTGCATGTGTGTGTGTGTGTGTGTGTGTTGGATGGACACACAGAGCAAGGCGAGCTTCGCAGCAGGTGCGTTGATTTCAGTCGATGGGCTCGCCGAATCTGTAGAAATTCCTGTCCACGTGCGTGTGCGTGTGTGTGTGTGTGTGGACGAGAGCAGCCAGATGGGCACGACGAGCAAGGCGCGCCACGCAGCAGGTACGTTGATGGGCGTCAATTGGGCCTGCCCGACCTGTGTGTGTGTAGTGTGTGTAGACTCGCCCAATCTTTGTGTACGTATGTATGGGTGGGTGGGGGTGGGTGGGTGGGTGGCTGGACGAGTGCAGCCAGATGGGCACGACGAGCAAGGTGAGCCACGCAGCAGGTGCGTTGATTCCAGTCGATGGGCTCCTCCGATCTGTAGAGATTCATGCCCGCGTGCGTGTGCGCGCGTGTGCAGGGCGTGTGTGTGTGGTGTGTGTGTGTGTGTGTGGACGAGAGCAGACAGATGGTTATGTAGAGCAAGGCGAGCCACGCAGCAGTTGCGTTGATTTCAGACGATGGGGTCGCCCCAATCTGTAGAAACTCCTGTCCACGTGCGTGTGCGTGTGTGTGTGTGTGTGTGTATGGAGCAGCCAGATGGGCAGGCAGAGCAAGGCGATCCACGCAGCAAGTGTGCAGTAACAGTAACATCGGCTTTCCAGCAAAGACTACCTCCTATAGTCCTAGTGCCACCGCCTATACCCACGTCCAGTTCTGGCCCTGACAATTTCTTGTGAGGAGCGGTACCCACTAGCCGACTGCCTGTCAACGCATAGTCCTTGCTAGAGCAAAAAGGAGAGATATTACCAGCTGTGCGCGTGCTGGGGCTCGATTAACGAAGGCGCGTTCTCGTCGCCGAGCCCTGGATCCAGCAATGCGGCGCTGCTGGTGACGAGGATCTCCGTGCCGCTGACGAGCGGGGTAAAATACGACTGGCCCGGCTCTTGCTAGACTGCCCCTTGGTGGAACACTTCAGGAGCGGCTTGCCCGGCGCTGCCATGGCTTGGCGAGCAGCCGCGGCGCTGCCGCGGCCCGTGCTGGGAGACGGCCCTTATCCTCCCCCCATGCAGGACGCCATGCGGCACCGATCTCGACGAGTTGATCGACGAGCGGAGGAGCTGGCGCCCGTCAATGCATGCTGGACATTGGTCAAGATGGCTGCCCGTGGAGGCGGGCTACCATCACGGCTTCGGCGGTGGCGACCGACGTGGCAACACAGAGTAAATCCGCTTCACCAATCGCAGCGTTCGTCACCGCGCTCATCCTCGTCTGCCGGTGACTGGCGTTGGAAGGTCTTCAGGCAGCCTCCATGACAACTCTGTCGTCCATGCACCCCTGGAGGGTGGGACCTGGCCATGCATGAGGCATGGGGCGCCGGCTGAGCCCCATGCAAACGAGAGCTGGACAGCCATGCACTGCCAGGCGGGGACCGTTCCAGTCAGCGCCAGTCGGCTCTGCCGGCTTGACTGGCCACAAGGCCACTACTGTGACCCTGAGGAAGGTCCTCTCCTATATGCTCCTTGCCAGACATGTCTCTCAGAGACCGCTGTTTGGGGTAGTCTAGCCGGCGGGAGCGGTAGTCTATCGGCCGGGAGCCGGCGTTACTCTAGTACTTAAGTGTGCTGGAGTATCGGCGGGTGTCTCTAGTAAAAGAGTAGCCTGCTTAGCTGGAAACCCCGTGTTACTGTTACTGTTACTGCGCGTGCGCCCAAACACACACCTCTGGTTTGTGGCTCTGCTCTGTTGTGCTCCGACCTCCCCCCCCGCGCACACACGCACGTGCGCACGCACACCCACACATCCACACCTTTGCTGGCTGAAGCCTTTTCGGGTCTAGTTTTTTTACTCAGGGTCTAGGCACTCCTGTTGTGCTACGCTTTCGACGACGACGACACACCCACACCCACTCGCACACACGCACATACGCACACACACACACACGCACACACGCACACGCACACACATGCACACACACGCATGAACACACACACACACACACGAACACACACACGCACACACACACACACACACACACGCACGCACGCACACAGCGCGCCATCATGGAGGCCGCGGTCTGCACGTCCGTCATGCACCCCAACGTCGTCTCGACCTACCACTACGACCTCGCGCCAATCGCCGCTACCAAGGACGCCGGTGCGTCGGGCTCGCCCGCGCACACCAGTGCTTTTTTGATTGGGCAGTAGACCGCCATCGGCTTTTTTTTGGCTGAACTAATTAATGTTGATTGTAAGGGGTTTCCGCCCGTTTTTTTGTTTCTTCGGGGGCGCAGCCTGCGGCTGCCGATGGCCGGGCTGTAAGATATAATTAATTGAAATCAATTGAAAAAGCACTGGCACACACACGTGCGCGCACACACATGCATGTGCTGCACGCGCACATACGCACACGCGCGCGCGCGGCCTCTTGCCGATCGCCGCTGCCATGGACGCCGTTGCGTCAGGCTCGCACGCACACGCATGCATGCGCTGCACGCACCCATACGCACATACGCGCGCGCACACGCATGCCTGCGCTGCACGCACACACGCGCGCGCGACCTCGCGCCGATCGCGGCTGCCAAGGACGCCAGCATTTCCATAAGCCACCATGCACCGCAGAATTGCATTTCAGATAGATGCGCACACCTCAGCCCGAAAAGTGTGAAATCGACGTTTCACACTTTTCTCAGAAAGAGGACTGAGAACTCCTCGGCGGGTTGAGGCCGGGGATTTGCCGCGAGGCACGGGTTGAGCCATCATTCCCCTAAGTTCCTTGGAGGAATCACTGACGCGCGCGCAACGCGCATCCACCCTGACCCTCAACCCTGACCCTCAACCAGTGGTGTCCTCAAGGAAACCGAGAATTTCAGTTTGTCCCCGAAACATTGGAGGGATCACGCCCAATTCCCCCGCAGGAGGCGATTTTTGTGTGTAGAAAAGTGCGACATCATCAATGACACACTTTCCTGAGCGACATTCTCACGATTCGCCCCCGCATTCTCCCCTCAAATTTCCCGGCTTGCCTTCGCAGCGGGGGCTGCGGGGGCGCTAAGGACACCACTGCCCTCAGCACCCTGAAACGCCGTAATAGCCAACTCACTCTGATGACACGACATGACACGCTCTAAGCGCAAGCACAGCAAGGCCGCCGGCGCGCTAGTCGCCCGCGCGGCCACCGCCACAGAATCACCGGTGAGCAGCGGCTCCTCCGACTCAGACCTTCGGCCCCGCAACCGCGCGTGCGTCGATGAGACACAGATCACGCTTCTGGCGCTCCCTGGGGCGCTGGGGGCGGCCACATACACGGAGGCGGTGCAACACCTGCATGGAGGCGCCAGCAACCACATTTCGGCCTCGGCTGACACCACAGACGCCATCCTCGCCCTCAGCGCCGCGTTGGACGACCTCAGAGGCCTGGTAGGCGGGATGATGGACAGGGAGGCGAGCGCGCGTGCTCAGCCACAGAATGCGCGGACGCATGTGGGCGCTACACAGATTGCCGACGCCGGCCACAGCAGCTGCCCCCTCGCGGGGGTGCTCGCTGTGGTGCAGGTGCAGGCGCAACAGATTGCGTCCCTCGTGGACCTGGTTCGCCTCCTCCTGATGAGCCGCGTCCCCGGGGCGCCCATGCACACGCCGCATGCAGTGCCGCATGCGGCCCACAGTGCGCCCCGCGCGGCGCCTGCTGCCAAGGCTGCTCAGCCTGCCCGGCCTGCTGCTGCTGCCGCCTCCTGTGGCGTCGGCGGCGGGCGCGCCGGCGGCGGAGCGGCCTGCTGCGGCGGGCGCCGCGCGAGCCGCATCTGCGCGCGGCCCCTGCCGTCAGGGGGGGCTGCCCGCGCGTGTGGGCGACGCGTCGCTGCGCCTCAGTTTCGTGGCGTCGATCTCTGTGGAGGACGCCATCGTGTTCGGCACGGGCGGCGACGGATGCGGCCATGCTAATGACGTGTTCAGCGGCTGCTTCGCCGACGACGCGGTGGAAGCACGGCGGCGCGCCGCGGACGCCGCGGCCGGCGTGAGCATGTCTGTCCGTTTGGCCACGAACATCGTGCGCTTTATGCACGACAACACTGGCAACTGGGATGGGCCGGCTGGTGGCGGCGTCGTGTCCGCGTCGTTCATCAACGCCAAGCCTGCCGTCGGGGGCATCGGTGTGGAGCCGCGCGGGGGCGGCGTGCTGCGTGTGCTCTTCACCGTGGCGTCTGGTGCCGTGGCAGACACTGTCGTGCGCTGGCGCTGGAAGCTGCGCCAGACGCAGGTTGCGGTCTTCGACGTGCTCAGTGACCGCGAGGAGGCGCGGCACCGGGCGCTGTGGCCCGCTTTCCTCGCCGCCAAGGCTGCGGGCAAGCGGGCGCAGTTCCACCGCGCGCGCCTCGTGGTTGACGGCGAGCGGGTGGCTGCACCTGTTTGCTAGTTGGCATCCCCTCTGGGGGTGTGTTGAAGGGGAGGTGGCGCCACACGCGCGCAGTGGCGGGTGCGGTGTGGTCGTTGAGTAGAGTGCTGCAGCGGGTGTGCTACCAGCCCCACTTCCAGTGGTTTGGGGGAGGGCTTTCTGGTCCCTTCATGGTTTCATACCTTGGGCCCGCCCTCTGGCCATTTGAGGGGCTGGGTGTGCAGCCTGCACAGTGGTGCTGCTTTCTTTAAGTCCCACTGGAGCTTTGGAACCGTATGTGTGACCGCCAGAAGTGGATTGTTACCAAACATCATCATCATCAAAACATCATCATCATCAACATCATCAAACTCACATATGCAAATATTTGACTCATATTTGACCCCCCCCTTTCGGCAAAACCAAAGTTGAGTTCACATATGCATCGCGCCCGCCACTAAAAAACGTGTGAAAAGCCGCCACTGCTGGCGTCATGGCCGCGATGTTGTTGAGCATGCTCAGGCCTGTTTCAAGACACAGACAGTGGCTCGGAGGAATCTCGGAGGGGAGGGTGCTCGGGGGCAGGATGATCTCCTGCCTGCCTCCGCACAGCTCGCCCCCGCGATGGACGGCACCGGCCTTATCGACAGGACTCGCACGACCCGCGCGGGCTTCTTAGGCCTTCAGCGATTTGTGTGCCCTAAGAAGTGCGGGGTTGAACTTTTGCTTCTCGAACAGACCGGCTCCGTGGAAACGGCTGATGCAGACGCCTCTTAAACCACCGGCATATGGATGATCCGTAGGCGTTTGTGGCGCGGGGGTGCATGCGAGGTGCTAGGGTGGACAAAATCTCCACGCAATGCTGCCCCAGCACACTAGACAGCGCCAGGCCTCGCATGGGGCTTCAGCAAGCCCGTTGATATAGTGGGGAGGTCCGCAGGGGGAGGATGGGCGATCATCATTACGCCGACCTGCTTGCCAGCACACTAGACAGCGCCGGCCTGATCGCCAGGCCTCGCATGGAGCTTCTGCAAGCATATTGGTGAAGGGGGAGGTCCAGCTTGGGGCCGGCGCGTAGCGGGCGCCTCGCAGCGAGCGATTGGCGCCCCCAGCGGGCTTCTTTGCGCCATTTGCGTCCTTGTAGGTCGCAGGGGGCGGCTGGTTCCTGTGGGTCTTGACCATTGGTCGCTACTTGTGCGGTGGGAGGCGGGGGGAAGGCGCGTAGAGGCGGTGGGAGGACGCGAGAGAATGTATAGCAAATTTGCCTACTTGTGTTGGGTTTGCATGCGTCTCAAAAGAGGGGGTCAAATTTGCCCTACTTGACCGCCCTCCCCCCTCCGAGCGCTGTGGCCCGCTTTCCTCGCCGCCAAGGTTGCGGGGAAGCGGGCGCAGTTCCACCGCGCGCGCCTCGTTGTTGACGGCGAGCGGGTGCCTGCACCTGCTTGCTAGATGGCATTCCCTCTGGGGGTGTTTTTGAAGGGAGGTGGCGCCACACGCGTGCGGTGGCGGGTGCGGTGTGGTCGCTGAGTAGAGTGCTGCGGCGGGTGTGCTACTAGCCCCGCTTCCGGTGGTCTGGGGGAGGGCTTTTTGGTCCCTTCATGGTTTTATACCTTGGGTCCGCCCTCTGGCCATTTGAGGGGCTGGGTGTGCAGCCTGCACAGTGGTGCTGCTTGCTTGGCGCCCGCCACCAAGTGTGGATGGCGTTACCGTGGGCTACTTGTAGCTTGACCTTTTGTGGGCCTTGAGCCTTGTTTCTCTTAGTCCCACTGGAGCTTTGCAACCGTACGTGTGACCGCCAGAAGTGGATTGTAACCAAACATCATCATCCGACGGATGTTGCCCCGGATACCAAATGTGAAGTCTGACCCAAACCCGATTTTCGACTCAAAATGAGTCGAATATTAGCATATGTGAGTTGGCTTTAAGGCCTAATATCCAAAACAGCATAAGCCCTCCCAAACCTGAAAGAAAGAAAAAAGGCACTCTGGCCCTGCCAGGGCAGGTCGGGGTGCAGGGCTACACCCCGACCCTCGACACCCTGCAACACCCCAAAACCTTAAACACCCTAAAACCCACCAAGACACCAGACACCCCGACCCTAAACACCCTGAACCTAAACCCTGACCCTGATCCTCGACACCCTGAAACTTAAAACTTCAACCCTGACCTAAACCCTGACCCTCAACACCCTCAACACAGTTACAGTTACATCGGCTTTCCAGCAAAGACTACCTCTAGTCCTAGTACCACCGCCTAGACCCAAGTCCAGTTCTGGCCCTAACAATTACTTGTGAGGGGCGGTAGCCACCAGCCGGCTGCCTGCCAGCGTGTAGTCCCAGAGCAAAAAGGAGAGCTATTGTGCGACGCCTCCAAAATAGGTCCTAAGTGCTTCTAGGGGATAGGGGTTCAAGTGGCGCTTGCCAATCTACGACCGCCGTGGTGGAGGGGCCGGCGCCCGAGGGGCAGCCGGACCGTACACCACGGCTCTCCACCCGACCCTATCCTGAGCACGCTCAAACGCCGTGTCCGAAAAAGTCTTCCAATCAGAACGAGTGCCACTAGTTTCGCCTAGCTGCTGAATCAGTAGCTTAAGAAAATAGTGTCGGGAGGAGGCTGGAGGCCGGCCTTGCTGCCGAGCCACATCCATTGTGCAGTCAAAAGTCGTACGAGGAAGACGAGAAGCCGGCATGCGCATCACATGGCCTAGCCACTGCATTGATCGCTTTGCCACAAGGCTCTCAATTGGCTCAGTGTCGCACGCCTGCCGAATATAAGTTAATCTGTGCCGGTCGACCAGGCGCACACCCAGAATGCGACGAAGGCAGTTAGAGTGGGCAACCTCCAATCGAGTCAGTTGTGTTTTAGTAGGGGCCCATGTTTGGGTAGTCTTTGCTGGAAAGCCGATGTAACTGGCAAAATCATCACTTCTGTCTTGGCGGAATTGATTTGCATGCCAAAGATAGAGGACACTTTGTCAAGGATTTTCAGCATAAGCGCCAACTGAGCTGGGTCATGCGAGAACAAACATAAATCGTCGGCATACATCAGCATTACTATGCGCTCAACCGACGACGACAACACAGAGCCGCCGGCTCGGGTCACGACTGACACGCCAGCCCCCTCTGGCATCATGTCTAGCGCCTTTTTCACTATGTGGTCAATAAAAACATTGAACAACACAGGAGCAATGACGCACCCCTGTCGCACACCAGACGACACGGGGAATTCGTGCCCGATTTTCCCAGCCAGCCGCACGGCAGCTGCTGTGTTGGTGTGAAGATCCTCCAACAGATCAATAATGTGCGGATGAACACTATATAATCTAAGGACTCTCTACAGTGCCGCACGGTTTATGCAATCGTAAGCTTTAGAATAGTCGACAAATGCCACAGCCATGCATTGTTTGTACTCGGCATGTGCCGCGCTCAGCGAGCGCAGAGTAAAAATCGCATCAACAGTGCCTCTGCTTTTTCTGAAACCACACTGAGCCTCATGCAACTGACCATCAACCTGCGTGGAGACGCGGTGCAGAAGTATGGCAGCGTACACTTTCCCGGCAATAGAGAGAAGGCTTATACCGCGGTAGTTACCAGGGGAGTCACGCGGACCCTTCCCCTTATATAACGGTGCGATAATAGCAGTCTTCCATTCCCTCGGGGCTCTCCCCGACCGCCATACGGCGATGATGACCCGGTGGAGCCATGCGATGGCAGGTGGGCACCGCAACAGCATGGCGTCCAGCTGGTCACCGCCCGGAGCGGCGGCCGAGCGCAACGCTCGCACACACGCCTCCGTCTCAGCCAGGTCAGGGGGGCGCCCGTGCGCCTCGTCCACCTCTGTGGCGCGTGTGAGCTCAAACGCCGCTAAAATCCCTAAACTCTCTAAACTTCCTAAACTCCCTAAACTCCCCAAACGCCCTCTTGGTTTTAGAAAACCTAAAACAACCTAAAATCCCCTTAAAAAACCTAAAACACCCGACACCCGACCCTTAACACTCTGGTCCCTCACCTGCGCAGGCGCGCCCAGCTCGCCCTCGGGACAGGCCGCCCCAAGCAGCGATTGGAAGCTGTACCTGGTGCAGGTTTGTGTGCGAGTGTGTGCGTGTGTGTGTGTGTGCGTCTGTGTGTGCGTGTGTGTCTAGAAGCTGTACCTGGTGTGTGTATATGTACGCGCACACACATGTGTGCGCGTGTAAATGTGTGTGTGCGTGTGAATGCACGTGTGAATGTGTATGTGTGTGTGTGTAGAAGCAATGTCTTGTGCGCGTGTGTAGAAGTGTCAGCATGCAACCATGTGTGGTGGTTGTTAACCCCAAGGGTTAAGGGCGTATGTTGAAGAACCCTTGGACCGTATGTATGTGTGCGTGCGCCCAGCTCGCCTGGGGGGGGGGAGTGAGTAGCCCCCCCCCCAACCCAATGCACACAGCCGGAAATGGACCTCATGCACATGTGCACACACACACACACACACACACACTCTTCCACACACACACACCGCAGGAGTACTGCAATGCGAGCCTGCAGGACGCGATGGTCACCAAGCTGCTACACAACAAGGAGACGATGCAGCCGGATATGGACCTCGTGCTGTCCATCCTCATGGACATTGCGCGCGGCCTGCAGTACATCCACGACAAGGCGTGTGTGTGCGTGTGTGTGTGTGCGTGTGTGTGTGTGTGTGCTTGCATGGGTGTGTGTGTGGACCTCGTGCAGTCCGTCCTCATGGACATTGTGCGCGGCCTGCAGTGCATCCACGACAAGGCGTGTGTGTGTGTGGTTGTGTGTGTGTGTGTGTGTGTGTCCACGACAAGGTGTGTGTGTGTGTGTGCATGCGTGTGTGTGTGTGCTTGCGTGTGTGTGTGTGTGTGTGTGTGCTTGCGTGTGTGTGTTTGGACCTCGTGCTGTCCGTCTTCGTGGACATTGCGCGCAGCCTGCAGTACGTCCATGACAAAGTGTGTGTGTGTGTGTGCATGTGTGTGTGTGTGTGTGTGCTTGCGTGTGTTTGTGTGGACCTCGTGCTGTCCATCCTCATGGACATCGCGCGCGGCCTGCAGTTCATCCACGACAAGGCGTGTGTGTGTGTGTGTGTGCGTGTGTGGTTGTGTGCGTGTGTGTGTATGTCCACGACAAGGTGTGTGTGTGTCCAAGGTGTGTGTGTGTGTCCACGACAAGGTGTGTTTGTGTGTGTGTGCATGCGTGTGTGTGTGTGCATGTGTGTGTGTGTGCTTGCGTGTGTGTGTGTGTGCTTGCGTGTGTGTGTGGACCTCGTGCTGTCCGTCCTCATGGACATTGCGCGCAGCCTGCAGTACGTCCATGACAACGTGTGTGTGTGTGTGTGTGTGTGCATGTGTGTGTGTGTGTGTGCATGCGTGTGTGTGTGTGTGTGTGTGTGAGGACCTCGTGCTGTCCATCCTCATAGACATTGCGCGCGGCCTGCAGTACATCCACGACAAGGCGTGTGTGTGTGTGTGTGCGTGTGTGTGTGAAGGATCCCGCCTCTCAACGCCACACACAACCATACACACACACACACACACACACACTCCGCAGAACATCATCCACGGCGACCTCACGCCCGGCAACGTGCTGCTCAAGCACGACTCCTCGAGCGTGATCGGCGTCGTCGGCAAGATCACCGATTTCGGGCTCTGCTCCACCATCGACCCCACGCGCACGCACATCTCCAACATCACAAACGGCACTCCGTACTATGTTGCGCCCGAGGTGCGTTTGTGTGTGTGTGGGAGGGTCGATTTTACTGTTCGTCGGGCGCCTTTGATGGCGCATGATCGAATGCGAGTGCCGACTAGGTCGTCAGATCTGGCTCCAGGATTTGGTTCCTGGGATGAACTGAAATGTGTGTGTGTGTGTGTGTGCGTGTATGTGTGTATGTATGTGCGTGTATGTGTGTGCCCAACATCACAAACGGCACGCCGTACCATGTCGCGCCCAACTTGTGTGTGTGTTTGTATCCATGTGTTGGTGTTGGTGTATCGGGGGGGGAAGGGGGGGGGAGAGGGGGCACTGCTACTTCCCGCCCGAGGTGCGCGTTGCGTGTGTGGCATGGGAGGGCTATCAAGACGGCCGACGTGCACTCGTCTGGCAAAGGGTGTGTGTGGGAGCACTACCGCAACACCAACCGCCGTTCAAATCACACTACAAACACCAACCGCTGTTTGAAAACAGGTCATCGAATGCGGCATGCTCACCAAGACGTCTGACGTCCACTCATTCGGCGTGCTCATGTGGGAGCTCTACCGCAACCAAAACAACCGCCGTCTAGTCGCACTCGCCCACCGCTGCCAACCTGCTTTTAAACCTACCAACCGCTGTTTGAAACCAGGTCGTCCGACGTCTTCTCCTTCGGCAAAATGCGCATGTGGGAGCTAGCGGCATGCTCACCAAGACGTCCGGCGTGCACTCGTTCGGCAAAATGCTCATGTGGGAGCTCTTCCTCAACCAAAACAACCGCCGTTCAAATCACGCTACGCCCACCAACCGCTGTTTGAAACCAGGTCGTCAAGTGCAGCATGCTCACCAAGACGTCTGGCGTCCACTCATTCGGCGTGCTCATGTGGGAGCTCCACCGCAACCAAAACAACTGCCGTTCAAATCACACGGCGACGCATTTGCCAACCGCTGCCAACCGATTTTTAAAACCAGGTCATCAAGTGCGGGATGCTCACCAAGACGTCCGACGTCTACTCCTTCGGCGTGCTCATGTGGGAGCTCTACCGCAACCAAAACAACCGCCTTAAAGTCGCGTTTGCCAACCGCTGCCAACCGCTTTTTCAAACCACCAACCGCTGTTTGAATCAGGTCGTCGAATGCGGGATGCTCACCAAGACGTCCGACGTCTACTCGTTTGGCGTGCTCATGTGGGAGCTCTACCGCTGCATGCCGCCGTGGGTCAAGACCGAGTCGGGGTACCAGCAGAACAAGCGCTTCCGGCGCTTCCCGCCGACATCGCCGCACGTGTACGTCGCGCTGTGCGCGCGGTGAGTCCCGTGCACGTGTGATGCTACAGTCGGTTTGGGCGCCTCGAATGGCGCTACCAGACTGTGGTTTGGGTGGGGGGGGGGAGGAAGGCGTACCAGCAGAACAAGCGCTTCCGGCGCTTCCCGCCAACGTCGCCACACGTGTAGTGTTGCGCTGTGCGCGCAGTGAGTCAGTCCCATACACAGCGTGTTTGCCGATGTTACAGCTTCGGCTTGGGCGCCTCTAATGGCGTACCAGGCTGTGTTCCCGCCGACGCCGCCGCACGTGTATATGGCGCTGGGCGCGCGGTGAGTCAGTCCCGTGCACAACGTGCTGGTCGATGTTGCAGTCTGGTGCGGCTCAAATGGCGCACTAGGCTATGGGTTCCGTGTGGTGTGTGGGGGGGGGGGAGGAGGGCGCACCAGCAGAACAAGCGCTTCCGGCGCTTCACGCCGACGTCGCCGCACATGTATGTCGCGCTGTGCGCGCTGTCCTTTCACAATGTGCTGGTCGATGCTACGGTCGGTCGGACTCGTCGAATGGCGTAGCAGTCCGTGATTTGGGTGGTGGTGTGCGTGTGGGGCGGGGTGGGGTGGGCGGGGCATCCCAATGCACGTTTGCGACAGCAACAACGGTGCCCGGGCCACCAGCCCTTCTCGCTCCATGCCCCCCACACCCTCCGATTGCCCCCCACCCTTCACCCCAGAACCCTTAACCCTTAAAACTCTTCCGTGTCCTCCCCCTCCCCCCCCCAAAAAACCTACACCCTTTAACTCTTCCTGCCCCTCTCCCCCCACCACCACCGCAGCTGCCTCGACAAGCGCTCGAAGAAGCGCCCGGGCTGCACGCAGATCCTGGCGGAGCTCGAGGTCATGCACGCGGCCTACCTGATGGGGTACAACGGCCTGCAGGTGCGGTGTCCACAAGTGGTTCTGTTGGCCAACCCGCAACCCGACAAAGTGCACTTTCGGGTTGAGATTGCCCCTTCCGGGCTGGCGAGTCGGGATGAGATTGCACGAATTCCGACCCGAGAGGTGTGGAAATCGTCATTTTCACACCTTTCCCGCAAGAAAAAACGCCTCCATCGGGTTGGGATTGGCGGAATGAGCGTGAGGCCCAGGTTGAGCCGTCGTTCCCCCAAGATCCTTAGCGGAATCACTGGTTTTCACACCAACCGCCGCAGGGATGTTTGGGGTTTGGGGTCTCGTTTCCAAGGGTTTCAGCTTTGAGGGTAGTCAGGCAGTCGGCCGGTCTGCTGGGGGAGCAACTTGCAGAGCGCGAATTTACGCGAACCCGGATTTTGACCAGCGCTCTCGCTGTGTTGTGCTGTGCGCGGGGGGGGGGGGGGGGGGGGGGCGGCGAGGCGAGGCGGCGTGCATAACAGTTATCAGGGTTGTTGACGCATCCTTCCCTCCCCCTCCCCCCCCCCTTTCTTTCGCTGGAGCCCGGTGCCCCCTCCAGCAACCCGGGCACGCGTCCCCCCCCTCTCCCCCCCTCACAGCCCCCCCCCGCCCCTTCTCCCTCTCCACATTCCCTCACTGCACCCCCCACCCCCTATCCCCCTGCCCTTCCACCAAGCAGGAGCCCGGCGCTGCGTCCAGCAACCCGGGCACGCCCGCCCCCCCTTACCCCCCCCCTACCCCCTTCGCTTCTTGTAACATGTCGGCACAGAAGGGTCCTAGGTGTGATGTGTTGACATCTGTGATGACATGAATCTGTGACACTTCCACCACGCAGGAGCCCGGCGTTGCGTCCAGCAACCCAGGCACGCCTCCCCCCCCCTCTCCCGCCCCCTTCCACACCCCTCACCGCCCCTCCCCTCCCCCCCCTACTCTTTCTCCCCTCCCCCCCCCTTCCCTTGGCAGGAGCCCGGCGCTCGTCCAGCAACCCGGCACGCCTCCCGCCTCTCCCCCCCTCCCTCCACAGCCCCGCCTCGCCCCCTCTCCCCTCCCACATCCCTCACTGCACACACACCTTCCTTCCCTTCGCAGTCGTCCCGGCGCTGGCGGTCCACGCAACCCGGGGCACGCCTTCCCCTCACCCTCCCGCGGCCCCTCCCCACCCCTCATCCGCGTCCCCCCCCCCTCCCCATCCCTCCCCTTTCCCTCCCTCCCCCCTTTCTTCCGCAAGGGCGCTCCCCCCTCCCCTTACCCCTAACCCCCTTCCCTCCCCTTCCCCCTCCCCCCCCCCCCCTCCCTTCACATGAGCCCGGCGCTGCGTCCAGCAACTCGGGGCACGCCTTACCCCCCCTTCTCCCCCTCCCCCCCCCCTTCCCCGCCCCTCTCCCCCCCCATCTTTCACATCCCCTCACTGCACCCCCCACTCCCTACCCCCCTTCCCTCCCTTCGCAGGAGCCCGGCGCTCGGGTTGCGTACAGCAACCCGGGCACGCCTCCCTCCCCACACACCCCACCGCCCCCCTCCCCTCCGACCCCGCTTCCCTCCCCACCCCACACACCACCGCTTTCTTTTTTGCAGAAGCCCGGCGCCCCCTCAGCAACCCGAGCACGCCTCCCCCCCTCTTTCTGCCCCCTCACAGCCCCTCCCCCCGCCCTCTCCCTCTCCAACATTTCCCCTCACTGCACCCCCACCCCCTACCCCCCTTCCTCCCTTCGCAGGAGCCCAGCGCTGCGTCAGCAAACCGGGGCACGGCCTCCCCCCCTATCCCCTCGCTTCCCCCCCCCTTACCCCCTTACCCCCTCCCCTGCCCTTACCCCCGCCCCCTCCCTTTGCAGGAGCCCGGCGCTGCATCCAGCAACCCGGGCACGCCGGGGGATACGACCGCGCCGGTCAGCCCAGTGGCACCAGCCCAGGTGGGGGCTCGCACATGCATGGGGGCTCGCACATGCATGGGGGCTAGCATATGCATGGGGGCTCGCATGGGGGCTCGTATGGGGGCTCGCACATGCATGGGGGCTTGCATGCCCCCCCCCCCCTCGCACACCAGCTGCACGATCGAGCGGAGCCCGCGTGAGGGCTCGCATGGGGGCCCGCGTGGGGGCTCGCACATGCATGGGGGCTCGCACATGCACAGAGAGATATTCGACAGATACAACATGCTCCGATTGTTCTCTCTAAGCTCGGGCTCTATGCCACAGCGCAGATCTCTGCGGTGAGGCTCAAATCCAACTGGGTCTCTTGGTAAATCAAAGAAGCAAGCTCAAGAGAGCTTGCTACCTACCCAGCGTGGGGCCCGCAACTGTAACCTCCCGCAACTGTAACCTCTCCGTAACATTACGGGGCTTACGGGCCATCCCTCGCAAAGTGCCCTGTAACACCCCGTAGCTCGAGAAAGGTGTGAAACGGTGTGAATGTGCGCCCCACACTGTTGACTTGCCCCGAAGAGCGTTGACTTGGGGTTACGGGAGGGGTTACGAAAGGGTTACGCGAAGGGCTCCGAGGGTTACGGGCCACGTGGTGTGTGGTTACGGGCCCTCTGCTGCACCTACCCGTTACAGCCCCCACCACACGGGAAGCCTGGGTTACGGCTCAAGCCTTTGCTGACCGCAGCACACACACCGGCGATAATGTGTCCTGAGGGTGTCGAAAAACACCCATGGATGGTAGGTTTGTTTGCTAGCGGGTGTCCGGCCGCTCGCACACACGCACTCACTCACGCACTCACACACACACACACACACACACGCAGCTCCCCACCACCAAGATCGCATCCTTGCCCATGCCAGACGTTCACACACGCACACACACTCTTACTCGCTCACACAAACACATACGCTCACACACGCACATATACGCACACACACTCAGCCACTCGCACACACACACACATACGCTCACACACACACTCACACACACAACGCAGCTCCCCATGGGCACCTCCGAGCTCCCATCCCTGCCCATGCCAGACGTGCCCGAGAGGCCCCTCCCAGTCCAGAAGCGCGGCGCGATGGCGGCGGCACCTGAAGGTACGTGCGCGCTAAGGGCTTACTTATAGGGTTATAGGGTTAGTTGTAGGGTAGGTTAGGGGCCAGGCGCGCCGACAACCTCAGGCGTCGCCTGAGGCGCACCCCTGACCGCCCCAGGCGCCGCCTCAGGCGTCATCCCGACCGCCTCAGGCGCCACCCCGACCGCCTTAGGCGCCCACCACCGCCTGAGGCACACACCCGACCGCCTCAGGCGTTATGACCGCATTCACTGGCGCGGATCAGACATTGGGGCTGTGGTAGGGCTGCGGAAGGGGACTTGGGGGTGCGTCCACACTTCCTCCGCAGGCGGGGACGCGCTGCGCGGGGACCAGCGCGTCCCCGCCGGTGGCGCGCCGAGCTCGGTCGTATGCGCCACAAGAGGTGCCCCTGACTTCAACATCCATCATCATCATCCCTGCCCAACCAACTGCCCCACTGACCCCTCAGACCCCAAGCCTGCTCCAAACCCCGAAATCTCTTCCTGACGCATGATGCCCCCACACTTCCTCCGCAGGCGGCGACGCGCCGGCGGCGCCCGCGCCACCGCGCTCCACCACGTTTGTGCAGCACTTTGCGTCAAAGTCCAAGGTGTAAGGCGCGAGGCACGAGGCGTGGCGCGGAGCGCCGCCGGGGTTCGCACGGCTTGATGGTCCGAGGCCGATCCTGGTGGTCCGGGGCCGCTCCGAGACCCTTCACCACGTTTGTGCAGCACTTTGCGTCAGAGTCCAAGGTGTGAGGCGCCGGCGTGGCGCGGAGCATCACCGGGTGCTGCACCGCGCGGTCTTGGTGATCCGGGGGCCACGCGAGCCCTGGTGATTGGCTGCTCGCCATGCTGGAGCGCCAGAATGCCGGTTTCAAGGCTTGAGGTTGAGGCCGCTCCTGACGTGGGTCAGCTGCACATGCTGGAGCGCCAGCATGCCGGTTTCAAGCGCAGGCTTGAGGCTCAGGCCGCTTCTTACGTGGGACAGCTGCACATGCTGGAGCGCCAGCATGCCAGGTTCAAGCGCATGCCTGAGGCTGAGGCCGCTGCTGGCGTGAATCAGCTGCACAGCGTGGTGGGGGGAGGCGCGCAGGGGAGGCGCCTGGAGTTTAAGGGGGGCCAAGGCGGCGGCTGCCACCATTGCGGCGGCGGGTTCAGCCGTAGTGGCGGGTTCAGCGGTGGTGGCGCGAGCGGCAGCTCCCACACTGAGGGGCGTCGGGACCCACCGCCGTGAGTTCTGGTTACGCGTACCACGGTTGGGTCACCCGGAGGGTGGTAGGTGGTGCCCCAAGGGCGCGTTGGACGGGCCCCGCCGTGAGGTTTTGTAACCGCGTACGGCGTACTACCGTCACGTTAAGACCGGAGGGTGGTAGGTGGGACCGCGCTGCGGGTACTTCGGGTGCGTGCGACGGGTGCCTCTGGTGCGTCCGGCACGGCACGGCTGGCGGGGGGGTAGTTAATGGTGCGGCGGGGTAGTTAATGGTGCTGGCGGGCCACAGGGGGCGCTGGTATATCTACACAATTTGGTCCGTCGTCGCGCGTCACTGTAATCAAACGAACACTACTGCGAGTCTGGCAGAGACTTCGCGTTGCAATGACGTCGACGAACATGCTCAACCGTTGCACGCTGGGGTCATCACCATCCCCACCTGCAGCGCGCCGCCTAGCTGGCCTAGCTCGCCTAGCTCGCGCGCGCTTGGCTGCGGAGTCAACGATCTTTGCGATCCTGAAAGCCCTGTCGATTTGAAGTCGATCAGGGATACAAGCGCCGACCCCACCCTGCGCCCCACCCCGCCTCCCAGTTCAATCAAGTGAATACGAGGCCCCCCGCTGCCCCGCCTCCCCCAGTTGAACCAAGTGGGGCTGATTTACCACCGTTGAGATCAAGCCCTTGCAACGCTGGCTGGCCAACACGCTAGCCAGCAGGGGGCGCTGCCACCAGTAGCGATGAGCGGCTGCTAGCTTCAAGAAGGAGCCATACAGATGTGGAGGGTACCGGCAGGCTGGTGCGCTGCGTGGTCTTGCCCGCAAGGGCTGGGCTCTCTCAGACGTTTCCCTAGGCCTTAACTCACGCCGTGGGGTCCACCGGGAGGGTAAGTAAAAAAACTGTAAAGCCAAATGTGGCGGGTAGGGAGCGCAAGTAGAGTGGCGCTACATTGATCTGGCTTCAGCAGAAGTAGTACGGGCAAGCTGCATTGCCATAGCCACATGAGGGGCATCTTTCAAGAGAGGCCAGTGGGCATCTACTCAAGGAGAGACCCGGCGGGGAGAAGTTACACGTTGGACACCATGTCGAAATACTTTGCCACACAGGATCGGCATCAAGCCCTTCCCATCCCCAAATAAGGGAGAAATCCACCCTACAAAAAACGGGTTAACTGAAACTTTTGTGGAACATATTATTCTGACTTCCGTTTGAGATGGGAGTTGGTGCATTAGATTCTTTTCAAGACGTGTCTAAATCCACCCTTAGATCCCCCCCCCCACAATATAAACTCGAGGTATGTGAGCGGGTCCACACCCTCTGGGAGCCAGGATGCTCTGCAGACCTCCGCTTGGGCTTGGAAATGATGAATTGGATTCCAACTCCATGGCCATTCATGGGGTCATTAGTTTGAAGGGGACTTGACGTGTGGGGCTGAACCGGGGCGTGTGGCCGCCTTCTGAGGCCGGTTTCAGGAGTAGGGTTGGATTACACAGCCCCCCAAGTAAACCAATGAAAAGGAAATGATGTCACAAAGCTGCCCAAAAAGTTTCGGCCAAAACATGAGGCCAGGGTGTCCTGGGGGGGGGGGGGCATTCGGGAAACAACTCAACATGAGGTCGAGGATGAGATCTGGAACTTTTTATTCTCCCCCCCCCCTCCTGTCTGGCGGCATGCCGCTGTTTATTTTCGCAACACGAGTGCCAGCTCACACGCCGACAGCACGGGTTGTAGAATGCACCAGTGTCGTCATCAGGCGGACGCCATCATCAGGTGTGGACACAAAATGCATCACTACCATCACCAGCATCATCATCATCATCATCATCATCATCATCATCACTGAGGCTGCCACGCTGCCACGCTGCCACGCTGCCACGCTGCCACGCTGCCCCACTGCGCGACAGACTGGTGCGTTTTCCGAGTCAAAGTAAGCAGGGGAGGGGGCATAAGGAGGAGAGGCAGGCGGAAGGGGGCAGAAGGAGGAGACGCGGGTGGGAGGCCTGCAGCGCGGCACCCTTGCCTGCCCTTCCACAGCCGCTGTCCCGGTAACCTCGGCCCGGCTGTGAAAGCGTGGGCACTTCAGACTCGACGTTCGTTTCGACGCCCCTGCGTACAGTACCGCGTACCGGTCAGGACTCTGACCCCCCCCCCCCCCTTGTACGCGCGCACCATGCAACCCTGACACCGGGGCGACAGTAATGCCCGGTGACGGATTCATCACCCCAGGCATGTCGCCTGCCCACGGCAGCCGTGGCAGGGCGGCCTACCCACTGCTCTCAGGAGGACTCCCGCACGGGCGCGCCAGCGGCGCGCAACGTCGCGCCCTCCTCTCCAGCTCAACCCCGATCGCAATCTGCTGCGTCGCGAGCTGCCTCAGCGAGTCGTCCCTCACAGCCGCGGCGCGGTACTCGCTGGCCCGGGTGCCGAGCCGTGTCGTCGACGCGGCGCGACTCGCGGCCGACGCGGGAGTCACCGCGCTGGCCACGAGCGCACCGCCCCCGGGGGGGCGGATGGACCCCGCTCCGGAGATGGGGGGGTTGTCGGCCTTCACCAGCAGGCTCGCGTACATCGTGGCAAGTTGGTTCTCCGCGATCGCGTCGAGGGGGGCAGGCACATTGCCCGGGGCGGACTGGGTGGGGTTGCCGCCGCGGCCGCCGGGGGGCTGCACGGGCGCGGTGCCGGTGGAGGACTGGGTGCGGAGGAGGCGGGCCTCGGCGCCGCTCGTCTTCCGCCGGGCCGAGAAGGAACCTCTAGAGAGGGTCGCCCCCGCCACGAAGCGCGTGCTGTCAGCATCGTGCAGCGGCCCACGCCGGCTGCGGCCACGATGGCACCGAGGGCGCCTGCGAGGGTGTGTGGGGGGGAGGCGAGGGGGTGGGGGTGATTATGAGATGCGATGCTGCAGCCAGCAGGGCAAGCGGTCGACCTCCAGGCGGAGGTGGTGCGGCACCGTTGGGCCCGGGGACGACGTTTGTGACGCACGCACACAACACTGCGAGGGTGAGTTGCCCCTGCCGTCACACACACACACACACACACACACACACACACACACACACACTTGCACCTGTCAGCAGCTGACACATGGCACAATTGCGCAAAAGGCGAATCCAATGCTCCCCCTCAACAACAACGATGAGGCACATGTGCTCACCCATGCGAGTGTTTGAGGCTTGTAGTTGTCACGACTTAACAGTGCCTGCGGTGCGTTTGAGGATCCTCTGGAGGTCCTAACGCTGCAGGATGGGCCCTGCCCAATCAGCCAGGACTCCGACGTGCGCGTCGCCTCTTCCTCATGCGCGTCGTAGCACCGACCTGCGGGGATGAAAGGGGGTAGCTTTAGTAGTGGAAGGTGGCGAGGATGGCGAGGTTGTTGCAGTGCACGTATAGTGCATGTCTGCTACCCTCTGCATACCCGCAGTAGATGCGGGGGCCTGAAAGTAGGATAGCGAATTATTCATGAGCGTAATAGCAGGACATTGAAGTAGTGAGCGCGATGGGGACCCGACGCCGCGCCCGACGCTTCTGCCACACCACGACTGTCGACTCACTGTCGACACAGTCTCGACATCACTCACAATCCCAATACTTCAGGCAGAAGATGTACAGAGAAATGGGAGTGGTGTATCAAACATGGGTGGGTTGATGTGGGTGGTGGGGCGGAAAACGTGGGGGATATCAGATCTGCGCATGTGTGTGCGTGTGTGTGTGTCACGGAAGTGGCGCCCTGCGCTTCCACTGTATCCACTGCCCTGTGCAAGCACGCGTTCGCAGGTCAGCTCCTGGTCTCCCGTGTGCGTGCAGCAACAATGCACGACACCCGGCCCTCACTTCAATTCCACCAGCAATCTGCCGCAGAGACGGGCAGGCACCCGTGTAACAGCCCCACCCTTGTGGCATGACCAGCAACCCGCCTCCATCGAGTCGCGACACCTCACTTCACCTCGAAGAAATTTACGCAGGGATTGCGGTGGCTGGGATGGTCGGTTCCTCCTGCCGCGCACCCCTGTGTGCGCGCAAGCAAGGAGCTCAGGAGACGCCTGTTCAAGCGCAGCCGCATGTGACTGATGCGGCGGGGACTTCGGGCGCAATGGCAACAGCCACAGGCATAATGGCGCCAGTCACTCCAGTCCTGCTCTGAGTGCATGGATGCGTTGTGCGACCCCCCACCCAAACCAAAACCACAACAGTCGGTGGGTTGACGGGTTGACACCGTGTGCGGTGGCACTGTAGGGGCGCTCTTCCATGTGTGCTGATTCCTTGCCGCCTGCCTCCTTCCCCTCTCTCCCCCTCCCCACGCCCCCCCCCCACACACACGGGTTGCCACCTCACCATGCTGCCCTCACCCGCATAGCATGCTGCCTTCACTCCAAGTCACCCTGCCACAACAGGAGCTTACACGCAAAGGAGCGGAAGCTAGTAAATATGCGCGCAACACGTCCAACTGCCCCCCACACACACTACACCGTGCCCATGCGCGCGTTCCAGCGCCCCCCCTCTACCCACACGTCGCAGCGCTGCACTGTGCAATGGTGCTCTTTATTATGCCGAGGCGCTCTGCCGTCTCATGAGGTCTTGCTTTCTTCCGTGCGCGCACGTTACTGCCAAGCCCTGCCGTTGAGGGATGCCGTGCTTGGCAATCAGCTGTGTCGAAGAGCGAAGAGGATGCGGAGCTGAGCTGGCAGAGAACGCACGTACGAGGTCTACGACCGCCTCCCCGAAGGCCCGAGGTGTGATATCCTGTCGGCGACGACGGCGACTGGGTGTTTTACAGGTTTTACAAGTTCGCGCCCGGAGGACAGCAGGGAGGGCCCCGTGAGTTCAGGCCTAGACTACACGTCTAGGGGGGCTCTACTAGGAGAGCCCGCAAGGCCACGCAGCGCGCCAGCCTACCAGTTTCAGCGACGACGGCGACTGGGGACATGATCAGCAGCCGTGTCATGGGCGTGTCATGGGCGTGTCATGGGTGTGAGGATTATGTAGAGCTGAGCTGAGCGAGTGCGTACGCGCCATTGTCGGAGTTGTAGGTCTGCCTCCTGAAGCCCCGAAGCGACATGCGTTCAGCAACGGCGGCGACTCAATGTCAGCAGCCGTGTCGCAGCTCGAGGAAATTTAAAGCTGGGCTGGTAGAAAATGAACGTGGTTGCTGTATGATGTGGGACCGCCTCCCGAAGTCCCGAAGCGCTTGTTTACGGCGACGACGGGGTCGTCAGCAGCCGTGTCCCAAAGTGCTGTGCTTCCAGCGACGGCTGCGTGGTCAGCAGGCGCGAGCATCTTATGCTTCTGCGTCTGCGTCTGCTTCTGCTTCTGCGTCTCAGTCACAGCGCGAAGAAAATGTAGACGAGCTGGAAGAGCAAATACATGGTGAGCGCCATGACGGCGGTGCGCGCGTTGAGCTTGTACCTGCGGGCGTGGTCGGGTCGTCGCGTGTGTTGTGTTGTTGCACAAGTTGTGCGCGTCATTGCTGGGCATGGGTCGGACCAGGCTTATCCCCCCCCCCTCCCCCCCCTCCCCACGCACACGCGCACACACACACAGACACACACGCCAGGGGGTTCCTTTGGGGCTGTCAGTCTGTCGGTTTTCCTGGAGAGGGCCCCCCGGAATCTTCGGGTTTCCAGAGAGCTCCTCGGGTGTTCTGCAGTTACAGTTACAGTTACAGTTACATCGGCTTTCCAGAAAAGACTACTGTTCTGCAGGCTGGCATTTATTTCCTGGGCTGCGCCGCTGGATCCCCGCTTCTTCTCCGGCTTTTCCAAACCCCCGTTTTGCTCCGCATCGGCAAACCGCCCTTTGGGCGGTCTCCTCATTGGAATCCGACCGGCAAGGAAAACCCTGACACACGCACACACCCACACATACACACACACCTGAACAGCAGCGGCATCGCAGCCACCCACACCGCGCACGAACGAACATGCAGGACCCATAGAGCACGAGCAGCTTCCCCCCCCACACACACGCACACACACCTGAGCAGCAGCGCACGCACACACGCTCACACACACACGCACACACACACACACCTGAGCAGCAGCGGCATCGTGACCTCCCACACCGCGCACACACGACCATGCCTGCTCCTGAGCCATAGAGCACAAGCAGCCCCCCCCCCCCACTCACACACGCACACACGCCTGAGCAGCAGCGCACGCACACACGCTCACACACACACGCACACACACACACCTGAACACCAGCGGCATCGTGACCTCCCACACCGCGCACACACGACCATGCCTGCTCCTGAGCCAAAGAGCACGAGCAGCCTCCCCCCCACCCCACCCCACACACGCACACACACCTGAGCAGCAGCGCACGCACACACGCTCACACACACACACACAAACACACACACACACACACGCTCACACACACGCACACACACACACCTGAACAGCAGCGGCATCGTGACCTCCCACACCGCGCACACAACGACCATGCCTGCTCCTGAGCCATAGAGCACGAGAAGCCCCCCCCCCCCCACACACACACGCACACAAACCTGAGCAGCAGCGCACGCACACACGCTCACACACACACACACACACCACAGACACACACACACACGCTCACATACACACGCACACACACACACCTGAACAGCAACGGCATCGTGACCTCACACACCGCGCACACACGACCATGCCTGCTCCTGAGCCATAGAGCACAAGCAGCCCCCCCCACACACACACGCACACACACCTGAGCAGCAGCGCACACGCACACGCTCACACACGCACACACACTCACACACACACGCACACACACCTGAACAGCAGCGGCATCGCGATCACCCATACCGCGCACACGACCATGCACGAGCCATAGAGCACGAGCAGCTCGTCGGGGCGCGGCACGTCGATAATTCCGTCCTCGTCGCCTTGGGCGAAGTACACAAGAGTGCACGTGAGGCCTCCGAGGAGAACGAAGAGCGGGCTGCATGTGTGTGTGTGTGTGTGTGTGTGTGTGTGTGTGTGTGCGTGTGCGCGTGCGTGTGTGTGTGGTCGATTTAACAGTCCGTCGGACGCCTTTGATGGCGCATTAGACCCTAGGAAAGAGGCCGGCAGCTGTCAAAATTAGACCCCTAGCATGCCATCTGTCATCATGATTGCTGTGCACGCGGTGCGTGTCTCAAAACAGGCGACAAGGAAGTCAGCCAACTCGTGCCAGAACCTGGTGTTCTCCTGGCCTGGCCGAGGATTCATAAACTCCCGCATCCGCTCAACTAAATCGGCCTCCTCGGGGCGAGGGATGAATCGAAACAGGCTGTGGGCCCTGACCCGTGCCTCTTCTTAGGCAGGGCACTCAAATATCATGTGTACCTCATCCTCTAGCCCACCGCATATGCAGCACACCCGCTTGCTGCGCCGCTGCCTCTGTCCCGCCACGGCGTAGCGCCCCAGCTCAATCTGCAGCTCATGGAGCCCCATCCTTAACCTAGCTAGAGCCGTGATCCGGGCAGCACTGTTCAGCCCTGAGCTCAACAGGGCCGGCGGCTCGCTGTCGCTACCCTTCATCCACCGCATGTAGGTCAGCATCTTAAAGCCGCGCGACCACTCCTCAGGTACATCTCGCACGGTAGTGCCGCTCGGCAGCGCCGGTGTGCTTGTCGCGGCGGCCAGCCACGCCGCGGTCGCCACGTCCAGCAGGTTGGTGATGCGTACCGGTCCCTCCTGGTCCCACGCCAGGGTGTGCCCCACAGTTCCGAGGCACATCTGCAAGCGTGCCGCCCAGCACGTCCCCCCCCGCCTCCGCCAGCCCCCAGCTCTCCCGCATCGCATCTTTGAGCAGGTCACCGTCCGGCCGCCCCCGCGCCTTATCCCAAAAGCGCGTCGTCTGGCGCAGCCAATCTGCCGCCAGCGGCCGCCACCCGCCTCCCGCGCCAAAATCCCTAGTTGTTGCCCGTTACTGCGGACTCCCAGGGACGCACGGGTAAATTGCAGAAGCACGTCCTCCAGGGTGTGTGTGTGTGTCCAGTGTGTGTGTGTGTGTGTAAGAGGACGCAGTGGGGGCTGCATGCCCTGGTGCGTGCGTGTGCGCGGGAACGCGTACCCCTCCCACTGTAACAATCGGCAAAAAGGGTCCTAGGTGTACCATCAGGAGCCATTGGCCCCTACAGCCAACCTATAGCCAAGCAAGGCGGTATCGTACCACACACACACACATGTGTCACACATACACCTCGAGAAGCACGCCGTGATCGCCATCGTGGGAAATCCATCGCTTGCGAGCTCAAGCTTGGACACACACCCCGCCTCGCACTGCCCCTCACCCCCCCATCCCCTCCCCCCGCCTCGCCGCTGCTGGAGCCCCCGCACACCTCTAGAAGCACGCCGTCAGCGCCATCGTGGGGAATCCATCGCGATCGTGAGGTTATTAGACGCCGTGCCCCTCTCCCCTCGCTCCTACATTACCACCGATTCTGCTTCCAAGCCTGTTGTAGTCGGAGCCCCCCCCCCCGCCCCCCCCCCCCACCTTGAAAAGCACGCAGTGAGTGCCATTGTGGGAAATCCGTGGCGTGCGAGAACAAGGCTGGGACGCTGTGCCCCCCCCTGCTCCTACGCTTCATCCACTGATGTAAGGGTCCCTCTCTCACCTCGAGAAGCACGCTGTGAGCGCCATTGTGGGAAATCCGTCGCGTGCGAGCGCAAGGTTGGACACTGTGTCGCCAGCGGCACCCGCCCATGACAAGAAAGTGGCGGCGAGGAGCGGGGATGGGATCTGCGTGGGAGTGTAAGGAGAACAAGAAGAGTGAGAGAGAGACAAAGGGAGAGAGAGGAAAGAGAGAGGGGACATTGCAGAGGAGAGAGAGAGAGAGGGGGGAGAAAGAGAGGAGTGAGAGAAGAGTGGAGAGAGAGGAGGGGAGAGAGGAGAGAGAGAGAGAGAGGGGAGAGAGAGGAGAGGAGGAGAGAGAGGGAGAGAGGAGAGAGAGAGAGGAGAGAGAGAGAGAGAGGGGAGAGAGAGGAGAGAGAGGAGAGAGAGGAGAGAGAGGAGAGAGAGGAGAGGAGGAGAGAGGAGAGAGGAGCGAGGAGAGAGAGGAGAGAGAGGAGAGAGAGGAGAGAGAGGAGAGGGGAAGAGAGAGTTTGGCAATAATACACCATGTCACCAGCGGCACGCCCACGACATAAAAGTGGCGGCGAGGAGCGGGGATGGGATCTGCATTCAGTGGGTGTGAAAGTGAGAGCGAGTGTCAGTGAGAGATAAGAGAGGAGAAGGAGCAATGAGAGAGAGAGAGGGTAGAGAGAAAGACGGATACGGCGAAGTTGGCTACTGTGTCGCCCGCAGCTCCCGCCCATTACAGGGAAATGGCAGCAAGCTGCGGGGATGGGATCTGCGCTGTGGGAGGGAGGGAATGTGTGGCAGTGAGAGAGGGGGGGGGACTGAGAGACGAAGAGAGAGAGGGAGAGAGAGAGAGGAGAGGATGAGAGAGGAGAGGAGAGAGGAGAGAGAGAGAGGAGAGGAGAGAGATGAGAGAGAAAGGGGAGACAGAGGAGAGAGAGAGGGATAGAGAGAGAGGAGAGAGGAGAGAGGAGATAGAGGAGAGAGAGGAGAGAGGAGGGAGAGGAGAGAGGAGAGAGAGAGGAGACAGAGAGAGAGAGAGAGAGGAGAAAGAGAGAGAGAGAGAGGGAGACAGAATCATCCGACCTCGAAGATCATGCCAATGCACACCGTGACAGCGACGACCTCTTCGGCCGCGAACCGCATCCACATCCCGCTCCCCACAAACGACCCAGGGTGTGGGGGCTACCTAGGGCTGTAGGGATGAGGGTCTTTGGGTCGTGGGGTCTAAGGGTAAAGGGCTGGCCCACGACCCACCTCAAAGATCGTGCCAATGCACACACCGTGACAGCAACCACCTCCACCCAGATCAACACCTGAACCCCTATTAACAACCCTAAACCGCGAAAAAAAACCCAAACATTTATCAAACTACCAACTTAGCGTGCGTAAAAACTGAAACCCACCTCAAAGATCGTGCCAATGCACACCGTGACCGCGACCACTTCCTCGGCCGCAAACCGCATCCACACCATGCTCCCAACAAACGCAAAACCGGTGCACGCTCCGAGCAGGGGGCCGCGCAGCGTGCCGCACACGGGGTAGAGCAGGGCCAGGAGGCCGGAGCATGCGACGCACGCGAGGGCCGACGCCTGATGTTTGGGGTTTGAGGGTCTCGGGTTGAGGGTTGAGGACGAAGACACGGTGCACGATCTGAGTGGGGCTGGGAAGGGGAGGGGGGGGGCGCACGCGGGGCAGAGCAGGGCGAGGAGGCCGGAGCACGCGACGCACGCGAGGGCGGACGCCTGTGGTAGGGTGCGTTGGTGCGTGTGTTTGTGTGCGTGTGTGTGTGTGTGCGTGCGTGTGTATGTGTATGTGTGTGTGTGTGTGTGTGCTGCTGGTGGCGGATTCGAGCGTGCCGCACGCGGGGTAGAGCAGAGGTCGGAGCACGCGACGCACGCGAGGGCCGCCACCTGTGCTGCAGGGTTTGGGGGATTAGGGTGTCAACCTACAGGGTCTCGGGTCCAGGGTTTAGAGATACGGGCGGAGACACGGTGCACGCTCTGAGTGGTGGTGGTGTGTGTGTGTGGGGTGGGGTGGGGGTGGGGGGGTGGGTGGGGGGGGCACGCGGGGTAGGAACGGGCCAGGAGGCCGGGGCACGCGATGTGCGGCAAGGGCCGATGCCTGCGATTTGGGGCTTTGCGGACGCGAGCGCAGGCGCGTGCATTTGTTTGGGGCCGTCGGTTTTTGAAGGGTGTGCGCAGCGTGCCGCACTCCGGGTAGGGCAGGGCCAGGAGGCACGCGCATGCACACGCACCCAGCACGCCTGCAGCGTGCTGCTGTGCGCCCAGCCTGCGGTGAAAACGTGCCCAGCCCAGCCCACCGCCACACGCACACACGCACACGCATGCACGCACGCACATGCACACGCGCATGCACATGCACCCAGCACACCTGCAGCGTGCTGCTGTGCGCCCAGCCCGCGGTGGACACGTTGAGCCCGCCCCAGTACGCAGCGAGCGCTTTTCCTCAATTTCGTTGATAAACCCTAAACCAATATGCTGAACCCTAAATCCGTACAGCCCCAAATCCCATCGAGCCATCGAACCCACATGGAGTGTGCTGCTGTGCGCCCAGTCCGCGGTGAACCCGTCCAGCCCGCCCCAGTACGCGGCGAGCGCTTTTTGTGTGTGTCTCCAGGCAGTCTACAGGGTGTGTGGGTTTGAAAAGAATAAAAATCTGATTCATTTTGAAACCCAAACTAATGCGCAGCCCTAAGCCCCAAGCCCCCACCGACCCAACCCACATGGAGTGTGCTGTTGTGCGGCCAATCCGCAGTGAAAACGTGAAGCCCGCCCCAGTGCGCGCCCAGCGTGTTTTCTCCCTCCGATTTATCAGCACTTAACATACGCTGAACCCTGCATCCCTTCAGCCCTCAATCCCATCGAGCCGTCGAACCCACATGGAGGGTGCTGTTGTGCGCCCAGTCCGCGATGAACACGTTCAGCCCGCCCCAGTACGCAGCGGGCGCTTTTCTTGTGTGTGTCCAGGCGATCTCCAGGGTATTTGGGTTTGAAGATGAGAAAAATCTGATTATTTTCAAACCCAAACTTATGCTCAGCTCTTAGCCCCCAAGCCCCCACCGACCCCAAACCCACCATGGAGCGTGCTGCTGTGCGCCCAGTCCGCGGTGAACACGTTCAGCCCGCCCTAGTACGCAGCGAGCGCTGGTTGTGTGTCTCCAGGCAATCTCCAGGGTGACATCTGATTATTTTCAACCCCAAACGTACGCCAAGCCCTAAGCACCAAGCCCCCACCGACCCAACCCACCATGGGGGGGTGCTGCTGTGCGCCCAGTCCGCGGTGGACACGTTGAGCCCGCCCCAGTATGCAGCGAGCGTGGGCGGCGGCCCACCGCCACACGCACGCACACACGCACGCACGCGCATACACGCACGCACGCACGCGCATGCAGACACGCATGCGCATGCACACGCACCCAGCACACCTGCAGCGTGCTGCTGTGCGCCCAGTCCGCGGTGAACACGTTCAGCCCGCCCCAGCACGCGCCGAGCGCTTTTCCTCTTAAATTTGTTTCAACCCCAAACCAGTACTGAGCCCTAAATCCGTCCGGCCCCAAACCCCATTCAACCAGTGAACCCACATGGAGGGTGCTGCTGTGCGCCCAGTCCGCGGTGAACACGTTGAGCCCGCCCCAGTAAGCGGCGAGCGTGGGCGGCAGGGTGAGCGGCAGCGGCAGCGTCACACGCACACCCATGCACACACGCGCATGCATGCACGCACGCACACGCGCATGCACACCCACCCAGCACACCTGCAACGTGCTGTTGTGCGCCCAGTCCGCGGTGAACACGTTGAGCCCGCCCCAGTACGCGGCGAGCGTGGGCGGCAGGGTGAGCGGCAGCGCCACCGCAAACACCTTTGGGTAGTAGGCGCTCGAGTTGGCCCTGGTGTGTGTGTGTGTGTGTGTGTGTGTGTGTGTGTGTGTGTGTGTGGCAGCGCCACTGCAAACACTTGTGAGTAGTAGGCAATCGAGTTGGCCCTGGTGTGTGTGTGTGTGTTTGTGTGTGTGTGAGTGTGTAAGTGTGCATGTGTGGCAGCGTCGGCGGCAGTGCGGCCACACACACACACACACGCACACACACACCTGTTTGACACCAGCGGCATCGTCAGCGACAGCATATCCGACACCGGACGCCGCACCCACTCCCACCACGCTGACACCAGCCACCCGAGCACGCGCGTGCGCCACGGCGCGCTGTCGCCGCCAGCCGCGGGCGTGGCATGCTGCCCATGCAGCCCACGCTGCGGAGAGGCTCCGAGTGCGTCACGGCTGCTGGTGCTGCCGCCGGCGGATTCGCATGCTGCGAGGAGCGGCTCCTCTAGGCAGCTTCTGACCAGCTTCCCGTCCAAACCCCGGCAAGGCGTCGTCCCCGCGGCGCTGCCGTGTTGTTGTTGTCGCGGCTGCTGCTGTTGATGTTGTTGCTGCTGTTGCTGTTGCTGCTGCTGTTGCTGCTGCTGTTGCTGCTGCTGCTGCTGCGACGTTTGTGACCTCCCCGCGCTGACGAGTTTTTGCTGCTGCTGCTGCTGCTGCTGCGTTTCCAACCTCCCTGTGCCACCCTGCCCCTGCTGCCGCTGCTGCTGCTGCCCCTGCTGCTGCTCCTGCTGCTCAGGCCCGCAGCTCCCGCCAGGCTCCCCAGCGCCCGTCAGGCGCTGCATCGAGTAGACGAAAGCCTGCCCCCCTGCCCCTGCCCCTGCCTTAGCCCCTGCCTGTGCCTTGCGCCCTGCCCCTGCCTCCCCCCCTTCCCCTGCCTCGCACCCTGCCGCGTCTCCTGCCACGCCCCGCCTTGCCCCTGCCCCAGTCTCCCCCCCTGCCTCTCCCCTTGCCTCCCCCCCTGCCTCGCACCCGGCCGCCCGCCCTGCCTCTCCCGCCGCCTCTGTTCCGGCCTCCCCCGCTGCCCCGCACGCTTTTGACGGAGCACTGGAGGTTGGCCCGCTCACGCCTGGGGGAGTGAGGCAGCGGGTGTGGGGTGAGTGAGTGTGTGCTTGTGTGTGTGTGTGTGCATGTTTGTGTGTGCGTGTGCTTGTGTGATTGTGTGCGTGCGTGTGCGTGTGCGTGTGCGTGTGCCCCTTTCTTCTGCCTCGTCTTCGTCTCTCTCACGCCTGGAGGAGTAAGGCAGCGGGTGTGGGGTGGGAGTGCGTGTGTGCTTGTGTGTGTGTGCGTGTGTGTGTGTGTGTGCGTGTGTGCTTGTGCGTGCGTGCGTGTGTGTGCGTGTGCTCTTTTCTTCCGCCCCGTCTTTGCCTCCCTCACGCCTAGAGGAGGAAGGCGCCAGGTTTGGGGTGGGAGTGCGTGTGGCTCGTGTGCTTGTGTGCGTGTGTGCGCGTGTGTGCGTATGTGTGTGTGTGCATGTGCATGTGCGTGTGCGTGTGCGTGTGTGTGGCCTTTTTTTTGCC
>VFSX01000253.1:235000-247500 GCA_016618255.1 Chlamydomonas sp. UWO 241
GGGCGCGGCCGCATGGAGGTAGATGCCAAAGTTGTGCACAGTGTCCAAACACGTCGTCGCGCGCCACACCGGGACCACTCTGCTGTCTTCTTAGGGTTAAGGTTTTAAGGCCGAGGTCTAAGGGTTAAGGCACACCTGCATCGCGCACGCAGGCGCGACCGCGTAGAGGTTGATGCCCGCGTCGGTGCGCGCATTTTCGAGGAACGACGTCGGGTGCCACATTGGTAACCAATCTGCTGTCTTGTTAGGGTTAAGGGCCGAGGGTTTAAAGTCTAGAGCTTATTAGAGTGCAGGGTCGAGGGTTTAGGCACACCTGCATCGCGCACGCGGGCGCGACCGCGTAGAGGTCGATGCCCACGGCGGTGCGCGCAGTGTCGAGGAATGACGTCGAGCGCCACATGGGGATCTCGTGTCGGCGCGGGTCGGCGTGCAGCGGCTCCTGCTCGCGCGCCAAGACGACGGTTACGATGATATAGGTGACTGCGAGAGAAAGAGAGAGAGTGTGAGAGTGTGGGGGAGAGAGAGAATGAGAGAGTGGGAGAAAGAGAGGGGGAGAGGAAGTGAGAGAGAGGAAGGTTTTTTGTGAGCGGATCGGCGTGCAGCGGCTCCTGCTCGCGTGCCATGACGACGGTCACGAGGATGTAGATGACTGCGACAGAAAGAGAGAGAGTGTGAGAGTGTGGGGGAGAGAGAATGAGAGAGTGGGAGAAAGAGAGGGGGGGAGGAAGTGAGAGAGAGGAAGTATTTTTGTGAGCGGGTCGGCGTGCAGCGGCTCCTGCTCGCGTGCCATGACGACGGTCACGATGAAATGGGTGACTGCGGGTGGGCGTGAGAGAGGATATATATATATATATATATATATGAGAGAGAGACAGAGCGCGAGCGTTTTGTCCAAGGGGCGCATAGAGGGAGAGAAAGAAAGAGGGAGAGAGAGAGACTCGTGCAAACACACACACACACATATACACACCGTAGTATGCTGCTGGTATGACTGCTTGCCATGACTGAATGCTGCCTTTGAGCAGCAGCAGCAGCAGCAGCACACAAACACACACACACACACACACGTGCACACACACACACACACGTGCACACACACACACACACCGAAGTATGCCGCTGGTATGACTGCTTGCCACGACTGAATGCTGCCCTTGAGCATCAGCATCAGCAGCACACACACACACACACACACACACGTGCACACACACACACACACAGACACACACACTGTATTATGCCGCCGGTATGACTGCTTGCCATGACTGAATGCTGCCGTTGAGCAGCAGCAGCAGCACACACACACACACACGCACACACGCACGCACACACACACACACACACCGTAGTATGCCGCTGGTATGACTGCTTGCCACGACTGAATGCTGCCTTTCAGCAGCATCAGCAGCACGCCAGTGACGGCGCCGAAAAAGAACAGAATGTCTTTCATGAAGTGTACCTGAGAGGGAGAGGGAGAGATTGTGTGTGTGCGTGTGTGTGTGCGTGTACGTGTGTGAGTGTATGTGTGTGTGTGTGTATGTGTGTGTGTGTGTGCACGCCAATGTCGGCACCCAAGAAAAACAGAATGTCTTTCATAAAGTGTACCAGATGGGGAGAGAGAGGAAGAGATAGAGAGTGTGAGACCGCGCGTGCGCGCGCGCGTGTGTGTGTGTATGTGTGTGTGCATGTATGTGGCTGCGTGGATTTTGACACGCCGATGCTATGTGATGAGGACGATTGCTGCGGCAATAACGTTGGTCACACACACACACACACACACACCTGGGTGTTTTGCGCCATCAAAGGCGTCCCACGGACTGAAAAATCGAACACACACACACACACACCTGGGTCTTATGCGCCATCAAAGGCGTCCGACGGCGTGTAAAATCGACCAAACACACACACACACACGCACACACCTTGTTGATTTTGACGCGCTGCTGCGGTGTGATGAGAATGATTGCCGCGACGATGACGTTTGTGACAAACATGCCGGTGCCCAACGGCTCAGTCAACGCGAGCTCAAAGCCCTGGCCCGGGCGGCCAGACATGACCATCGCGATCTGCGCATGTTTGTGTGTGAGTGTGTGTGTGTGTGTGTGTGCGCATGCGTGTGTGTGTGTGTGTGTGTGTGTGTGTGGTGGTAGCGGGGAGGGGGGCAGTGGCTCTGTCAACGTGAGCTCAAAGCCCTGGCCCGGGCGGCCAGACATGACCATCGCGATCTGCGCATGTTTGTGTGTGAGTGTGTGTGTGTGTGTGTGCGCATGCGTGTGTGTGTGTGTGTGTGTGTGTGTGTGGTGGTAGCGGGGGGGGGCAGTGGCTCTGTCAACGCGAGCTCAAAGCCCTGGCCCGGGCGGCCAGACATGACCATCGCAATCTGCGCATGTTTGTGTGTGTGTGTGTGTGTGTGTGGTGGTAGCGGGGGGGGGGGGCAGTGGCTCTGTCGACGCGAGCTCAAAGCCCTGGCCCGGGCGGCTTGACATGACCATCGCAATTTATGTAGAAAAGGGGGCAAGAATTTGTTTTTTGGACGGGTGGAAATGAAGGGGGCAGGGGGGGGGCAGCGATATGCCACACACGAACACACACACACACACACGAACACACACACACACACACACACACACACACACACCTGCGTGAACAGGTCTGTCGCGCCGTTCCCAAACGCGAGCAGCGTGGCGCCCGCAACTGCCGGGCTCAGCTGCATCGTTTTGGGGTGTGGAAATAAGCTCAGGGTTTAGGGTGCAGGGATTTGTTTGGGCTTAGGGTTGAGGGCTTAGGGTTTAGGTGCCAGCAGCTGCCGGGCTCAGCTGCGTCTTTTGGGGGGGAGGCGGTGGCAGTGGTGCCTTAAGGAAACTGGGAATTTTTTGTTTGCCCTCGCGACATTGGAGGGCACGTGCCGAATCGCCCCCGCAGGAGCCGATGTTTCCGCGGAAAAGTGCGGAAATTGTCGTTTTCAGACTTTCCGGAGCGAAATCCCCGCAATTCGCCCCCGCAGCTTCCCCCAAAATTTCCCGAGCTGCGGGGGCTGCGGGGGCGCTCAGGACATCACTGGTCGGTGGGTGGTGGGGGTCGTAAGCGGGGGTCGTTGAGGATGCGCGGATTGTCATTTCGGGGGTGGTGTGTGGGGGGGGGGGGGGGGCGCCCAAGGCATGGCAGCTGCGTCAGTTTGGGGGGTGGTTGGCGGGGGTAAGTGGGTCGTCGCTGAGTGCGCAAGGACCGCAGCGGTTGTTGTGTGGTTGTGTGTGTACACGTCAGTGGTTTAGTTTTCAGGACTTTCAAGCCTTTTTGTTGAGCCATTTGACTGAGAATGGAGCTCCATGGCTCCCAAATCCGGCTCCACATGCCGTAAAGGTCAAACACGCGGTGTGTGTGCGTGGGTGTGTGTGCGCGCGTGTGTTGTGTCCCGCCAAGGCATGACAGCTGCGTCAGTTTGGGGGGTAAGTGGGGGTCGTGGTTGAGGCCGCAAATCCGAAACCACTGCGGACCGTTTTGGGGTGGGTGTTGGGGGCCGTAAGCGAGGGTCGTTGAGGGTGCGAGGACTGTCGTTTTGGGGGTGGTTAGTGTGTGTGTGTGTGTGCGTGTGGGGGGGAGCCATGTGTGTGTGTGTGTGTGCGCGTGTGCATGTGAGGGGCGTGCGTGCGTGTGTGTGTGTGTTTGTGTGTGTGTCTGTGTGTGCGTGTGTGTGCGCCCGTGTGTGTGCGTGCGTGTGTGTGTGGGGGGGGGATATTGTTCCGCCAAGGCACGACAGCTGCCGTCGGTTTTGGGGGTGGGTGGTGAGAGGGTCGTGTGGTTGAGGGCGTTGCAAACCCCAAACCACCGCTGACCGGTTTGGGGTGGGGGGTGGGGTGAGAGGGGGCCGACGAGGGCGCGGGGGCTGCCGTTGTGAGGGTGGTTGGTGGGGGTTAGTGGGGGGGCGTGGTTGAGGGCGGTGCAAACTCAAACGCATGCACACACACACACACACACACACACATCACCATGCCCGTGCGCACCTGCAGCCACTCTGACAGGCGCAACGGGTTTAAAGTTTAAACCCCAATTCAGGGTTTTAAAAACCCTTGGCACAAAAAACATGTTTAAAACCCCAAAAACCCAAACCATTGCGGCCCGTGCGCACCTGGAGCCACTCTGATAGGCGCTCGATCGAGGGGCAGAAGAAGCGGTCGCACGCGACGAGCATCACAGTGAACATCGTCAGCAGCCATGTGGTCTGAACGGCAAAGGAGAGAGACGGCCTGCGAATGAAGGGAGGGGGGATTGGATTGGAAACAGGGAGAGAGAGAAAGAGAGAGAGAGAGACAGACGGCATGCGCAGGAGAGAGCCAGAGGATTGGATTGGAAGCAGATAGAGAAACAGAGAGAGTGAAAGAAAGAGAGAGAGAGAGAGAGCAGAGAGCATCACGGTGAACATCATGAGCAGCCATGCGGTTTGAACGGCGAGGGAGAGAGCCGGTCTGCACATGAAGAGAGAGAGGTTTGGTGGCAGGCCGTCAGCCCTGAGGAGAGAGAGACAGAGAGAGAGAGAGAGAGGCAGAGAGAGAGAGCGGCAGCCGGCGCAGGAGAGCCGGAGGATTGGATTGGAAACAGAGGGAGAAACAGAGAGAGAGAGAGAGAATAGAGAGAAGGAGAGAAAATGTAGAGAGGGAGAGAGAGAGAGAGCAGAGAGCATCACGGTGACCATCGTGAGCAGCGACGCGGTCTGGACGGCGAGGGAGAGAGCCGGCCTGCGAATGGAGGGAGGGGGGATTGGATTGGAAACAGGGAGAGAGAGAGAGTGAGACGGCAAGCGCAGGAGAGAGTCAGAGGACTGGATTGGAAGCACAGAGAGAGAGAGAGAGAGAGAAAGAGAGCAGAGAGCATCACGGTGAACATCGTGAGCAGCCACGCGGTCTGGACGGCAAGGGAGAGAGCCGGCCTGCGCATGAAGAGAAAGAGAGGTTTGATGGCAGGCCGTCAGCCCTGAAGAGAGAGAGAGAGGCAGAGAGAGAAAAAGAGAGAGAGAGAGGCAGAGAGAGAGAGAGAGGCGGCCAGCGCAGGAAAGAGCCGGCGCAGGAGAGGATTGGAAACACATAGAGAAACAGAGAGAGAGAGAGAGAGAGAGAGGGAGAAAGAGAGAGAGCAGAGAGCATCACGGTGAACATCGTGAGCAGCCATGTGGTCTGGACGGCGAGGGAGAGAGCCGGCCTGAAGAGGGGGAGAGAGAGAGGGCATTGGATTGGAGTAATGAGAGAGAGAGACGGCATGCGCAAGAGAGAGAGGACTGAATTAGAAGCACAAAGAGAGAGAGACAGAGAGAGAGAGTGAGAGAGAGAGAGAGAGAGAGAAACAGGAAACAGAGAGAGAGGGAGCAACAGAAAGAGAGAAAGCAACATCACGCGCATCACATCGTGAGCAGCCAGGCTGTCTTGACTGCAAGCGAGAGGGATGGCCTGCGTAAGAGAGAGACAGAGAGAGAGACAAGAGAGAGAGAGAGACAGAAAGAGAGAGAGACAAGTGACAGAGAGAGAGACAAGTGACAGAGAGAGAGAGAGAGGCAAGTGACAGAGAGAGACAAGAGAGAGGGAGAGAGAGGGGCAGTTATTTCAGCTGCGTGTGCGCAGGCCAAGCGGTGTGGTGGCAGGCACAGCGCGTCCGGCCATGCAATTTGGCGATGGAGGGCGAGAGGGGCGACCTGCGGGGGTGGAGTTGATTAGTTGCTGGTACGTGTGTGTGTGTGTGTGTGTGTGTGAGAGTGAGTGGGTGTAAGCGCGTGCAGGGCATCCAGCCGCGGTGGGCAACGGGAGCGGCCAGCGAGGCCGCCGGTATGCGGCGAAGCATGGGAGGTGAGCTGTGCATAGCAATCGCGCATGCACACGCACCAGCCCGCGAGCGTGCAGTAGTGGACAAACAGGAAGTTCATGAAGTTGCCTGCGCCCGCATCGGCGCAATTTGCGCGCACGTAGGAGCACCGCTCAGCGAGGGGCACCGCCCATGGCTCACACGCATCGTCGCGTGTGCCAGAGGCACGCAGCCACGCCATGTGAAGTAGGGCTGGCATGTCGAATGCAGCCACCTGGTGGCCATGCGCTCCATGCATAGCTCCATGCATCGCTCCATGCATCGCCACTTCAGCAGCAGTCTCGCGCTGCTCCTGCTGCTGACGCTGATGCTCAACCACGTTGGTGTCGCCCTCTGTATGCAGTATGCTGCCCATTGCGCTGGCATTCTGCTGGCGTGCGGTGTGCATGCGCGCTTGACACTCCAGTGACAACGCGCACGTCAGCACGACGACCACCAGCACACCCACGACGCCCCCACAGCGAGAGTACCTCTGCCGCAGCGCCATGCCCCGCGCCTTCAAAAGAGAGCGCTCAACAAGGTTTCGGTTGGGAAAAAACTGACATCACACCACCCTCAAAAGTAGCCTCGCTGTCTCTGAGCGTCCATGCTGCCAGTGCTATAGCAACGGCCGCTCTGGTAACAAGCACTACTGATGAGTAGGATAAGTGGGCCAGATCCATGGAGATCCATGCACATGGGCATGGTGTGGCGCTCGCACACAGCTGTGTACACAGATCATGGTTGCGGCGAGCACTCAGCAAAGGACACCCCACACAGGCTGATCTGGGCCCTCCTGGAGACCCTCATGCAGGCGGGGGGAGAGAGGGGGGCGGGGCTGTGGGCACAAGGGGGGCCCATCACAGCTGCGGCATGCGCGCACAAAACAAGCCTCCCAAACTGCGGCAGCAGGGCAAAGGCCTTCAAGCTTGGGACTCTTGGGCGTTTGCGCCGTAGCAGGGCTGGCTCTTTGGTGCAACGGAGACAGAGAGACGGCGAGCTTGTTTTACATATTCTTGCGCGTCATGGTGGTCACGGTTTAGGGTTAAGGTGGGGGAGGGGCACGCAGCCGGGGGGAGGCTTTGTGTGTGAGGGAGGGGGCGGCGCCGGCGGCTCTAGCGCGCCAGCAGTCGCAGTCGCCCACGTGTCGTCATCTATGCTCTACTACTGTCTATCAATAGGTGTGGTCGTGGGCGTGCGCGCACCACAAGCCATGCCAGCTCGCGTGGCCCGACCAGCCCGCTGCTGCCCGCATGCTGCCAGCACGCTCCCGAGCAGCCTGATGAGCGCGCCCGCCTCCTGCACGCGCGGCTCCGTCCTCCTGCAGGCTGCCATCATGGGCAGCCACGGCGTGCTCCAACGGTCAGGGCACCACCGCCAAGGTCGCGGTGCAGACACACGCCTGGCGTCCGCCCGGTGCTGCTTGTGAGCGCGCTCGCCCGCTGCGCGCGCGTGGCGTGGCTTCCTCCTGCAGCCTGCCATTGAGCAACCACTGGGCAGCCATGCATCCACGCCCCCACGCCAGCCGCCCGCCACCATGGTGCCCCACCGCCGAGGGTCGGTCCAGGCGGTCCAGGGCGCATGGAGTGCCATGCAACTTGGCGCGCGCGCGCCACGCCATGCATGCAGTGGCGCCCTCATGACGCGCTCGGGTCCTGCACCACCACCAGGTAGTATTCTGCGTTCCGCTCGAACTCTGGTGCAATCATGATTTCGTGCTTCTTCGAGCGCAGGCGCACGAACCGGAGCTCGTTATCCCCGTCCAGCTTCTTGACCACGCCGCGCGCCTTGCTCGTGAAGTGCGACACCAGCGACGCGTACTGCACGGTCAGCTCGTTGTCGAATGTCGACTTGATGGCAATCCCGTCCATGTTGATCACCACCACGCCCAGCACCCCTCTGTGAGACTGGAGCTTCTTGAATGTCTCATCCACGGGGTTGCCCTCCGCCATGGTAGCAAGCTGTGCGCGAGGCCACCGACTCGGGCGCGTCTCACTCACAAAGTGTTCACACTTGGTTGTGTGTGTGTGTGTGTGTGTGTGTGTGTGTGTGTGTGTGTGTGTGTGAGGCTGCTCATGCTCTATGGTCCTGTGCACGGTGTGGGTGGTTGCGCTGCTGCTGCTGTTCAGGTGGGGGAGGGGGAGGGGGGAGGGGATTAACGAGCCGGGTCCGACCTGGGTCCGACCCACATCCACCTGACACGCACAAAATGACAAGCACGCACAAAAGACACGCATGATGTAAAAAATGGTCACCACACACGACATACCCTCTGCAGTTACAAGCTCGAAGCGCGCACCGCCGTCATGGCGCTCACGACATATGTACTCGTCTATACATCTTCTTCACGCTGTGACACACATTGCTGCTGACTAGGAGGAGGCGGGACAAATAAGCACACAAATAGGTTCTTACCCCCTTATCTCCCTCAATGCTGGGTTCCTGAAAAATATGGGGACAGTCTCAGAAGGCTGGTTCTTGGCCTTTCCAGAGGTATATTTGGTGTGGTGGTGAAAGGTCCACACCTCCTACAATTTATATTTGAAGTCAGGTTGGCTGACGGGTCCGACTCCTACAACTGCGCCGAAAACATAACACACTTTGTGACACGGCTGACCAGGGGCCCCTGCGGCTGACGTCTACCGCAGTCGCCGTGGCTGCCGAAAGCACATACCACTTTGGGAGGCGGTCCACAACCACGCACATGCTCCTCAAGCTCAGCTCCACAACTTCTCTGTGCTGCGACGCACACGGCTGCTGACTCCTCATTCGTCGCCCAAAGCACAACACCTCGGGACTTCAGGAGGCGGCTCTGTAACCACGTGCTCGCTCTTCCAGATCGTCTACATCCTCTTCGGCGCTACGACGCATACGGCTGGTGACCACCCCGTCGTCACCGAAAACGAAGCACTTCGGGACTTCGGGAGTCGGTCCTTAAAACCACGTGCGCACATTAGTTGGTCTACCTCCTATTTGTACCGTCACGCGGGTACTCATCATCCCGTTGCCGTCGCCCAACACACAACACTTCGAGACGGGGGTGCTGACCACCCCGTCGTCTCCGAAAGCACACCACTTTCTCCAGGTCTCTTGCTTACGAGCTCCAAAATAAGCAGCTGCCTATTTTGAAGCTCAAAAGCTTGCCACCTAGACCCAGAGAAATTCACGGGGGCAGACTGTAACTTAAGGCCGGCAGACCACCGGGACTTCGGGAGGTGGCCCTACAGCTCCTCCGATCCTCGATGGAGCAGCAATCGCGAACATACTCTTTCAGCTCAGCTCTGCATATTCTTCGCACTGCAATACGGCTGATTTCCAGGCGTTGTCGACTCCGAAAGCACAGCATCACTTAACTAGAGGCTCGGGGCCAGGAGCTTACGGAATAAAGCAGGACCTCACACGAGACGGCGGAGCGCCACGACATAAACAGAGCACCCTACTGTGAGGGCACAATGCAGCGCTGCTGCATGTGTGTGAGGTGGCTGGAACGCGCGCTAACACATCAGCGTAGTGAGGGGAGCGAGGGGAGCGAGGGGAGCGAGGGGAGTTGGCCGGGCGGTTGTTAGGTTGTTGTTGCGCGCGTGCAGTAGCTTCCACTCCCTTGCGTGCAAGCTACTGTTGTGGCAGAGGTAAATTTAAGTGAGAGCCACACGTTAAGGCACTGTTCAGGGGAGGTATCTGGTGCTGGTGTGCTGCAAGCTGCGCGTGTGTGGGGGTATGTGGGGGTGCTGGTTCAGCCGTTAGAACCTCCGGCTGCTCCCGATGATTGCTTACACACATCCCCATGGATCTGCTCAAGAGCATCCTCAAGAATGAGCAGGCGGGAATCTCAGACAGCGCAACGGCCGTCGAGCTCTTGGCATCAATCCGCCCAGGCGCGTCGTCCTCTGCCACCCCGATGCTGCCACCCATGCCGCTGATGCGCAACAGGTGCGTCCGATTGCGGCATGCAATGCATGCGCAGATGGCGCGCGTGATGGGGGATCGCTGGAGTGTGGTGTGCTTACAAGCATGCGTGCGCAACCTCCATGAGCCTTCATGCGCCCACCATGCACCACCACATGCACAGCCCCAGCCCCGTACACACACACACACACACACACACACACATACACGCGCACACACACGCACACATGCGCGCGCACACACACACACGCACACACACGCACACACACACAGCGACATGCACACAACATGTACACACACACTGTGGCAGGGACCTGGAGGATGTGCGGGCAGTGGGCATGGCAAGCACTCCGCGAGTCAGCTCCCCGCGGATCAAGCGCTCCAAGCTCGGCACGGTGTGTGTGTGGTGTGCGTGTTTGCATGTGCGTGCGTGTGTGTGTGTACAAGGGTATGTTAAGAGTGTTTGTGTGTGTGTGTGTGTGTGCGATGGCAGGACCCACACACACCGCCCCCCCTCCTTGCCCACACAGCGCGTGTTTGAACCCCGACTATGTGTGTGCAAGTGTGTGTACGAGGGTGTGTCAGTGTGTGTGTGTGACTGACTAGCCTCGTCTGCAGGGGCGAGCCTTGGTCCGACGCGATGTGCCGACGCGATGTGCTACCACTCGACGTGTGGCGGCAGGGAGAACCTACTATGACGCCAGCTAGGCTGCAACAGGATGGGACATTTGGGACAATGTGCAATGTCCCATGTCCCGTTCCAGACTACGCCCCAACCACGCCCCCCGCGCCCCCACCCCGCCCATTACCGCCTTGGGACCATAAAGTTAGGGCTTCCCTCTGAAGGGGACGCGGTGGCAGGGCACGGAGGCGCTGCTGTAGGCCCGTTTTTGATCGCACTGAAGTTATACTAGGGACCATTTTGTGTGTATGTGTTTGTGTGTGTGTTTGTGTGTGTGCGAGTGGAGATTCAGATGCGGTGGAGTGCAGCATGGGCCTGACCAAACGCGGACATACACAGGGTCTAAACGCCACCAAGGGGCATCTGACGGACTAACATCGACCAGTCATGCACACACACGAACGCACACACACGCACACACACACACACACACGTGCACATGTACACGCACATGCCCCCCTCCCCCTCCACACCCACCCCCCACATGCACACACACGCAGGTGTGCGACATGGCCACAGGCGTGACGAGCGTGCAGTAGCATGAGAACGAAACAGCCCCCCCACCATACACACACGCACACACACACACACACGCAGGTGTGCGGCATGGCCACAGGTGTGACGAGTGTGCAGGAGCATGCGAATGACACAGCCCCCCCTCACACACACACATGACCCTGCCACCACACACACACACACACACATGCCCCCCCCCCACACACAGGTGTGTGACATGGCCACAGGCGTGACGAGCGTACAGGAGCACGAGAACGACACAGCACACACACGCACACACACACACACACGCGCACACACACACACACACACACACACGCATGCACACATGACCCTCCCACCACACACACACACACACACACACACATGACCCTCCCACCACACACACACGGACACACACACACACACGCAGGTGTGCGACATGGCCACAGGCGTGACGAGTGTGCAGGAGCACGAGAACGACACTGCGGAGGTCGACATTGTTGCGGAGCCAGAGTCGGCGTCGCTGGTGCGTAGAGTGTGTGTGTGTGTGTGTGTGTGCTTGTGTGTGTGTGTGTGTGTGTGTGTGTGGCGGAGCCAGAGTCGGCGTCGCTGGTGCGTAGAGTGTGTGTGTGTGAGTGTGTGTGTGTGTGTGTGACGGCTGTTAGGGTTTAGGGTTTTAGTGCTTAGGGTTATAGGGTTTAGGGTTTTAGGGTTTAGGCTTGTAGGGTTGTAGGGTTAAGGGTTTGGGTTTTTACCGTTGTAAACCTTTCAGTTCAGGGGGGGGGGGCAGCTCGTAGGGAGTATGGTGGGGCGTTATATGCGGGCGAGCGCTGCGATTCCAAGCAGCCTTGCCACAACACAACGTGCCTGCCCCTCTCGAGATGAGTCCTCCCGCCAGTGGTGTCCTCAAGGAAAACGAGAATGTCCTGTTTGCCCCGCAACATTGGAGGGAATATGCCGAATCGTCTCCGCAGGGGTCGATTTTTTTTGTGGGAAAGAGCGAAAAAACGGTTTTCACACTTCGGAGCACAATTCCGGCAATTTGCCCCGCAGTTTCCCCCCAAATTTTCCGTTCTGCCCCCGCAGCGTGGGATGCGGGGGCTGCGGGGGCGCTAAGGACACAACTGCCTCCCACCCCCTACGGTCCCAGTGGTCCCCCACTGGAGGGGTTTGGGTAAGGTGCCTGTGGCCTGTACTGCTGCTTGGCGCCCACCACCTAGTGTGGGTGACGCTACCGTGGGCTACTTTTGTAGCTTTGACCTTTTGGTAGGCCTTGTGCCTGCTGTCTGATAGTCCCGCTGGAACTTTGGAACTGATTGTGACCGCCGGCAGTGGATTTGTAACACTACTCTCTCATCTGCTTGTGAAGCCCGCCTTTGCGACCTCAGCAAGGCTCCCTCGTGTCGCTGCCTGTTAGGTGCGTCACACATGACTGTACAATCCATAATCATCATGTCCCGATTAGCAAGGCCCTATGATGATGACGATGATGGTTTTCGCAGTCGTGTGGCACACCTACAGGCAGCGTTTTCGACCTTGCTCGGCGTATATCGCGTCTATAACGCGTAAATAATAGTCACTGATTTGC
>VFSX01000500.1:0-2500 GCA_016618255.1 Chlamydomonas sp. UWO 241
ACAAGCGTGCGCTGTCCGCGGTGCAGATGGTGCTGTCGCCGCAGGTGTGTGTGTGTGTGTATCGCTGTACAAGCGTGCACTGTCCGCGGTGCAGACGGTGCTTTCGCCCCAGGTGTGTGTGTGTGTGTGTGTTTATGTGTGTGTGTTTGTTTATGTGTGTGTGTCACTGTACAAGTGTGCACTGTCTGCTGTTTAGGCGGTGCTGTCGCCGCAGGTGTGTGTGTGTGTGTGTGTGTTTTGTTCGTTGCGCGTGCCTGCATGTGTGCCTGTGTGTGTACATGTATGTGTGTGTGTGCTGGAGTGTGCTGGAGTATCGGCGGGTGTCTCTAGTAAAAGAGTAGCCTGCTTAGCTGGAAACCCCGTGTTACTGTTACTGTGTACATGTATAGCATACATGCATGCGTGTGTGCGTGCATGTGTGCGTGTGCATACGCATAGAGGTGGCGCACGTGGAACTTGCAGTTGTCGAAACCCTGGTCGTCTGCCTAATGAGGCAGCTCCCTCAATCCCACGCCCCAGGTGTGTGTATTGCAAGCTGTCGAGCGCACTGAACCCTCACTCTGCTTGTACATGCACTGCCTGTGACCAGGACCCTGAGCTGGCGGTGTACCTGGCCAACCTGGCAAGCGTGCTGCAGGTGAAAATTGGGAGGAAGGGAAGAGAGAGAGGGTGGAAGAGGGAGAGGGAAGGAGGGAGGGAGGGAGAGGGGGGAGAGGGGGGAGAGAGGGAGAGGGGGGGGGAAGGAGAGAGAGAGGGAGAGAGAGAGAGAGGTAGGGAGAGGGAGAGGAAGAGGGAGAGGGAGAGTGAAAGAGAGAGAGAAGGAGAGTGAAGGACGGAAGGAGAGAGCGAGGGAGCGAGAGAGGGAGAGAGAGAGGGAAAGAGAGAAGGAGAGAGAAGGAGAGAAGGAAAGTGAAGGAGGGAGGGAGGGAGGGGGAGAGGGAGAGAGGGAGAGGGAGGGAGGGAGAGGTTTTACAGGTTTTACAGTTTTTTCACGTATGCGCCCGGAGGACCCCGGGGCGTGATTCAAGGCCTAGACTACATGTCCAGGGGAGCTCTACTAAGAAAGCCCGCAAGGCCACGCAGCGCGCCAGCCTACCAGGGACACGAGAGAGGGAGAGAGGGAGAGAGGGAGAGGGAGAGAGGGAGAAAGGCAGAGAGGGAGAGAAAGAGCAGGGAGGGAGGTGAGAGATAATGGGAGAGAGAGAGGAAGGGAGGGAGGGGCAGACAGCGGGAGAACGGGCGAGAGGGCGGTAGAGAGAGGGAGCGAGGGGAGGAGCCAGGGTCTCAAATAAACAAAACACACCCAACCATGCAGGGCACTGAGGAATTTGATGAAGTCAAGAACCTGTAGCAGCAGGCGATCACGCCTCCTGGTCACACGAAACGTACCTGGAAACCACCCAAAACCTGCTCAACACCTGCCCACAATACACCTGCTCCACACCTACCTAACACCTGCCGACCACCTGCCCACAACACAAGACACGGAAGAGTTTGACAAGGCCGAGGACCTGCAGCGGCAGGCGGTCATGCCTCCTGGTCACACAAACCGTACCTAGAAACCACCCAAAACAGGACCAACACCTGCCCACAATACACCTGCTTCACACCTGCCGACCACCTGCCCACAACACAGGACATGGAGGAGTTTGATGAGGCCGAGGACGAGGGGACCTGCAGCGGCAGGCGGTCACGCCTCCTGGTCACACACAACGTACCTTGAACTCGAAAAAACGCCCAAAACGTGCTGAAAACCTGTCTAATTACTCGACTAAGAAGTGCAACACCTGCCTGCAACACAACACACTGAGTAGTTTGACGAAGCGGAGGGTCTGAAGGGGCAGGCGGTCATGCTTCCTGGTCACACAGAACGCTTCTAAACAACGGAAACCTCAAAACCTGCCCAGCACCTGCCCACAATACGCCTGCTTCACACCTGCTCCAAAGCTTCCTAACACCTGCCAACCACCTGCCCACAACACAGGACACGGAGGAGTTTGATGAGGCTGAGGACCTGCAGCGGCAGGCGGTCACGCTGTGCGAGCGCAACCTCGGGCACGAGCACCCAATGACAGCGAGCTGCCTGTCAAACCTCGCTGAGATGATGGGGAACAGGTGTGTTGTTTACTTGGGGCTTAGGTCTTAGGACTTGGGGCGTGGGGCTTGGGGTTGAGGGTTAGGGTTAGGGGAGTACCCAATGACTGCAACCACACGTTTGTGTGCAGTCAGCGCCCAACGCGCCCTCCAAGCGCAAACGGAGGCAAAGTACACGTTTCTCATGGCCTCATTAGGCCGTACGCTTAGCGCCGTGTCCTTTACAGTCACAGTTACATCGGCTTTCCAGCAAAGACTACCTTGGAGGCAGTTTTGTCCTGGTCCAGTCAGGAGGGGGACCCCACAGTAGAACCTCGCCCCCGGAGCCTTCCAAGGCGCCCTCCTTGCATCAGACGCTATTGCTAGACCCATGTGGTGCCATGCATGGCCTGTGTGGCCGCGGAGA
>VFSX01000500.1:7500-45000 GCA_016618255.1 Chlamydomonas sp. UWO 241
GCCTGCAGCAGTGACTGAGCGAGACACGTGAGACAAGAGAACGAGTGGTTGTGTTAAAAAAAAACAGGTTTGGTTGCGTGTTTGGTCGTAGGCGTTGTTGTCAGGCAGTCATCGGCCACGTGTGTGTTGCGTGCCTCAATGAGAGAGGCAGCGGTGGTCATGATGACCATCACGGTGGTCATGGGTGGTCATTTGGAGCTGGAGCGTCGGCGGAAGCACGTGCTGCATGCATGCACGCGCGTACGCGCGCTCGCCGCGGATGCGGCGCGCGAGCTGGATGTCCTTGGGCATAATGGTGACGCGCTTGGCATGGATGGCCGCCAGGTTGGTGTTCTCGAAGAGGCCGACCAGGTAGGCCTCAGCGGCCTCCTGGAGGGCGAGCACGGCCGAGGACTGGAAGCGCAGGTCGGTCTTGAAGTCCTGGGCGATCTCACGCACCAGGCGCTGGAACGGCAGCTTGCGGATGAGCAGCTCGGTCGACTTCTGGTACTTGCGGATCTCGCGCAGGGCGACGGTCCCAGGGCGGTAGCGGTGGTGCTTCTTGACGCCGCCCGTCGCGGGGGCAGACTTGCGAGCCGCCTTGGTGGCGAGCTGCTCCCTCGGGGCCTTGCCGCCGGTCGACTTGCGGGCGGTCTGCTTGGTGCGGGCCATTGTGGTGTTGGTGTCTGAGGGTGCCTTCAGATAGGGGGAGAGCGCAGTGGGGCGCGTTCAAGTAGTGGCGAAACAGGAGGGGCGTCCTGGTGATCCGTCACTTTGCAAAAACAGAGGCGCGTTGACTGGCGTTGACCGCGCCCCTTGACTTGCAAAGTGACAGATCAGCAGGACGCCCTCTTGCAGCCCTCCTGAAATACCGCGCCCTCTCTGCTCTCACCAATTGGAAGCTCACTTCCAACTGCCCCACTACTACTCAACACCATGTCTGGACGCGGCAAGGGCGGCAAGGGCCTCGGCAAGGGCGGCGCCAAGCGCCACCGCAAGGTGCTCCGCGACAACATCCAGGGCATCACGAAGCCTGCGATCCGCCGCCTCGCCCGCCGTGGCGGCGTCAAGCGCATCAGCGGCCTCATCTACGAGGAGACGCGCGGCGTCCTCAAGGTCTTCCTCGAGAACGTCATCCGCGACGCAGTCACCTACACCGAGCACGCGCGCAGGAAGACCGTGACCGCGCTCGACGTCGTCTACGCGCTCAAGCGCCAGGGACGCACGCTCTACGGCTTCGGAGGCTAAGCATCATCGCCTGCTAGCCCGCACTCCTGCTGCTGCTTCAAAGCCAAGCAAACAAACAACACGGTCAACGCACGGCCGCAGACAACAACCAAACATGTGTTTTTCAACACAACCACTCGTTCTCTCTTTGGATGCCGCGGGCCTCTTGTAAAACTGCTGCATGAGCGCCAGCTGCATGGCCGCCGTGCACGGCGCAGGCATGCACTCGAGTGCGAGCTCGCAGCCGCCCGTCTCATCGCACACACGCACGCCTCCCCCCCTACATGCTCGCATGCACAGGTGCTCCCACGTGAGCACGCTCACATCACAGCCCCCCCCCGTACACGCACTCACACTGACAGCATGTATCGTAGCACTAGTGTCACACGTTGGCATCCATTCACAGGGCATGCACATGCCTGAACACGTGCCTTATTTCAGCACACGCGTGCTCATCACGACGTGCATACACTCCCATTTCAGCACACACGAGTCGTTTTGTGTCGCTCATCAACGGAGCTGGTGTGCTTGCAGCAGGTAGTGATGCGGTGCACACGGCAGGTGTTGGGGGTCGTGGCGAGCAGGCAGCACAGCAGTCGTGCTGTGGGGCAACCGACAGGCCACAACAGGTGCATGACACATGGGGGGGGGGGGGGGGGGCAGACGCGGCTACAACCTACCAAACTCTAGCTTGCTGGCCGGAACAGTGGTTAAATGGCTACTACTCGGCAGCACGCGGTGGCGGGGTACTTGTCGCTGCCACTACTAGCCGGCAGACACGGCCACTACTATCGGTGTGTGTGAGAGGGGGGGTATGGCAACTATTTGGCAGGCACAGCTACTAACTAGCACGCACGTGCGCGTGAGTAGCTACATCGCGGACCAGTGAGTAGCTACATCGAGGACCAGTGGGTCGGTTGGTGTTGTCGTCGCTGACGCGCGTGGTGCACTAGTAGCTGACGTATGCTCAAAGCATTTGTACGCCTGCTCAGGCAACACCGGCCGCCACCCAGGAGAAGCAGCGCGCATGCATGCAGTGTGTTTGACTCAGCATGTGCGTGTTGACCTGAGATACGAGGGCAGCAGGCGACTGAAACCGCACGCACGCACGTGGTAGTAGCAGGGGCAAGAGACTCAGTAGAAGAGCAGAAATAACGTTGGGTAGTGTTGAAAAACACTTGTTTGGGGGGGATGGGCGTTGACTGCATGGGTGCGCATGGGGGGAGTGGTCAAAGCGTGTGCGCTTACGCGGACGTGAACTTGGTCACCGCCTTGGTGCCCTCTGACACTGCGTGCTTGGCGAGCTCACCCGGCAGCACGAGGCGCACTGCGGTCTGGATCTCGCGCGACGTGATGGTGGGCTTCTTAGTATAGCGCGAGAGGTGGGAGGCCTCGGTCGCGACCCGAGCGTCGGAATCGTTAGAGGGCGGGAGCGAGGTTGCGCGCGCACTATGTCTTGCAGCACTCATGTTTTCCTAGATCCCTGCAGACCGTTTCGCGTGTAGACACCGCTCAACAGGGCGGACGGCTTGTAACCCTCTTTCTCTCGCTCTCTCTATCTGTGACAATCTCTTTGTGATGACCACACCGCGACGGACGCAGCGCTCTCATTGCTTTAGATCAGATGCAGGCAGCTTGACAAGCCTCTGTTGCGTGCAAAAAAACCTTTGAGTAGCCCCCGCAAAGGCAGCTCAAAATCAAAATTAAGTCGAACAGCCTCTCGCAAAGGCGTAAAAATTCTAAATAAGTTGGCCTGTAGCGGACCCCCGCAAAAGCTCGCGGTACTACGGTACAGTTACTGTGACTGTTGGCCCTCCGTCCAGCCTCGACTACTGCACGTAGCGAGACCCACCAGCCGACATCCCCGAGGGGAGGGTGGCATACAAAATATCCCATGTTCTAAGGGATTGCTGCCGATGGTGCGTCTCTTTGTTTCACAACCTGCCCTTGCAGGTGGGGGTGCCCATAACTATCATCCTACCAAGTTTCATTGTGAGACTCAAAGTGTGGGGACCTTTCTGTAAAAGTAGAAAATGAACCCCCCTTACCGGAACACCCGCTGCCACCCCCCCATAAAATAGGTCGCGTACCGCCTCATCACCCGAGGGTGAGCACCAGCTGCTGCGCTCTGAACACGCACACACGCTCACACACACACACACACACACACACATAAAACTTCAAGTGGTGTCAAAATCGTCGGGGGCTCCCGCCCCGACGTCGCCAATGGCGGACCAACTGGGCTGACAGGGTGCTGCTGCAGCGTGAGCGACTCTGGGTTTTGGCGAATCGGCTATGTCGCCGATTTGCCCTGATCCAGAGCGCTAGTGGCTGTTTGAGACACGGCGTCATAAGGCAGGCAACTGCGAGGCATGCGGGGACGGAGGGCAGGCTGCTGGCAGAAGTCGGGGCCGCCATCGTCGGTACCCCCATGCAGCCACGGGCACCGGCACCGGACAGAGGCTGCAGCTACGCTACAGCCAGGGCACCGGCTATGGGCATCGGCTATTGATTGACATCGGCTAAGGCTTCGGCTACGGCAAGGGACACCCTGCATCTGCACTCACATCGCATCGGCTACACGTCCGCCCTCTGGGCATCTGCGTCTGCATCGGCCACGGCTACGGCCACGGCTACTGACATCGGCTGCGGCTACGGCTTCGGCCTACGGACTGCAGCTACGGCACGAATCGCGGGGCACTTCAGTGACCTGCATGGAGGGTCTCCATGCAGGGCGAATCTTACTTGCATGAGACACATGACGACGGAGGTGCACTGGCAGCAAGCGCCCTCGCAGCGCAAGCGCAATGCATGGAGGCTGGCGGCATGTCGGGCGTGCGCCACATGATGAACGGAGGAGGGGGAGGGTGGCCAGGCTGGCTGCCCGAACTGAGACGCATGGCGCGACCAGATGTGTACTAGAGCTAGTGGGATGGACACAGTCAATGTGTATCCACTGAGTGTACTAGTGCGGGTGATCGTATCTGCCTGCCTCAGGGATTGAGTGCGCAAGCACAAGTCTAATACGCCATTAAAGGCGTCCAACAAGACTGTAAAATCGACCACACACACACACACGGACACACACACACACACACACGCACACACAGGTTGCGTACCGCCTCATCACCGAGGGCGAGCACCAGCTGCTGCGCTCGGCGCGCGACCGCTCGGACGGGCCGCACCCGGGGGAGCACCACGACACGTGCGGAAAGGTGTGTGTGTGTGTGCGCGCGTGTATTGTGTGCGGGGGGTGCGTGCGTGCGACACCAGACACAACAGCTGACACGCGCACACACACACACACGCAGGCTGCCAGCAGCCTGTGCGCCAACCCAGACGCCGTGATGCTCTGCGGTGGCGCTGACATTGAGGCGCGCTGCGGATTCAACCTGCAGGTGTGTGGGTGCGCGTGTGCGCGTGTGTGTTCGAGAGGCTCATACTATTGAGTGTGGGTGCCAGCCTTTGTGCCCCCGCAGCCCCCGCTGCGGGGGCAAACCTGGAAAATTTGGGGGAACGTGTAGGGGCGAATCGGCATGTTCCCTCCAATGTTGCGGGGGCAAACGGACATTCTCGGTTTCCCTAAGGCACCACTGGTGTGTGCCCGTTTGCTTGTGGGCGTATGTCCGGGCGTGGTGATGGACTTCAATCTGCTGGGCGCCTTAGAGCACTGGCGTATTTTGCGTGTGCTTGCGCACCCCGAAACTGAGGCATGCATATAACTCTCACACACACACATGCACACACACACACACGCACACACACACACAAACAAACATGCCCCCCCCCCCAACACACACACAGCTCGCGCACAGCAGAACCCCGTGAACGAGCTCCCCGCGAGCGACAAGGGCGTCCATGGCGCACACGCGCACACACACACACGCACACACACACACACGTGCAGACACGCACGCACGCAGATACACACATGCACACACACACACACATGCACACATACACACACACGCAGCTTGTGCACAGCAGCCAGAACCCAGTGACGGAACTCCCCGCAAGCGACAAGGGCTTCCACGACGTGATGGGCACACATGCACACACACACACACTCACTCACACACACACACACACACAGATGCACACATACACACACACAAACACACACACACACACGCAGACACACACGCACGCACACACACACATGCACACACATACACACTCACACACACACGCAGCTCGCGCACAGCAGCCAGAACCCCGTGACCGAGCTCCCCGCGAGCGACAAGGGCTTCCACGACGTGATGGGCAACGCGTGGGAGTGGGCAGAGGACCACTACTCCGCGTTCCCCGGGTTTAAAGTGCACCACTTTTACGAGGTGCGTTTGTGTTCCCACACCCCGTCCGTTCACACTCCGTCCACACTCGTCCAGCCACACACACCGCACAAACATGGAAATATTTGGGCAAACGCGCAAACAAAAAGCACAATTAAGTGAACATCTGTACCCCGCGTTCCCCGGGTTTGAAGCGCACCACTTCTGCGAGGTGTGTCTGCGTGTGTGTGGACGTTCACCACACCCCTGTCCCCCCTTGTCCAGCCACAAGCGCGCAAAAAACGGAATTAAGCCGCCAAGCACCAGCTCATCCGCGGCGACAAAATCATACAAACAACAACAAGCAGAGAAAACATGGCGCCGCTCCCCACAGTCCCCATACCTTTTCCTTGAGGCGCCGAACCCCCGCCGAACATGCCAGCCATCATGAAAATCAACGAAACTGAAAATATATGTTCATGGAGTGAAGATGTGCTATGGGCATCGCGGGCGACCTTAGATGGTAAGGTTTGCAATTTTGCGGGTGTGTGGAAAGTGTGGACTGTTTCCCGTTTTGCAGGACGCTGCGACCATTCCCGACGGCCCCCCGCGCGCAGAGGGACGTGTGGTGCATGCTGGCATCGGATTATGCCGGGTGGGGGGGATGAAGGGGCGTGCAGGCACGCGCTGGGAGCGAAATGGCCCCTGGACAGTCGTCGACTGCTGGCGAGGCACAGGCCAGGGGGGACCTTCTCAGCCATCATGAAAATCGACGACATTAAAACTGCGTGTTCCTGGGGTGTAAATGTGCTTTGGGCATCGCGGGCGACCTTAGATGGTAAGGTTTGCGATTTTGCGAGTGTGAAGAAAGTGTGAACACTTTTTCGACATTACCGCGATCTTTACCGCCCTCCACGCAGTCCCCGACGCCCCCCTCGCGCACAGAGACTTGTGAAACTTACTGGCATTGGATAATGCTGGGCGCGGGCGGCCAGGCACGGTTTAGGAGGGAACTATCGCCCAAACGGGCCTCAACGTCACGCCCCTCAGGGAGGCCTTTTAATGGTTAACACCATTATGAATTCGTAAAAAAACTCGCAGGCATGCTACTCTACATATACTGAATCCATGACCAAAGCGGCGACCTTGGGTTTGGCGGTTTGCGATGCGCCCCCGTGCGCCATGCAAGGCCCATGCATGCTGTTGGGTGTGCTCATGCATTGCACGCATGGTGCAATTAGAAGCTCCACTAGTAAGCGTTTGATCCCAGCTTTCCAACGCACGTCGAATCGTGGAGATCCATTGCGTGTGGAGGGAGTTACGGCTGCTCTTGTGCAGCTGTTGTTGCGCGCATGCTGCCTGAGATCAGCACCATGCCACAAGCCACTCACTGGTGCGCCCCCACCACCTCCAATCGCGCCCTGCATCATGACTATGATCAACCGACTGCCTGGGGAGCACATGCGCGCCTCCCTGCCGCTGCATGCGATGGGCACGACACTCGCGATGCTGTGCTCGCAGCTCGGCGATCCCCAGCGCTGGGGCCCCGCAGCTCCTAGGATCGGCTGCTTCTATGCCCATGGGTTAATGGCGAAGTCTCTGGCAGGGCCGAGAGTCGGTGCGGGGGGCCGGGCGGGCATCTCCTGATGTGGTCTGACAGCAGTCATTCGCCAGACGCCCCCGCACGCTCAGCGCGCCCCGACCAGCCCCCTAGCTCAGGCCCGTGATAGCCAAGGGTGTCAGCTAGCCAGCGCACTCGGGGGCAGGTCGCGGGGTGGAGGAGGAAGTGCGCTAGATGTTCGGCCGAGGGGGAGGTGCAACTGTGGGATTTTCCAGTGAAGGGGGAAAAGGTATGGGGACTGTGGCCGCTCCCCTCAGCGTCAAATCGGCAACCCTCAACCCTGGAACCCTCAAACCTCAAGCCCTACTAAACCCTTGAGGGTTTGAACCCTCAGGCCGCAGGACTTCTCGTCCCCCTGCTTTGCCGGCAAGCACCAGCCCATCCTCATCGCACACACACAAAAACGGCTTGTGCCGTGCCCCTCGTGCACGCGCGCACACACACACACACACACACACACACAAACGCACGCTCACACACACACACACACGCTGTGCTCTCCCACCCACCCGCAGGACTTCTCCTCCCCCTGCTTCACCGGCGAGCACCAGCGCATCCTCAGCACACTCACAACAACAATAAAAAGGCTTGTGCCGTGCCCCTCGTGCGCGCACACACACACACACACACACATACGCACGCTCACACACACACACGCACGCACACGCTGTGTTCTCCCACCCACCCGCAGGACTTCTCCTCCCCCTGCTTCGCCGGCGAGCACCAGCGCATCCTCAGCACACACACACAACAACAACAAAAAGGCTTGTGCCGTGCCCCTCGTGCACGCGCGCACACACACACACACAAACGCACGCTCACACACACACACACGCTGTGCTCTCCCACCCACCCGCAGGACTTCTCGTCCCCCTGCTTCACCGGCGAGCACCAGCGCATCCTCAGCACACACACACAGTAACAGTAACAGTAACACAGGGTTTCCAGCTAAGCAGGCTACTCTTCTACTAGAGACACCCGCCGATACTCCAGCACACTTAAGTACTAGAGAACCGCCGGCTCCCGGCCGATAGACTACCGCTCCCGCCGGCTAGACTACCCCAAACAGCGGTCTCTGAGAGACATGTCTGGCAAGTAGCACATAGGAGAGGACCTTCCTCAAGGTCACAGTAGTGGCCTTGTGGCCAGTCAAGCCGGCAGAGCCGACTGGCGCTGACTGGAACGGTCCCCGCCTGGCAGTGCATGGCTGTCCAGCTCTCGTTTGCATGGGGCTCAGCCGGCGCCCCATGCCTCATGCATGGCCAGGTCCCACCCTCCAGGGGTGCATGGACGACAGAGTTGTCATGGAGGCTGCCTGAAGACCTTCCAACGCCAGTCACCGGCAGACGAGCGACCCCGATGATGAGCGCGGTGACGAACGCTGCGATTGGTGAAGCGGATTGACTCTGTGTTGCCTCGGCGGTCGCCACCGCTGAAGCCGTGATGGTAGCCCGCCTCCACGGGCAGCCATCTTGACCAATGTCCAGCATGCATTGACGGGCGCCAGCTCCTCCGCTTGTCGATCAACTCGTCGAGATCGGTGCCGCATGGCGTCCTGCATGGGGGGGGATAAGGGCCGTCTCCCAGCACGGGCCGCGGCAGCGCCGCGGCTACTCACCAAGCCATGGCAGCGCCGGGCAAGCCGCTCCTGAAGTGTTCCACCGAGGGGCAGTCTAGCAGGAGCCGGGCCAGTCGCATTTTACCCCGCTCGTCAGCGGCACGGAGATCCTCGTCACCAGCAGCGCCGCATTGCTGGGTCCAGGGCTTGGCGACGAGAACGCGCCTCCGTTAATCCAGCCCCCCCCACACACAACAACAACAAAAAGGCTTGTGCCGTGCCCCTCGTGCGCGCACACACACACACACACGCACACACACATACACACGCACGCACGCACACGCTGTGTTCTCCCACCCACCCGCATGACTTCTCGTCCCCCTGCTTCGCCGGCAAGCACCAGCCCATCCTCAGCGCACACAAAAAAAACGGCTTGTGCCGTGCCCCTCGTGCGCGCGCACACACACACACGCACACATATGCACACACGCACACATGTGCACTCCCACCCACCCGCAGGACTTCTCCCTTCCCTGCTTCGCCGGCAAGCACCAGCTCATCCTCATCGCGCACACACAAAAAACGGCTTGTGCCGTGCCCCTCGTGCGCGCGCGTGCACACACACACACAGACACACTGTGTTCTCCCACCCACCCGCAGGACTTCTCCTCCCCCTGTTTTGCCGGCAAGCATCAGCTCATCCTTGGAGGTTCCTTCATCTCGACCGGCCAGCTTGGGTCCAAGTTTGCGCGCTACCAGTTCCGGCCGCACTTCTTCCAGCACGCGTCGTTCCGCATCGTCGCGCAGGTGTGTGAATGTTGGGGAGTGTGGATGGGGTGTGGATGGGGTGTGGGGAAAGGAGAAACACGTTCGCACGCACGCACAGCAACAACGCACAACAACAACGCACAACAACAACAACAACGCATAACAACAACAACAACAACAGACCTCTTTGCAGTCTGTCAACCCATCCCGTCTACGACATCGCGCGCCACATCGCCGCGACAACCCGCTCTGACTGTTCAACCCATTTTAACCCAACATACTAGGCCCTGAACCCTGAATCCTAAAAACTCATACGCAGTCCGTCGACCGCTCCATCTACGACATGGCGCGCTTCGGCCGCGACAACCCGCTGCACCCGTTCTACAAGACCTCGTGCATGGACTGCGCCCCCCCCCAAAAAAAACTTTACATAAAACCATGAGAAATGAACCGCCCCCCTCCCCCTATGTGCAGTCTGTCGACCGCTCCATCTATGACATGGCGCGCTACGGCCGCGACCTTCCGCTGCGACTGTTCAACCCATTTCAACCCATTTCAGCCCAACATCCTAGGCCCTGAACCCTCAACCCTAAAAACTCATATGCAGTCCGTCGACCGCTCCATCTACGACATGGCGCGCTACGGCCGCGACAACCCGCTGCAGCCGTTCTACAAGACCTCGTGCATGGACTGCGCCCCGCCGTACGTGGGCGATGGCCCGTGCTGCAGCGTGCACCGCCGCGCGGTGTTCACGCCAACGGTCGTTGAGGGGCGGGAGCAGGGGCAGGTAAGAACAGAGAGGCGGAGAAAGAGAGAGAGAGAGAGAGGGAGGAAAATTATTCCTCGTAAAAGTGGTGGTGGTGGGTGGGGAAGTGGGGGGGGGCTGCAGCGTCCACCGCCGCGCGACGTTCACGCCAACGGTCGTTGAGGGGCGGGAGCAGGGGCAGGTAAGAACAGAGAGGCGGAGAGAGAGAGAGAGAGAAGGATTGATCAAAATAGAATCCTGAAGGGGCAGGGGGCGTGCTGCAGCGTGCACCGAGACCGACGACGCACTCTCCCAGTGCCACACACGCGCACACACACGCACGCACACACACACACACACACACTCACGCAGGCCAAGCAGGACGCCACGCAGCTCGCGTTCGAGACGGACGACGCACTCTCCCAGTACCTCGCCATGCACTACGGCCCGGCCGAGCGCGTGTACGGGCGGGAGCTGCTGGCGGAGAGTGGGCTGCTGCAGGTGTGGGGTTACATGTAACTGACAAGTAAGTCCTTGCAGTTTTTCTCACTTTTCTTTTCAGTACCTCGCCATGCGCTACGGCCCGGCCGAACGGGTGTACGGGCGGGAGCTGCTGGCGTAGAGTGGGCTGCTGCAGGTTGTTTTTCTCCGCTTTCAACATCTACCCATTTGGCTGTGATTGCGGCCCGACCGAGCGCGTGTATGGGCGGGAGCTCATGGTGTGGAAAGCGAGCTGCTGCAGGTGGTGGGTGACAGTAACAGTAACAGTAACACGGGGTTTCCAGCTAAGCAGGCTACTCTTCTACTAGAGACACCCGCCGATACTCCAGCACACTTAAGTACTAGAGTACCGCCGGCTCCCGGCCGATAGACTACCGCTCCCGCCGGCTAGACTACCCCAAACAGCGGTCTCTGAGAGACATGTCTGGCAAGGAGCATATAGGAGAGGACCTTCCTCAGGGTCACAGTAGTGGCCTTGTGGCCAGTCAAGCCGGCAGAGCCGACTGGCGCTGACTGGAACGGTCCCCGCCTGGCAGTGCATGGCTGTCCAGCTCTCGTTTGCATGGGGCTCAGCCGGCGCCCCATGCCTCATGCATGGCCAGGTCCCACCCTCCAGGGGTGCATGGACGACAGAGTTGTCATGGAGGCTGCCTGAAGACCTTCCAACGCCAGTCACCGGCAGACGAGCGACCCCGAGGATGAGCGCGGTGACGAACGCTGCGATTGGTGAAGCGGATTTACTCTGTGTTGCCTCGGCGGTCGCCACCGCTGAAGCCGTGATGGTAGCCCGCCTCCACGGGCAGCCATCTTGACCAATGTCCAGCATGCATTGACGGGCGCCAGCTCCTCCGCTTGTCGATCCACTCGTCGAGATCGGTGCCGCATGGCGTCCTGCATGGGGGGAGGATAAGGGCCGTCTCCCAGCACGGGCCGCGGCAGCGCCGCGGCTACTCGCCAAGCCATGGCAGCGCCGGGCAAGCCGCTCCTGAAGTGTTCCACCGAGGGGCAGTCTAGCAGGAGCCGGGCCAGTCGTATTTTACCCCGCTCGTCAGCGGCACGGAGATCCTCGTCACCAGCAGCGCCGCATTGCTAGGTCCAGAGCTCGGCGACGAGAACGCGCCTCCGTTAATTGAGCCCCGAGGTGGGTGAAGGCTCATGAAAACCTCAACAGATCGTTTATTCTTGGTGCGGTTCAGGAGTCAATACAGTCGGCCGAGCGGGTGTATGGGCGGGAGCTGCTGGCAGAGAGTGGGCTGCTGCAGGTGGGGGGCTACATGTAAATGACAAGTAACTCCTTGCAGTCCTTCCTCATTTTTCTTTTCAGTACCTCGCCCAGCCGAGAGGGTACGCGGGCAGAAACTCACACACACACATTCACATGCACGCACGGACACACACACACCAGTGGTGTCTTTAAGGGAACCGAGAATGTCCTGTTTTCCCCCGCAACATCGGAGGGAACGTGCCGAATTGCCGTCGCAGGAGGCGATTTTTGCAGAAAAGTGTGAAAATTGCAGATTTTCACACTTTACGGAGTGAAATTCCCGCGATTTGCCCTCGCAGTTTCCCCCCAAATTCCCCTGTTTGCCCCCGCAGCGGGGGCTGCGGGGGCACTAAGGACATCACTGACACACACACACACACATGCGTGCGCACACACACACACACACACACAAACACGCGCGCAGGCATCCCTGGACCTCCCCCGCACAGCTGCCGAGCAGCTCTGCACCTGGGCCGCGCGCGCCGGGGTCACCGTGCCGTCCGCGCGCGCGCTCGACCTGGGGTGCGCGGTCGGGCGATCGACGTTTGCGCTCGCGCGCGAGTTTGGCGAGGTGAGCGTCTTGTGTGTGTGCGCGCGTGTGTGCGTGCTTGTGGGTGGGTGGGTGGGTGCGCACGCGGTCAGCGTTTGGGCTGTATGAGTGTGTGAAGGGGGGGGGGGGGGCTTGGCGGAAGCGGGGAATTTATGCAATTTTGGGGTCGGGCGATCGACATTTGCGCTCGCGCGCGAGGTTGGGCAGGTGAGCAAGCCTTGCACGTGCCTCTCGCTCCGTCGGCGTGTGCGTCCTCCTGCTTCGCTCAGGGACGACGTGGGTGCATCAATGGGTCTGGTGGGGGATAGAAGCAGTGGGGCACACCTGACTAAACCGAACCCCAATTACACAATGAAAAACAGGTCATCGGCATCGACATCTCGGCGCGCCATCGAGGTTGCTACAAAGCCCCGCTTACCCTCAAGTCCGACACACACTCGCGCACACACGCACACACGCGCACACACACACGCGCACCACACCCAGGTCGTTGGTATCGACATCTTGGCACGCTTCATCGAGGCCGCCACCAAGCCCCGCTGAACCTCAAGTCCGACACACACTCACCCACACATGCACACACACACACACACACACGACAACCAGGTCATTGGGATCGACATTTCGGCACGCTTCATCGAGGTCGCCACCAAGCTGCGCGAGCACCGCGCGCTCGCCTACGACCTTCGCGTGGAGGGCGAGGTGCTCGTCGTGGGAGGAGCAGGGCGTATTAATAATTAATTGTTATTAATTATTTATTAATTAGAAGAAAAAAAAGTGGCTACTTAAGTAACAACCATTGAACTTGAGGATGCCAGAGCTCCCCACAGCTGCCAGACTGCGTGCATGTGCCCTTCCTTCCACACTTACAAGTCGGCCATCAGGCTGGAATCTCTTATGGGGCCTCTCACGAGCGTCGAGCGGGGTACCGTGTCGCGTCGCAGCGAAACACACACTCAACCCGAGCAGCCCACCCATCCCTCTCGCACTCACACGGCAACACTCTCCCCCATGCACAGATCAATCCGCCGTGCGATCACTGTCCCGCACTCTCCTCTCCCCCACACACACTCACGCTGGCACACTCTCCCCCCACGCTCCCCCACACAGACACTTTCCCCCCACGCCCCCCCCCACACACACTCACCCCCCACGTTTTTCCCCCACACTCTCCCCCATGCACAGATCACCGAGCGAGTCATGGCGACGCTCGACGACGACGTCGACACGGCGCGCGTGCGGTTCGTTCAGGTGCGTGTGTGTGTGTGCGTGTGTGTGCGTTTGGGTGTGCGCGTGGGTGTGCGCGTCATGGCGACGCTCGACAACGACGTCGACACGGCGCGCGTGCGTGCGGTTCGTTCTGGTGAGAGTGTGTGTTTGTGTGCGTGCGTGTGTGCGTGTGCGTGCGCGCATGTGCGTGTGTGTATGCGTGCGCGTGATCGCGGCGGTCGACGACGTCGGCACGGGGCGCGTGCGGTTCGTTCAGGTGTGTGTGTGCGTGTGTGTGCACGCGTGTGTGTGTGTGTGTGCATGCGTGCGTGCCAGCGCATGTGTGCGCTCGCCCGTGCCACATCACACAACCAACCACCAACAGCCACAAACAGCCAACCGCCAACCGCAGAGCGACGCGTGCCGCCTGCCACAACCAACCGCCAACTGCCACCATCACACAGCCAACAACCGCCAACTGCTGCCCGCGCCACATCGCACAACCACCAACCGCCAACCGCAGGGCGACGCGTTTTGCCTGCCACAACCAACCACCACCAACCACCATCACACAGCCAACAACCGCCAACTGCTGCCCGCGCCACATCGCACAACCACCAACCGCCAACCGCAGGGCGACGCGTTCCGCCTGCCACAACCCACCACCAACTGCCAACCGCCAACTGCCGCCCTCGTATGACACAACCACCAACCGCCAACCGCAGGGCGACGATCACACAACGAACAACCGCCACAACCAACAACTGCCAACTGCCGCCCGCGCCACATCACAACCAACAACCAATAACCGCCAACTGCAGGGCGGCGCGTGCCACCTTCCCCATCCACTTTTGACGCGGACCCCCAACCGCCAACTGCACACCACATCACACAACCACCAACCGCCAACTGCTGCCCGCGCCACATCACACAACCGCCAACCGCCAACTGCCACATTACACAACCAACAACCAACCATCGCCAACTGCTGCCCGCGACGCATCACACAACCGCCAACTGCCAACTGCCACATCACACAACCAACAACTACCAACCACCAACTGCCGCCGGGCCACATCACACAACCGCCAACCAACCACCACCAACCGCCAACCGCCAGGGCGACGCGTGCCACCTGCCACAACCAACCGCCAACCGCCGACTGCGCCACATCACACAACCACCAACCACACAACCACCAACCGCCCACTGCAGGGCGACGCGTGCCACCTGCCCCACCACGCGGGCGCGTTTGACGCGGTGCTCGCCGCTGGGCTGCTCGACTGCGTGCCCGACCCGGGCGTGCTGCTCAAGACGATCGCGTCCGTGCTGCGGCCGGGCGGCGTCGCGCTGCTGAGCACTTCGTTCAGCTGGGACGACGCACGCACGCCGCGCGCAAACTGGTGCGTCGGGATTGGGGCGTAGAGTGTAGGTAGGGGGGGGGCCAGGGCTGTGGATGGTTTGTGTGGTTTAGGGCTAAGGCCCTGCTGAGCACGTCGTCCAGCTGGGATGACGCACGCACGCCGCGCGCAAACTGGTGGGTTGGATGTAGGGCTTTGGGTTGGCGGCTTCAGGTCATAGTTCAGGGGGGGGGGTAGGGCTTTTGGTTCTGTGGTTTAGAGGGTCAAGGTTCCTGAGCACGTTGTTCAGCTGGGACAACGCACGCACGCCGCGCGCAAACTGATGGGTCGGGATTGGGGCTTGGGGTTTGCGGGTGGTGGTATAGGGCTTTTGGTTATGTGGTTTAGGGCGCAGGGCTGTGGATGGTTTGTGTGGTTTAGGGCTAAGGCCCTGCTGAGCACGTCGCTCAGCTGGGACAACGCACGCACGCCGCGCGCAAACTGGTGGGTGTTAAGTCTTAAGACTTAGTAGTCAACCAAGTAGTTGACACCCTTATTGTATTGATTTTAACACAGCAAACACCAAATGTGCTGACTGACGGCACGGGAGCTGTGGGTGGTCGATTGGGGCGCGGGGTGGCTCATCGGACGACTTACAGTCCGGGCTATCTGCTGGTAGTCTTGGATTGTTCAAATTCAAATCCTGGCGGTTACAGTGGGCGCCAAAAGCTTTTTTCCGGCAAATCTGGATTTTGAAAAACATTTGGTGGGTGTTTAGCCCTGCCCTCCCTCCCCACTGCTCCCCCCGCACACACGATGTGACGCACACGTGCACACCTGGGGCGAGGCACGCACAAAACTGGCGGGTCGCGCCTGCCGCCTGCCCGCGCGCCCATTCTGTCTCTCTTTCTCACCCTCACCCACCCGCAGGCTGGGCGGCACACTGCGCGACGGCGAGCTGCGCCGTCGCTCTCACACACACCAGGCATAACACACACACACGCGCACACACACACACACTCACACCAGGCAAAACCCAAACCTCACACACACACACACACACGCACAAACGCACACGCAGGCTGGGCGGCACACTGCGCGACGGCGCGTCGCGGCGTCTTTCACACACAGGCATGACTCACACACGCACACACACACACACACACACACGCGGCAAAACCAAAACATCACACACACACGCACACGCAGGCTGGGCGGCACACTGCGCGACGGCGAGCCGGTGCGCGGCCCCGACGCGCTCGCCGAGGCGGTCGCGCCCGACTTCACGGTGCTGTCCGAGGGCAGCGCGCCGCTGCTGCTCGCGTCGCACGCGCGCGCGTTCAGCCTCTCGCTCATGCACACGGTCGTGCTGCAGCGGAGGTGATGTGATGGAGGCGTGCGCCGAGGTGTGGCCGTCGCCACCAGGTGTGGCCGTCGCCACGAGGTAACCGCCGTCGCCACCAGGTGTGGCCGTCGCCACGAGTTGACCGCCGTCGCCATGAGACCGCCGCCAGACCGCCGTCACCGACCGCCGTGAGACCGCCGTCGCCACGAGGTGCGGCCGTCGCCACAGTCGAAACATCGGACCCGAAGAACAAGACGGTATCGAAGAACACGAGCTGGAATCGAAGAACGAGATAGAGAGCGCGCGCGCCGTGCGGTGGACGCGCCGGCGCGCGCGCCCCGCGCCGGTGTGCGCACAGCCGCCTTGATGATCCTCGGTGGTCTGTGGAGGCCGTGGAGAGCGCGGGGCTGGCACGCCAACGAGTGATCACGAGCGCGACTGCAGCAAACATGTAGCCCTCGACATGAGGGAGAGAGTTTTCGGGTAGCCCAGAGCCGTGCCTGCGTTTTTGGGCGTCCTGTGCAATCGGGGAACTGGAAAAAGATGCAGGGGATCAAGGCCAACGTATCAACGGATGGGGTGGCTGCAGCAGGGTCTCTCCCCCACCCCCCTTTCGCAAACCGGCTTGCGTTTTCGTCGATAATGATGCGCGAAGGATTTTTGTCGATGCGACAGAACTGCACATACAGCCAGGAGGCCAGCACTGCAATAATTAGACCCAGAAGTAGCACTGCTCACGGGCGCCGTGGCCCTGTAGCCCTAGCAAGTTAGCGAACGCGACGCCCATCTCTGTAATGTGGGCTAGACGCCTCTCCGACCCACAGTTACAGTCAAGCTGAGGCCCCATCGTTATTTTGGCACTGTGGCAGTACCGCAACACAGGAGCATCGTGCCCTTGATCAAACAATGGATAAATTCGGATCCCTATGTGGTGCCAGCCCGCGCGTCACTTCTGCCCCGGCAGCGCGAGTAGCCCATTATTGAGATTGTACACGTAAAAAAAATGCAGGGACGAGGCGCTACACAACAGAGGCAGCTCGGTGGATGCGCGATGCTGCACACGCTCACGTGCGAACTCGTGGCCTCATGTTGTGCTGCTGTGCAATCGTCATGCTCAGGCGCGGCACGCGTGCCAGCTGAGTCAGCTCTCGGAAGACGCGTGAGATGACTGGGCGGCGGAGGTCAAAGCTGCCTGCGCCAAGGACGAGCAGCAGGCAGATGCACTCGTCGCGCATGTCGTCTGTCTGGTCAGTGTCAAACAGCGCTGCGGATCGTGAGCCCTGGTCCAACTCTGTCACCACTCTGCTCATGTGTTCCCGCATGGCGTCGCTTGGCTGTGGCTCCCCACCAGGACGCGGCACAATAGGAGCAGCAGGGGCCCACACGAGTTGGGGACGGCGCCACGAGGGAGGCTGGCCAGCAGCAAACTCCACAGCTGACACGAGGGCGGTACTACCGTACAAATGTTCGCTGGTGATCATTGCTGCTGGGCTGGGTTGGCAGTCGGGTGGTCGAGCAGGCACATGGTGTCCACATTGCCGTACGAGTACGCGGGACAGCAGATGTCGTGCGACGCGTATTTTTTTTGGCGTATTGAGGCTCAGCCACTTCACTCGACGTCTCTATCGTCAACACGGCGCATGCAAGTCACTTGAAGTGCACAAGCACTGTGCGGCATGCCATGCGCTGAGACGTGCTGCGTAGATGGTGTTAGACTGCAGATGCATTCTCAAGCATGAGCACGGCCTGGGCGACGGTGTGGCCTCGACTCAAAATCATAACACCTCACGACACACGAAACTGCTGCTGCACTGCGCTCCTACTCATCTACCTCTACTGCGGCGCCGCTGGGGCACCTGCGGCGATGCTGTTCACAAACAACGCGACCGCCGCCGCTCCTGCCGCTAGCTCGCGCACGGTGCTGCCCGGCTCTGGTGCGGTCTTGGGGAAGGTGGTGACGAGGCGCCAGGGCCCTGGCGGCGACAGCGGCATCTCGTTGAGCACGCTCACCCACTGCGTCACATCAGCCACCGTTGCGTGCGGCGCAAAGCGTCGCTGCTGGCTGCCCCCGCCCGGCAGGCGCACGCGCACCAGCACAGCGCCGCCGCCACCACCCCCCGACGGCTCTGCCGGCAGCGATGCACGCAGGGCCTCACGCGCAGCTTGTGCGCGCTCGCGTGTCTCCGCCTCGGCAGCCGCTGCTACGACCCTGGCCTCGCGCTCGTGCGTGCGCTTCGCGTCCTCCAGCGCGGCCGCCTGGAACTCTGCGTCCTGCTCCTCGCGCAGCAGGCGGTCCGCCTGCCGCGCAGCCGCCTGTGCGCGCGCTGGCGCGTCAAGCTCATCATCCAGCTGCCTCAGGAACTGCTCCTGGCGCTGCTCAGCCTCGCGTGCTGAGTCTAGGGGCACCATGCTTGCTGCGCGCGACATGCGCATCATGTGGCTGCTCCCGTAGCTGCCCCCAGCGCCGCCGCATGCCGCACGCCCGTATGCCTCTGCTTTGCCCATAGCAGCCTTCTTTCCTGCAGCCTCATCCGTCTGAGCTTGCATGCGCTGGAGCCATGCACTCCTTCGTGCATGGTGTGCATGGTCCCCAGCATGCACCGGGCTGCCCATGCCCTCTCCTCCGCCAGTGCTGCGTCACTTGGGCTCGGATGCGCCCCCGCCAAGCGTCTTCGGTTTTGGTGCCGCTCCCTGCTGACGCTTAGGGCTCATGCAAAAACGACAAAAGCCCTGGGCTGCGGCCACCCAGCACCGCCCCCTTTCGGCGTGGCCAACCAATGTGCTGAACTCGAGGGCTCGCGTTGTTTGTGGATGAGCGCGACGACACTAAGGTGTGGAGGTGTGGATGCAATCCTATCTAGGATCTAGATCAGGGGCCTAAAGGGGCCTAGCTAGGCGTAAGGGCCCGTTTTGTTGCGCTTTCGACGAGCCCGATGCCCGAGCCCAATGCACTTGTGGAACGCACACGGATAGGCAACTGATAGGGGGCAACGTAATGAGAAGTCACAGGGACAGGCAGAGTGGTGTCCACTATGGCTCCCAGAGTGAGAGTAGTGGTCTGGTGAATGTGAGACAGTGCATGTGAAGTACATTGTGACGTAGGTTTAGTGAAGTACATTGTGAACACTCCTGACGTCGGGAACGAGCCCACTGCACTTCCGCACACCCGTCGTGATGTTTACAACTTCAATCACACCCCATCTGTTAGGTAAGCAGGACTCTAAAAGAGCAGTCCTGAGAAAGAACTGACATTAAGAAAAAAGAGGAAACGCCCCACGGTGACACCACTCACACTCGGTGGTGGACGCCCACAGAGCTGGCTCCACACGAAGTCCCACACTCAAGTCGTGCTACAATACAGCCATACACCGCCCCAAATGGTACATATACATCGATGCTACATTTCCAAAGCACAAGCTAGCCACCCACTTCTCTCCCGTGTCACCGCATATCCGCCGCTGCGCGCTGCACACGTGCATAAAGGACTCCAGCCCGGCCGCCGCACCACTAAACCACCGCCTGTGACAGACCGCGCACGGCAGTCAGTCCTACCGTCACTGCATCATGCCCGCCGCCGCGCGCTGCACGTGCGTGAGGTTGTCCAGCCGCGGCGCCCGCACTGTCGCAGCGGCGCCGATCGCCGCGCGCGCCGCGGCCGTCGTGTGCAGGCCCTGGCGGGACAGCGCGTCCATGAGCTTGAAGCGCGGGTCGGCGTACACCTGCTTGGTCGTGTACCCGTTGACCTTCTGGAACGGCGCGGCCGCGCCGCGCGCACACTCCTCCTCCTCGTTCGGACGCGACAGCCACGACGCGGTCGGCGCGCGCGTGCGCTCAGGGTCGGCGACCACGTCGGGGGCCACGAGCGCGCGCAGAGCCTCGAGCCGCGCCGCGCGCGCGTCGGCCTCGGCCACACGCTCCGCCTCTGCATTCGCTGCCGCCTTGACCTTGAGTGTGTGTGGCAATGACGGGGGTGCTTAGCTCGAGGTTGACGGGTGTGCAGAGGGGAGGAGCATGGGCCAAGCGGAAACGAGTAGGGGTGGTGAGGGGAAACACCGCGCGAGAGGGTCCGTACATAGGGAGTATAGACCTGCAAACCATAACGCTCCAAACCACGCATCTACCAGTCGCCAGCGCACGCACCTTCATCTGGTGCATCGCAGCGCGCAGCTCCACGTGGGGGCGCGCGGCGGCGAGCGCCGCCGCCCGCACGTCGCGCTCCTGCGCCTCGGCGTCGGCCTCGGCTTCCGCCTTTCTTCGTGCCTGCTTCTCCAACGCGAGCCGGTACGCCGCCAGGCGCTCCCTCCGCACACACGCCTCCGCCTGCGACAGCTCCTCCTCCAGCGCTTGCATCTCGGCGGCGGCGGCCGCGGCGGCCGCGCGCGCGCCTGCGCCCGCGTCCCATTCTGCCTGCTTGGCCTCGCGCATCGCTGTTAGAGTGTCGTTCACCGCCTGCGGCACGCGCGCGTGCAGTGCGGTGGGTGTGGGAGGTGTGTGTGTGCCCGCCTGCCCGCCTCCCAACCTTTGCTGCCCACAGCAGCTACCCGCCAGCTTCCCGCCAGCTACCCACTAGCTACTACCCACTCACCTCGCGCCGCAGCTCGTGCTCCAGCACCTGGACCGCGTGCTCCGCCGCCGCCGCCGCCGCGCACGCGCTCTCGTCGAGGAAGAGCTCCGAGTCCCCGAGGAACGTGCGGTGCTCGCGGCCCCACGCCTCGGCCGCGTCGCGACGACGGCGCGACAGCAGCATGTGTGCGACGTACCAGTCGTCGTGCCGCAGCACCGCAGCGGTGTCGCGCCCCGGCAGCAGCGCGGCCGCACGCGACAGCGCGGCCTCGCGGCTCGTGCCGCCGCCCTTGCCCCCCTCGGTGTAGTAGCGCTCCCTCAGCCGAACAAACTGCGAGTGCTCGTCCGCGCCCCAGCCGCCGGTCGCGCCGGGGAGCCCCGCGCCCGCGCCAACGGCGTCCGCGTCCGCACGCCACGCCTCTTGCCGCTCAATCACGCGCAACGCGAGCGCGTGGTGCACCTCGCGTATGCTGCCCTTGACGCCGGCGCTCGTGAGGGCGTAGCGAGAGATGAGGTCCTCCAGCTCGGCAGTCTCCCTCCCGGCGGCACTGATGCTGTTGCTGCTGCTGGGCGCGCCCGACCCATTGCGCGCAAGGCACGACAACGACGTCGACGACGACGGGCGGCCCGGACTGCTGTCGCTGGCCCCGCCTCGTCCGCTGCCGCCTCCGCCCTTGACCGGCGACGCCGCCGCGCTGCCTGCGCTTGTGCTGCACAGCGCTGCCGCCTGCGGCCCAATCTGCGCGAGCAGCGCGTCGTGCTCCTCGCCGAGCGTGCGCAGCTGCAGCGTGACGTCCTCGCGCAGGCACGCGACCTGCGATCGCAGCAACTCGGTCTCCTTTGCGAGCGCATCCGGCGCGCCCGGCCCCGACCCGTGGCGGCGCGCGTATGCTTTGAGCCCAGCGTGCACCTGTGGGGTGGGTGGTACACAGCACAGCACGAGGTCAGCTCGGTGATACCACACGTGGGCCACACGGGTTCGCGGTGGCGGGGGCGAGCGGCTCAGCAAGGCCGTCCCTTAAGGCACAGGGTCGTCCACCTTGGAGATGTCGAGCAGCTGGCGCCGCAGCTCGCCGCGCAGCTGCCTGCACTCGTCAGCGCTCGCCCTGGCAGCAGCCAGGCAGTCCGTCGCGTGTGCGGACAGGTTGACAGAGCCAGTGGTGCTGCTGGTGACAGCGACTCCAGCAGTGCCGCCCTCCGCCATCGACGTGAGCGTCGCGGCCAGCTCGCGCTCGGCAGCCTCTCTGCAGCAGAAAGCAGCAGCAGCAGCAGCAGCAGCAGTAGCAGCCCGCAGTCAGCAGGCACAGCAACAGCCTGCTGGCAAGCATACCCGCCATGAGGGGGTGGGTGGGTGCAGCCAGCAGTAACCGGCTTGCGGGCAAGCACCTGCATGGCGTGCTACACGCAGCACCCGTGTGCGCACCGCTCATCCTGCAGGTGCTGGTACACGATGAGCCAGTCTGACTTTCCAGTGCTGGCGTTCGTGCGCGACTTCTGCTTGCTGAGGAACCCTGATATCTTGTCAGCCTGTTGTTGCGTGTGCGCCATGCAGGCCCATGTGAGCGACGCACAACACATGCAGGCTCCAACGAGCAAATCAATGCGTGGAGCCTGGAGGCATGCGTCCATGCGAGAGCTCGTGTCATGTATGCACAAACGGGGGGGCATGGTGTAGGCCATGCAACTGTGCGTGTCGACGTTGGGGCAGCAGAACCCTCCTCCCCTAACCCAAGCGTTTGTATTTGTTTACGTATACAACGCTACCTTGGACAGGATAGCGTCGCCGTCTTGCAAGAGCGAGCTGGGGCTTGCGCCCCCTTGGGCAAGTTCTTGCAGGCGCTTGCGAATCAAAGCATTTTTCTGCGCCATCGCGGACCCGCTTCAATTGACTGCAATTGACTCTGCAGGGCATGCGCAAGTCTGTAGGCAGGGGTGCACAGCCTCTGTAGACATCCCACAGTAACAGTAACACGGGGTTTCCAGCTAAGCAGGCTACTCTTCTACTACACACCCGCCGATACTCCAGCACACTTAAGTACTAGAGAACCGCCGGCTCCCGGCCGATAGACTACCGCTCCCGCCGGCGAGACTACCCCAAACAGCGGTCTCTGAGAGACATGTCTGGCAAGGAGCATATAGGAGAGGACCTTCCTCAGGGTCACAGTAGTGGCCTTGTGGCCAGTCAAGCCGGCAGAGCCGACTGGCGCTGACTGGAACGGTCCTCGCCTGGCAGTGCATGGCTGTCCAGCTCTCGTTTGCATGGGGCTCAGCCGGCGCCCCATGCCTCATGCATGGCCAGGTCCCACCCTCCAGGGGTGCATGGACGACAGAGTTGTCATGGAGGCTGCCTGAAGACCTTAAAAACATCCCACACTTCGGCATTTAGGTGGAACGCAATTCGACAGTTGCAAGGAAGCCCGATCGTCAAGCGGATGAGGAAACAGTGCACATAGAGATACAGGAGGACATCCTCAATATCCACTGCACTGCCAGCGGTGCTTGAGCCCCATGCACCAGCACTTGTGATTCTGAAGGGACTGCCAGGAGCATGGGCGACCGCACTGGCAACAGGCGCGACCACGGCACTGGCAGGAGGGGGGGAGATCGGTTCCGAGGCGAGTTTGGAGGCCCGCCTGGCTTTGGCCACAATGACATGGACCGGGGGCCGCAGTTCCACCACGACGCAGGATACACAAGAGACTTCAACTCCGGGGTCCAGGGGGGACAGGGGGTGAGTCGGCTTTGCTCTGCCAGCGCACGCATGCGCCTTACCCCATGCGCCGCTCCCATGCATGCATGGGATCGAGACCCCATGCAAGCGCTGTGCATGGAGTCCGAATTATACATCATCATGCGCGTGCGAGTGCCCCCACGCGGCCCCCCTGCATGCATGCGCCCTCGTCCCCCGCCGCTGCAGGGTTTCAACGAGCCACCGCACGGGGGGCACCTCTACAGGGGCCCAGGGGGCCCAGGGGGCTCGGGTGGACCTTGGGGCGGTGGCCCGAGTGAACTTGAGTCGGTGCGACGGCCAGGCGGGCAAGGGCCCCCCGGCGGGCAGTGGGGAGGGCCGCACGGGCCACGCCACGGCGGCGGTCCCCCACTCGGCCACCACCACCACGTGCCTGGGCCGGGCCCACCACCGGGGATGCAGGGGGGGCCGGGGGGAGGAGGGGGCTTCCACGATGCGCCTCCCGGAGTGTCAGCGGAGCAGCACCACTACGCGCAGCTGCAGCAGCAGCAGCAGTTTGGGTTTGACGGACACAGCCACCACACGGCGGCGGCGTACGAAGGCCACGCGGCTTACAACAGCATACAACAGCCGGCGTACAACGGCCGCGCTGGCTACGACACCCACATACCCCAGCCTGGCTACGCCCCGCAGCAGGCGTACCCGCCAGCGCTGAACCTGCTCGGGATGGCGCCGCTGCCGGAGCAGACGTCACACTACAGCGAGCCGCCCCCGCCGCTGCCGCCGGCCTCCTCGCCCCCGCCGGCGTCGCCGCCGCTGCCGCCACCGGTGTTTGCGCAGCAGCCCGCGGCTCCCGCTGCGCCGCCCGCGCTGCCGGCTCCGCTCCCGACGCACGCGCCGCCGGCGCGCCCCGCAGCCGACGTGAGGGGCACCCACACCTACGCGGAGGTGCCTGTGCCGCCACCGCTCCCGGACGCGCCCAACGGCGGGCCGATGCAGCCTGGCGTTGGCGCGCCCGGCATTCCCTCGGCAGCCCCGAGCCACGCAGGAGGCGCGGGCGGGGGTGCGGCACTGGGCACGGAGGGGCCCCCTGCGTGGCCGGGGCACCTGCCGCCGCTGCTGGCACCGCCGCCGCTGCTCGCGGTGCAGCCAGACGCGCCGACGCCGCCGCCGCCGGTGCCCAAGCCGCCGCCGACGTCGATCCGCGCCAATGCGCCCTCGTGGCTCAAGGGTGGGTGTGCATGGCTCTCTCTCCCGCATCCATCCATCCACCCGTCTGTCCTTCACTCACCAAACGTTGCACGAGCACGAGCCGCATGCACGGTCAACTCTCGCACACGCACGCGCACGCGCACGCGCTATACCGTAGTGATCCATGTACTTCACGTTACGTGTAGTTCACGTCGGCCAAAATGGCTGCTAACAGCCTTCTCGTGATACAGTGTTCACGTCAGCTGCCAGGGCTGGCACCCTTCACGTCACCTATTTCACGCCAAACACAAAAAACGCAAAAAAAAGACACCCTCTGCGTCCCCCTGCGCAGACCTTGTGAATTTGGTCACAGTTGCCGTTTATTTAGATACGTCTCCCACATAAAGCATCTAGTCATCCTGTGCGCGGGTGGCAGATCTGCATGGCGCATGCAGTTGCGCGCGCATGCATGCAAACGTTTTTAGTGCCCATGCAGCATAATGTTGACCTGAACATAGCCAGGCATGGCAAGCACGTCCGTGACAAACATCACACGAGATACAGCGCCACTTGTGGCGGAGTGGAGTGCCGACGCGATCGCCACGCGATGAGACGAATCATGGTCCACCCCTTACGCAACGCTGGCTCCTCCTCACGTGGAGTATAATTCGCTGTAGGCTCGGTCGTGTTTGATCAAAGGGATCAGGCCTAGGCAACACGACGGGGCAGGGACTCGGGATGCGTTGGCCCCCACTTCACACTTCACACTTTTCTCCGAAATTACGGAGTTCACGCCGGTCACCAGGTCTGACCCTGCTTCACGTTACAGTTCACGTCACCCTGACGTGAACTGTAACGTGAAGTACATGGATCACTACGGTACATGCGCGCGCCCACATTACTACGCCATGAAAGGCGTGCGACGGACTGTAAAATCGACTATGCACACGCCCACGCACACGCGCACGCACATAGGTGTGACGAGCCCCCTGAAGAAGGCAGCGGCCGCGAGAGCGGGCGGCGGTGGGAGGGTCACCGCGGGGGCCAAGGCCGCAGGGTGGACGACCGTCGCCGCGGCCTTCGACGATTACGACGGTGGCGGCGGTGGCACGGGCGCTGCCGCGCCGATAGCAGACACGCCCGCGTCCCCGCCCCCCGAGGAGCAGCAGCAACACCTGCCGGCTGCGGCGGCGGCTGCGGCGGCTGCGGCGACGGCGACAGCAGCGAAGGTGGCGACAGCAGCGAAGGAGGCAGCGGTGAGGGTTGAGACAGCGACGGCGGCGCAGGTAGTAGCGGCTAAGGCGGAGGCAGCAGCGAGGGTCGAGGCAGCGGTCAAGGCGGAGGGAGCGGCGAAGGCGGAGGCGGCCGCTAAGGCGGACACCGCGGCTAAGGCAGCGGCGGGTGGCGGACGCGCCACCGGTGCTGGGCACGCAGCTGCAGCCGCAGCCGCAGGCACGGCCGCAGGCACTACGCAGCCGCTGCCGCAGGCCGCAGGCACGCAGCCGCCATCTGTGGTGTGCTCGCAGCCAGACGCGCCAAGCAAGCGCATGTTTGACCTGTTTTCGTCGCCCTCGGCGGCTGAGCCCGGTGCGGGTGCGGCGGACGAGGAACGGCCGGGCGCGGCCGTGCCGTCGGCAGCGTCGCCGGCGCCCGCGCCAGCGGACGCGGACGGGGTTGCGGAGCAGGGGCGGCGGCGGCGCAGCAGCACGCGCAGCAGTCGGAGCAGCAGCAGCAGCGGGAGCAGCAGCAGCCGCGGACGCGGCGGCGGCGGCGCGCGGCGGCGGCGGCGCGGCGCGAGCAGCAGCAGCCGCAGCAGCAGCCGGAGCAGCTACAGCAGCCGTCGGCGCCACCGCTCCAGCAGCAGCGGGTCTGGTAGCGACGACTCGTCCGCGCACGAGTCCAAACGCCGTCCGCGCGGCCACCGCGCGCCCGCGCGCCGCCACCGCAGCAGCAGCAGCGTGGCGGCACGCGCGGCGGGGGAGCGCTACCCCCGACGGCGGACCAGATCGCCTCGCGTCAGAGCGGGGGGGGACACGCGGGACCGGGGGGACGCGCGCGGTGCAGCGGCGGCGGTGCCGCGCGACCGCGATCGGGACAACCGGGACTGCGCGCTCCGGTCCCGTAGCGGGGCGCGCGCCGGCGGCGTTGGCGTCGGCGTCGGCAGGGACGTCCAAGGCCGGGATGAGCGGCGCCGCAGCGGCGACCGGCGTGGCGGAGAGAGGGACAGAGGCGCGAGGGAGGACAAGAGGGAGCCGCGCGTCGGGGGTGGCGGGGCGGGCGGGAGCCGTCGGCGGGGCGCGCCCGGCGGCGCCGGCGACATGCGCGACGACGTGCAGCGGAGGCTGGAGAAGAAGACCAAGGATGCCCATGGCGTGGTGCCCACAGAGCGGCGCGATGCTGGGAGGGACGTCGCGGGCGGGCCGCGCGATTTGTACCGGCAGGTGTGTCCACCAGCGGGGGGGAGGGGGGGAGGGGCAGCGCCCGCCACGGGCAATGGACGCACTCGTGACGAGAGAGCCGCCTGCCACCGCCCTCACACGCGCCGCCGCCTCCCTCGTCTGTCCCCCTCGCATGCACACGACGCGCGCCACCGACCCACCCTTCCCGCCCCTGCTAACTCGCCACCCCCCCCCCACTTCCCCGCACGCCCGCGCACGCAGACGCCCTCCGAGCGCGACAGGGCGCGAGGCAGCCGGCACGCTGACCGCGACAGCGTGCGGAGCCCCGTGCGCAACAGCGCGTGGAGCCCCGCACGCGAACGCGCGCGCAGTCCCGCGCGCGACAGCGCGCGGAGCCCCGCACGCGAACGCGCGCGCAGACCCGCGCGCGATAGCGCACGGAGCCCTGCGCGCAACCGCACGCGCGACCCCCCGCGCGACTCCCGCGCCGAACGCTCGCCTGGCGGCAGCGCGGACCAGCGGCACGGGGGGGTCGCAGACGACGCTCACCACGGCAGCAGCGAGCAGGCCGGCCGCGCGCATGAGCATGCGTCCGCGCCGCACAGCCCCCCCGGCGCGCCGCGCGCGCCCGCAGGCGCCGAGGCGCCCTGCGAGCGCGCGGTCGCGGGGCGGCTGCCGCCGCTGCCGCCGCACCCCTCCGAGAACCCGCCCGAGGCCTACCCGCCACTGTCGGACCGCCGCGCATCGCCCGCCGTTGCCGCCGAGCACCACCCGACGCCCGGCGCCGCCTCCGACGACCGCGCCGCCGCTGGCGCCACCGCTGCCGCTGCCGCTGGCATCACCGCTGCCGCCGGCGGCTATGTCACCGACGCCCCGCTGCCGCCGAAGTCGACCTCGCCGCCGCCGCCGCCGCCGCCGCCACCTCCAGAGGTGCGTCGCCAGCAGCGCGTACCAGGGTTTATTAGGGTCTTGTTGCATGCGAGCTGGGAATAGCACCGAAGTCAGCCTGTTTTACCAAGCGTGCAATGCAGGCTGTGCCTGTATCTATTGCATGCGTGGGGCGTCTGGTTGGGAACAGCGATTTTCTTTCAGGAATTTCAATTCGTTAGTCCTCAGCCGGATTTGCTTTGTCCGCTTTGACCAGTCCGTTGACTGTTTGTCTTCACATTTGAAAGCTCTTGTCGAGCTTTGTCTGGCGGGCTTGTCAGACTGCCAATCCACTGAATCGGTTGAGCGGTGTTCAAGGTCACCCACACCCACACCCACACCCACACCCACACCTTCGCACCCACACCTTTGCATCCACACCCACGCACCCACACCCACACCCACAAGTACAGTCAGAATACATTGAAATGGCTGTGTAGTGTTCGTCTAGAGCCGGCGAGGAAATCACAGGTTGGGAACATGATTCTCTCCTTTGCCTGTCGTTGCACGGGGGTTTCATGGGTTTGAATCCTGCTAGGAGATTTAAATCCTGCAGTTACAGTTACAGTTACATGGCATTCCAGCTAAAACAACACTAGTCCTAGTGCCACCGCCCTGTGAAGGACGATAGCCACCAGCCGGTTACCTGCCGTCTAGACTACCGCTCCCGCCGGCTAGTTTAGACCCAAACAAGTCCCTGAGGGACATGTCTGGCAAGGAGCGTATAGGAAAGGACCGTCCTCCTCCTGGCCTTTGAGGCCAACCACGCCGGCTGTGCCGACTGGCGGCGCTGAAGCAGAAAAGTCCCCGCCTGGCATGGTGCATGGTTGTCCAACTCCATGCATGGGGCTCTGCCTGCGCCCCATGCGTCATGCATGGCCAGGTCCCACCCTCCAGGGGGGCCTGGGCAAACAGAGTCGTCATGGCAGGCTGCCTGAAGACCAATGCCGACGCCAGTCACCGGCAGACGAGTGCCCCCGAGGGTGAGCGCGGTGACAAACGCTGCGATGGTGAAGCGGATAAACTCTGTTGTTGCCTCGGCGGTCACCACCGCTGAAGCCCTGATGGTAGCTCGCCCCCACGAGCAGCCATCTTGACCGATGTCCAGCATGCATTGACGGGCGCCAGCTCCTCCGCTCGTCGATCAACTCGTCGAGATCGGTGCCGCATGGCGTCCTGCATGGGAGGAGGATAAGGGCCGTCTCCCAGCACGGGTCGCGGCAGCGCCGCGGCTACTCGCCAAGCCATGACAGCGCCGGGCAAGCCGCTCCTATAGTTTCCACCGAGGGACAGTCTAGCAGGAGCCAGGCCAGTCGTATTTTATCCCGCTCGTCAGCGGCACGGAGATCCTAGTCACCAGCAGCGCCGCATTGCTGGGTCCAGGGCCCGGTGACGAGAACGCGCCTCCGTTAATCGAGGGCCGGAGGGATGAGACAAACCTTAATAATATGAAAGGTGTCATACGAAGAGAGGCGCTTTTGCGTGAAAAAAAAACTGTGATTTTCACACTGTCGCGTCACACGATCATCACACGATCGCTCCGAATAACCCTGCTCGCTCCGAATCGACCCTGGTCTCTCCGTATAGTTCCTTCAGTATTATGAAGGTATGTCTCACCCTGGCGGTGAGAAAATCCTGCAAGGAGATTTGAATCCTGCAAGGAGATTTGAATCCTGCCAGTTGAACGCATCCCCTTGCGCATCTTGGACGTGGGCACAGGGAGCGACCCCTATATCCAGGTCCCCCACACGTATGGAACGCCAAACAGGCATTCCCATCACACCCCTGCCCCAAATAATGGTGATGATGGATTTTATGGTCGTGTATGACGCACCTACCGTGTATGACGCACCTACCGTGTGTAACGCACCAATTTGATAATAATATAACCTTCGGGCGTGCCGACAGCGGCACGCCCTTCCTCCCCCCTGCGCATCCGACACATGCATGCGTGCACAGAGCAGCCCCCCAGACCCTTACGACCCCCCCCACACTACCACCACCCACCACACACATGCTGCCAGGACGCCGCTGGCGGGCTCTACAGCGGCCTCGGCGCCTACGGCGTCCCCGGCGGTCTTGGCGCCCCCGGTGCCCCAGTCAGCTTCGGCGACCAAGGCTTCTACGGCCAAGGGCTCAACGTGCACGGGCAGCCGGCGTGGGGGCAGCTCGCCGGCGTCGGCGCCCAAGGGCTCAACGCGCACGGGCAGCAGGCGTGGGGGGCGCAGGCTGGCGGCGTCGCCCAGGGGCTCAACGCGCACGGGCAGCCGGTGTGGGGGCCGCAGGCTGGCGGCGGCGCCCAAGGGCTCAACGCGCACGGGCAGCCGGCGTGGGGGCAGCAGGCCGGCGGCGGCGCCCAAAGGCTCAACGCGCACGGGCAGCCGGCGTGGGGGCAGCAGGCTGGCAGCGGCGCCCAAAGGCTCAACGCGCACGGGCAGCCGGCGTGGGGCCAGCAGGCCGGCGGCGTCGCCCAAGGGCTCAACTCGCACGGGCAGCCGGCGTGGGAGCAGCAGGCTGGCAGCGGCGCCCAAGGGCTCAACGCGCACGGTCAGCCGGCGTGGGAGCAGCAGGCTGGCGCCTACGGTGGCGTGGAGCCGGTGGGCCAGCCGCCGCCGCCGCCCCCGCCGCTGCCGCCGCCGCTCCCTGCGCCCCACGTGGCCGTAGTCGACACGGCCGCGGTCGCTGCCCTGTCCGCGTCAGTGGTCTCGCAGGTGACTTACTCGCAGGGACAGTTTAGGAGGGCCGGGGGCGGGGTAGTGTGTGTGTGTGTGTGTGTGTGTGTGTGGCGGGTAGATGTCAGGCCATAGAGTATCTCATGTGAGGGAGTGCAGTGGTACAGTGCGCGCTGGCTTCTTGTCTGTGTCATACTCTTGCCGCAGGTGCTAGAGCGTAGCAGCAGCAACGACAACAGCAGCAGCAGCAGCAACAGCAGCAACAGCAAACAAAAAATCGCTGCCGCAAGCAACAACAACAACAACAACAACAACAACAGCAACAACCCTGCCCCCCCCCCCCCCGCAGCTCAAGACTATTGCCAAGCTCCACGGCATAACCATCGACAGTGACAGCGGGCCGGGTGAGTTTTGGGGTTTAGCTAAACCTATCGTCGGTTTAGTAGGACCTTCTGCTGACACAGCAATATCGGCTTTCCAGCGAAGACTACCTTCTAGTCCTAGTACCGGGCAGCAGCGTTTGCAGAGTGGGGGTTCCCTACCACCAGTAGCCAGCCATCTCAGTAAGGTGCTCGGGCGCTACACGCCGATCACGGTCTCAAACGTGTGAAGGTGTCCCCGACTGTAACATCCATCACCATCAACACCTCAACAGGAGGAGGCTGCTGGGGCCCGCAGATCTTGTGGGGGGTCTCCTTATCCCCAAAGCCTTTCTCTAAATTCCAAAGCCCTAAAACCCAAACCTTGGACCTTAACTGATTACTCTTGAAAACGCAGCCCGTAAAACCCCTAGGCAAACACGCTGCCTGTAGGTGCGCCACACACGACTGTAACATCCATCATCAGGTTCCCCTGACTGAAACATCCACCAGTATCATCACAACAGGAGGAGGCTGCAGGGGCCCGCGGATCTTATGGGGGGGTCTCCTTATCCCCCCAAGCCTCGACCTAAACTTGGTGCCTGCTGAGCCCTCTTGGAATCGCAGCCCTTGCAAACCCTAGTGTGAGAAGGAGTGTGGTTTGCTCCAGGTTCGTCCCGGATTACGGACAATTTCCCCCCCTTTTCGCATGCACACGGCAAGGCTGCCACACTGGGTCCCATCTGACGCGGGTGGGCACGTTGGGAAGCTGGCACTCCAGGCTACCTGCTGATGGTTTTAGTTATAGGTGTCCTCGACTGAGACATCCGTCACCATCATCAGCACAACAGGAGGGGGCTGCAGTGGGCTCGCGGATCTCATGGAGGGGTCTCCTTAACCCAAAGCCTTGACCTTATCTCGATGCCTCGTAATAAACCTCGACTGTAACATCCATCACCATCATCACCATAACAGGAGGAGGCTGCAGGGGGCTCGCGGATCTCATAACCCTTAACCATGAAACCTGAACCCTGAACCCTATTTAGGGTTCAGGGTCAAGGTTTAGGTTAAAGGGCTTTAAAGCCCTTTAACCTAAACCTTGACCTAGACTAAGGCATCTTGAAACACACACACACACGCACACACAACAGGAGGAGGCTGCAGGGGGCTCGCGGATCTCATGGGCCAGCTGCACAACAACCTTGCGACTGAGTTTGAGCACGGCTTTGAGGACGACGTTGATGACGTGGTCGCGCACACGCTGGAAGGTGAGGTGTGGTCGATGTCACGTCCCCCTCTCTATCTCTGTGTCTCTCTCTCTCTCTCTCTCTCTCTGTGTCTCTCTGTCTCTCTCTCTGTGTCTCTCTCTCTCGCTGTCTCTCTCTTTGTGTTGGTTGACTGGTTGGGGTGTGCTCGTGGTGATGGCAGAGTTTGAGCACGGCTTTGAGGACGCCGTTGACGGCGTGGTCGCGCATACGCTGGAAGGTGCGTTGTGGTCGAGTTTACGCCTCTCTCTCTATCTCTGTGTCTCTCTGTCTGTCTCTGTGTGTCTCTCTCTGTGTGTGTGTGTCTCTCTCTTTCTCTGTATGTTATGCGCGGTGTGCTGGTGCTGGTGATTGAGTTTGAGCACGGCTTTGATGACGACGTTGACGACGTGGTCGTGCACACGCTTGCTCCCGCAGATTCGATGTGGCAGGAGCTCACGGCTGTGTGCAGCCAAAAAAGGAAACCACTGCGCCACACCCCAGTGAGTTTTTGGAGCAATTTCACTGAAACAACGGCTCCATGGCTCCCGAATCCAGCCCCAAACGCCCAAGGTCAAACCTCTCACACGCTTACTCTCGCAGATTCAGTGTGGCAGGAGATCACCGCCGCAGCGGGCGAGCACTTGCCGTCGCACCATGGCTCCCGAATCCGGCCCCAAACGCCTCAGGTGGAACCACCGACCACACCACGCACACGCTTCCTCCCGCAGATTCGGTGTGGCAGGAGACCACCGCCGCAGCGGGCGAGCACTCGCCGTTGCGAGCTCCATGGCTCCCGAATCCGGCCCACGGTGGAACTACCGACCACACCACGCACACGCTTGCTCCCGCAGATTCTGTGTGGCAGGAGATCACCGCCGCAGCGGGCGAGCACTCGCCGTCGCACGTACCGCTGGACGAGTCCTTGTGGGAGATGCCGCTGACCGACGAGACGCGATGCGTGCCGGGGGAGGCGGCCAAGGGCGGTGAGTTATTCTTGCAGTTACAGTTGCAGTTAGGAGTTACTGTTGCAGTTGGTATAAGAGGAGTAAATGTTGAAAGTTTCTGTTGCAGACGAGACGCGATGCGTGCCGGGGGAGGCGGCCAAGGGCGGTGAGTTGCGGTTACTGTTGCTATTGGGAGTTACTGTTGCGGTTACTGTTTCAGTTCCTATTTCAGTTTCTGAAATACTATTTCAGTTTCCGAAACAGACTAGACGCGATGTGTGCCGGGGGGAGGCGGCCAAGGGCGGTGAGTTGCGGTTACTGTTGCTGTTGCTGTTGGGAGTTACTGAACATTGCAGTCGAAAGTTCCTGCAAGTTCCTGCATGCAAACTAGGCGCCACCCGCGCCGGGTGATGCGCCCATGGGCGGCGAGTCACAGCTGCACTCGCCCATGCATGCCCCAGTTCCAGGGTACGCAAGCACGTGTCTAGGGTTTAGGGTTTACATGCAATGATTTAGGGCTTTAGGGGTTAAGGGTTTACACGCAACGGTAAAGTTTTTTTAGGATTAACAAGCAACCAGCTTCGTCCATCTGGACTACAGGCCGCAGTATTGACCGCCACACACCAACACAAACGCAATCTTCCCCGTGGCACGTCGCGCCATGGCGCACCGCGCGACGCTACGCGCTGGCACCGACGGCAGCGCGCGTGTGCGCGCGCGGTGCCCCCCCCTCCCCCCCCCACACACCCAACCACTGCCACACGAATACAAACCTCTGTCCCGTGCACGGGGCCCGTGGCACACGGTGCAGGACCCGGCGCGCCCACTCACGCGCCTGCACGCCGACAGCGAAGCGCGTGCGTGCCCCCCCACCACCACCACGCAGACGCACACACACGCCCAATCACTCGCAACACCAACACAAACCATGTCTGCCCCGTGGCACACAGCGCAGGCCACGGCGCGCCGCGCGACCCGCGCGACTGCGCAGCGACGGCAAAGCGCGTGCGCGCGTTGACCCCGCTGCAAGCCCAATGACTGCCACACTAACAAAAACCACGTCCGCCCCGTGGCACACGGCGCAGGCCACGGCGTGCCGCACGACCCGCGTGTTTACGGCGACGGCAAAGCGCGTGCGCGCGGTGCCCCCAACCCCCCCCCCAACACACACACACACCCAACCACCGCCACACTAACACAAACCTCTGCCCCGTGCACGGGGCCCATGGCACACGGCGCAGGCAACGGCGCGCCGCGCGACCCGCGCGACTACGCGGCGACGGCGAAACGCGCGCGTGCGGTGTCCCCGCCGCACGCGTGCCCCCTTGAGGTCCCCGACTGGGTCACAGAAGAGGTGCGTGCGGCGGTTGTGGGGGCGGCGGTTTGGGGAGCCCCAGTGCTAGGGTTTACGGGCCTATCAACCTGTATTAACCAAAAGGTTGAACCTTCAACCCTACCTCGGGTGCTCGAGGTGGTGGTTCTCGAGGTGGTGCTCGAGGTGGTGGTTCCTCCACCTGAGGTGGTGTCTTGACCACACCTCACCACTTGACCCCCCCCCCCCTTCAACCCGCCCCCGCGCCCCCTCAGCGCGCCAGGTTTTGGCGGGAACGGCGCGCTACGCGACGCAGCGCGCCAAGGGCTCAACACCCCGACCCTGGCCCGCGCGCGCAGTTTTTCGAAGGAGCGTGCCTCGACCCTTGACCCCGCTCCCCACCTCCCCGCCCCGTCGCGCATGTTTCGGTGCGGGAACGGCGAGTGCGACGCCCACGCAAGCGCGAGCATCCACCCCACCACTGGCCGCGGCGCCATTCTTGAAGGAGCGTGCCCCCCCTTGACCTCCCCCCCCCTTGCGCGCAAGTTGTGCGGCAAGGCGTGCGGACGCGCACGGCAACGCGGCGGGGCACACACCCCGAACTTGCCCGGCGCGCAGTTTTTCCAAGAGAGGCGGGCCCCGACCCTACCTCCCCCCCCCCCCTTGGCGCGAGTTTGTGCGGGAGCCGCGCGGACGCGACGCAGCGGCCGAGGGATCCACCTGACATGATCGCGCGCGCAGTTTCCAAGACGTGCGCCCCATGACCTCCCCCCCCCCCCCCCGCAGTTTGTGCGGGAGCGGCGCGCGGACACGACGCAGCGGCGAGGGCATCACACGCCTGACCACTGCTCACGCGCCTTTTTACAGACGTGCCCGACCTTGACCCCCTCCCCGCCCGCCCCGGCGCGCAGTTTTTGTGGCGGCAGTGCGCGACGCCGACGGTATGCCACAGCGGCCGAGGCATCCCACCCTGAACTGCTCGCGTGGCGCAGTTTTCCAAGAGCGTGCCCGAACCATCGACCCCCCCCCCCCCCCCGCAGTTTGTGCGGGAGCGGCGCGCGGACGCCGACGCAGCGGCCGAGGGCATCACACCCTGACCACTGCTCGCGCGCGCAGTTTTCCAAAGAGCGTGCCCCGACCCCATGACCCCCCCCCCCCCCGCCCCCCCCGTGCGCGCAGTTTGTGCGGGAACAGTGCGCGGACGCCGACGCAGCGGCCGAGGGCATCCCACCCCGACCACTGCCCGCGCGCGCAGTTCTTGAAGGAGCGTGCCCCGACCCCTTGACCTTCCCCCCCCCCCCGTGCGCGCAGTTTGTGCGGGAACGGCGTGCGGACGCCGACGCAGCGGCCGAGGGCATCCCACCCCGAACACTGCCCGCGCGCGCAGTTCTTGAAGGAGCGTGCCCCGACCCCTTGACCTTCCCCCCCCCCCCGTGCGCGCAGTTTGTGCGGGAACGGCGTGCGGACGCCGACGCAGCGGCCGAGGGCATCCCACCCCGAACACTGCCCGCGCGCACAGTTCTTGAAGGAGCGTGCCCCGACCCCTTGACCTTCCCCCCCCCCCCGTGCGCGCAGTTTGTGCGGGAACGGTGCGCGGACGCCGACGTAGCGGCCGAGGGCATCGCACCCCGACCACTGCCCGCGCGCGCAGTTTTCCAAAGAGCGCGCCCCGACCCCTTGACCTCCCCCCCCCCCGTGCGCGCAGTTTGTGCGGGAACGGCGTGCGGACGCCGACGCAGCGGCCGAGGGCATCTCACCCCGAACACTGCCCGCGCGCGCAGTTCTTGAAGGAGCGTGCCCCGACCCCTTGACCTTCCCCCCCCCCCCGTGCGCGCAGTTTGTGCGGGAACGGCGTGCGGACGCCGACGCAGCGGCCGAGGGCATCCCACCCCGAACACTGCCCGCGCGCCATCATTCTTGTGAGGAGCGTGCCCCCGACCCTGACCTCCCCCCCCCCGTGCGCGCAGTTTGTGCGGGAACAGTGCGCGGACGCCGACGCAGCGGCCGAGGGCATCCCACCCCGACCACTGCCCGCGCGCGCAGTTCTTGAAGGAGCGTGCCCCGACCCCTTGACCTTCCCCCCCCCCCCGTGCGCGCAGTTTGTGCGGGAACGGCGTGCGGACGCCGACGCAGCGGCCGAGGGCATCCCACCCCGAACACTGCCCGCGCGCGCAGTTCTTGAAGGAGCGTGCCCCGACCCCTTGACCTTCCCCCCCCCCCCGTGCGCGCAGTTTGTGCGGGAACGGCGTGCGGACGCCGACGCAGCGGCCGAGGGCATCCCACCCCGAACACTGCCCGCGCGCACAGTTCTTGAAGGAGCGTGCCCCGACCCCTTGACCTTCCCCCCCCCCCTGTGCGCGCAGTTTGTGCGGGAGCGGCGCGCGGACGCCGACGCAGCGGCCGAGGGCATCACACCCTGACCACTGCTCGCGCGCGCAGTTTTCCAAAGAGCGTGCCCCGACCCCTTGACCCCCTCCCCCCCCGCCCCCCCCCGTGCGCGCAGTTTGTGCGGGAACAGTGCGCGGACGCCGACGCAGGCGGCGAGGCATCCCACCCCCGACCATCTGCTCGCCTGCGCGCCATTCTTGAAAGGAGCGTGCCCCGACCCCTTGACCTTCCCCCCCCCCCCCCCCCGTCGCGCGCAGTTTTGTTGCGGAACGGCGTTGCGGACGCCCGACGCAGCGGCCGTGAGTCATTCCACCCCGAACACTGCCCGCCGCGCGCATTCTGAAGGAGCGGCTTTGCCCCGACCCCCTTTGACCTTCCCCCCCCCCCCCCCGCAGTTTTGTGCGAACGGCGTGCGACGCCGACGCACGCGG
>VFSX01000500.1:50000-72500 GCA_016618255.1 Chlamydomonas sp. UWO 241
GCGGCAGCTCGCGCGTGCGCGTCTAACCCTGAAGAAGCCCCGTTTTCTAAAGGGCCTTTTCTCAACCCTGAAACCCCAAACCCTAAAAAACCCTTCAGGGAAATGGCGGGCGGCAGCTCGCGCGCGCGCTGCTCGCGGGCGCGCTCGACGCGGCTTGGGCCGGACTCGTGGCGCGCAAGCAGAAGGCTGCTGGTGCTGGTGCTGGTGCTGCATCAGCAGCTGCCGCAGCCGCGCGCGCGACAACCGCCGCCGCTGACGAGGCCGCCGACGAAGCGTCAAGGGGGCAGGCGCAGGCGTCGCAGCAGGCGTCGCAGCAGGCGTCGCAGCAGCAGCAGCAGCAGGCGCAGGAGGAGCAGGCGCAGCGGCGCGACGCGGCGCGTGCGGCGCCGCCGCTGGCGCTGGCGTCCAGTGGCAGCGGCGGCGCGCCGGGCGCGGCGGCGGCGGTCGGTGGCGACGGTGCCGCGGCGGAGCCCCCGGGGCCCACGGGGTGGCCGTCGCCGGATTCGATGGACGAAGGGATGAACGAGTATGAGCGGCAGCAGCAGTCGCACGGTGGGTGTTGTCTGCTCTTGTTTTTACCGCAAAAAAGAGAGGGGGGGTTGTAGTGTGGGAGGGTGGGGGGAGGGCCTGCGGGGTGGCCGTCGCTGGATTCTATGAACGAGGGGATGAACGAGCACGAGCGGCAGCAGCGGTCGCATGGTGCGTGTCTTCTGTCCTTGTTTTTTTTGCCGTCAGACGCAAAGGAGAGGGGGGGGTCCTAGTGTGTGGGGCGGAGAGGGGGGGCCCGCAGGGCGGCCGTCGCCCGACTCTTTATGTACGAGCGGCAGCAGCGGTCGCACGGTGCTTTTGTCTACACTGCGTGCGTGTGTGTGGGGGGGGGGTACAGGACGAGGGGTTGGAAGGAGCGGGGCATTTGTCGCAACATTTGGCGCAATCGCATGCCCGCGCATGCGCGCACTAACCAGCCCGCGCCATGCCAGGCAGGCAGCCGCACCGTCGCCGACGCCGACGCAGCAGCAGCTGTAGAGCAGGCTCCGCTCACACGTGCACACACGCACGTGTTTCTGTGCCACCACCGCCATGCAGGCAAGCGCAGAGCCACCGGCGCAGCAGCAGCAGCTGTAGAGCAGGCTCCGCGCGCACACGCCACAACCACGCGTCCCTACACCCTGCACGCCCACGCGTCGCACTATAACCGATCCGCGTTCCCACTCATGCGCGCAGTCACCACTCCGCGACGCCTCTGCCATGTCATGCAGGCAAGCGCACAGCTGACGCAGCAGCGGCAGCAGCAGCTGTAGAGCAGGCGGAGCAGGCTCCGCGCGCAAGCGCCACAACCACGTGTCCGTACACCCTGCACGCCCACGTGTCGTACTGTAACCGATCCGCGTTCCCACTCACGCGCGCACTCACCACTCCGCAGCGTCTCTGCCATGTCATGTAGGCAAGCGCAAGGCTGCCGAAGTAGCCGCAGCAGGCTCCGCGTGCAAGCGCCACAACCACGCGTCGCGCTATAGCCAATTCGCGCACACACGCACGCGCGCACCCACCGCTCCGCAACGCCTCTGCCTATGTCATGCAGGCAAGCGCAAGGCTGCCGAAGCAGCCGCAGCCGCAGCCAGCTCCGCGCGCAAGCGCCACAACCACGCGTCGCACTACAACCAATTCGTGCGCACACGCACACGCGCACTGACAAATCCGCACCGCCACCGCATCTGCCTATGTCATGCCAGGCAAGCGCACGGCTGCCGAAGCAGCGGCTGCGGCCGCTGCAAGCTCGACGCGCATGCGCCACAACCACGGCGTCCCTACATCCTGCATGCCCACTCGCACACACACACACACACACACACACCTACACACACACGTGCTTCTGTTCCACCGCCTCTGCCATGTCACGCAGGCAAGCGCAAGGCTGCCGAAGCAGCCGCAGCCGCAGCCAGCACCGCGCGCAAGCGCCACAACCACGGCGGCCAGCCATCTTCGTCTGCGGCGGCGCGCGAGCGGAGCGCGGCGCCCGAGTCGCCCACGCGACACCCCTCCCAGGTGGGTCAGTGCTGTCTGGTCGGAATCTGGCTGACTGGTGGGTCATTGCTGGCTGGTTAGAGTGTGGATGTTTTTGTGGCTGCTGGTCCCCCATAGCAACATCCTCCCCTGGTGGGGTCAAGTGCCCTCTCAGAGGCCCCTCTGACAGGCTTGAAATTGTTGGGCTGGCTGGCTGGCTGCTGCAGGAACCCTTCCTCCCAGGTGGGGTCAAGTGCTCTCTTGCAGATTTGAATCCGGCTGGCTGGAATGGCTTGACTGGGATGGCTGGCTGCTGCCAGGTTCCCCCACGCGGCACCCCTCCCAGGTGGGTGGGTCATGCTGGCTGGTTGCTGGGGCCTTGGTGGAATCTGACTGGTTGGTGGGTCCTTGCTGGCTGGTGGGTGGGTCCTTGCTGGCTGGTTGCTGGGTCCTTGGTGGAATCTGACTGGTTGGTGGGTCATTGCTGGCTGGTGGGTGGGTCATTGCTGGCTGGTGGGTGGGTCCTTGCTGGCTGGTGGGTGGGTCAGTGCTGGCTGGTGGGTGGTTCAGCGCTGGCTGGTGGGTGGGTCATTCTGGCTGGTTGCTGGGTCATTGCTGGCCGGTTGCAGCACCGGGGGAGACACGGGGGCCGTCTCGCGTGCTCTGCATCGACCGCCTGCCTGCCGCGCGCGTGTGAGCGAGCGCATTGCCTGCACTGCTCCACAGGCATGCACTGCCCCGCAGGCATGCAGGCATTGCCCCCGCATGCATGCAGGCATTGCCCCCACTGGCATTGCCCCCGCAGGCATGCAGGCATCGCCCCACCGGCATTGCCCCCCTGCAGGCATGCAGGCATTGCCCCACAGGCATTGCCCCGCAGGCATGCATGCATTGCCCCACATGCATGCATTGCCCCACACGCATGCATTGCCCCACACGCATGCATTGCCCCACACGCATGCATTGCCCCACACGCACGCATTGCCCCACACGCACGCATTGCCCCACAAGCATGCATTGCCCCACATGCATGCATTGCCCCACACGCATGCATTGCCCCACACGCATGCATTGCCCCACACGCACGCATTGCCCCACACGCACGCATTGCCCCACAAGCATGCATTGCCCCACATGCATGCATTGCCCCACACGCATGCATTGCCCCACACGCATGCATTGCCCCAAACGCATGCATTGCCCCACACGCATGCATTGCCCCACACGCATGCATTGCCCCACACGCATGCATTGCCCCACACGCATGCATCGCCCCACAAGCATGCATTGCCCCACATGTATGCATTGCCCCACACGCATGCACTGCCCCATAGGCTCACGCGCCATCGCACCGGGGGAGCAGCGCGGCGGACGCCGCCGCCGCCGCCGCAGGCTCGACGCGCAAGCTGCGCGAGCGGCCGCCACCGTCCCCGACGCGACCGCCACCGGCGCTCGGCGGCACGCAGGGCAGCGGCGGCGGCGGCGAGGACGGCAGCGGCGCGCACGAGGCGCCTGCCGAGCGGCGCGGCTCGGCGGGCGGTGGTGGCGCGGGCGGTGGCGGCGGTAGTGATGGCTATGGTGGCGCTGCGGGCGGCAGCGCCGCCGGGGGAGGTGGCGGCGCGCACGCCGCCCCCGCCGCTGCCGCAGCCGCATCGCCGTCCGCGTCTCCGCGCCGCGCCGCCGCCCCGGAGCCCGCCGCGCCCACCTCTGCAGTGAGGATGGTCGCGGCGGGCGCGCGCGCCGCCCCCGCCGCTGCCGCGACCCCGTCGCCGTCGCCGTCGCCGCGCCGCGCCGCCGCCCCCGAGCCGCGCCGCGCCGCCGCGCCCGCGCCCGCCACGCCCACCACCGCAGTCAGGATGATCGCTGTCAGCGACGGCCCCCCGCCTGCTCCCTGCACTGCCGCCGCCACCGAGCCCGCGCGCGCGCCCACGCCCGCGCCCACGCCCGTGTGCGCGCGCCCGCGCGCGCGCGCGCCGCCGCAGGAGCAGCGGCCGGGGCCCAGCGGCGGCGGCAGCGGCGGCGGCGGCGCCGCGTGTTCACCCCACCCCTTCGGCCGAGCCAGCTCTGACGCGCTGCGCTGCACCGCGAGTGCCTCCAGTGACGACGACAACGACGACGAGGACAGCGGTCGCGCGAGCACGTCGGGCGAGGACGACGATCACGGAAAGCGCGGGGGGAAGCGGGGGGGCAGGAAGAGGGCAGTTGGTACCAGCGGCGGCGGCGGAGGTGGGAGCGGCGCGCGCAAGCGAGCGGCAGATGGCGGCGGAGGCGCGCGCAAGACCGCAAGCCCGCCTGCCGGCGGCGGCAGCATGCGCTCGTCAGATGGCGGGGGTGGCAGCGCCGGAGGCAGCGCCAAGGTGAGGCACGTGGTGCTTGGAGCTAAGTGGAAGTTGGGTGGAAGCTGGGTGGATGCTGGGTGAAAGTTAGAGGTCAGGGCTGCAGCGTCAAGGTGACTTTGGAGCTACGTAGAAGGTAGGTAGAAGGTGGGTAGAAGGTAGGGTGCAAGTCTTACGGGGGGGGGGAGGGGGCTTCCCCGCGCAAGCGCACGTGAGATAGCTGCGGCAGCATCAAGGTGAGGCATGTGGTGCTTGGGGCTAGGTGGAGGCTGGGTGGGAGCTGGGTGGAAGCTGGATGGAAGGTAGGCAGAAGGTAAAGGTCGGGACGGCAGCATGAAGGTGGGGCACGTGGTTGTTGTGTACAGTTGTCATGGTACAATCGGAGATCTTTGGATCGTAGATGAGCAGAAACTTAGAGTTTCTGCTTATAGCTCAATTCACACTTGAACCTCAGGAGCGGCCATGGGTTCAACGACCGACACGCCCAACACGCCCCTGCACCGTGCCTGTCGTTGCACACTTGATGCGCACGTGCGAGCGCGCACGCGCATGGCGCACGCATGCCCACACTACACATGGTCAACGACCGACAACCCCCGAGACGCCACTCCCCCTGCTGCACTGTGTTTGCCGTTGCGCACTTGCGTGAATATGTACGTGCGTGCGTGCGTCGTGCGTGCGTGCACACACCTCCACGTGACATGGCCAACGACCGACACGCCCCACACGCCACTCCCCCTGCTGCACTGTGCTTGCCGTTGCGCTCTTGCGTGCGTATGTACGTGCGTGCGTGCGTCGTGCGTGCGTGCACATACCTTCACGTGACATGGCCAACGACCGACACGCCCGACAACCCTCGACACGCCACTCACCCTGCTGCACTGTGTTTGCCGTTGCGCTTGCGTGCGTACATGCGTGCGTGCGTGCGTGCACACCCGCACATGCCTCCACTACGTGGGCCACGCCTCTCACCCCCGCTGCTCGCGTGTCGCGTGCCGTTGCACACTCGAAGGGCGCCGCGAAAATCGCCGCAAGCATCGCGACGCGCATGGCTGATGTGGTCAAGGGTCTGAGGGACGCCGACAAACGGTTGTCGCTAAAGGTGGGCAGAGGAGGGGGGAGGGGCCGCACGTGGTTCTCCACGTGCTCTCGTTATTTGTAACTGTTGTAACTTGTAACTTGTTACGGGTGATGCGCATGGGGTGTGGGCGCATGCATGGCTGCCGTGATCAAGGGGCCGAGAGACGCTGAGAAGCGGGTGTCAGAGCAGGTGGGCAGAGCGGGGGGGAGGGGCCGCACGTGGTGCCCTCGTTATTTGTAACTTGGTGCGGGTGGTGCTCATGGGGTGTGGGCGCATGTATGGCTGGCATGATCAAGGGGCCGCGGGACGCTGACAAGCGGCTGTCAAGAAAGGTGGGGGGGGGGGGGCGCATGTGGTGCCCTTGTTATTTGGGGGGGAGGGGGGGGCGCACGTGGTGCCCTCGTTGTTTGTAGCTTGTTATGGGTGGTGCTCATGGCGCGGGCGCATGCATGGCTGGCGTGATCAAGGGACCGAGGGACGCTGACAAGCGGCTGTCAAGAAAGGTGTGGGGGGGGGGGCGCACGTGGTGCCCTTGCTATTTGTAACATATTGCGGGTGCTGCGCATGGCTTGGCTGGCGTGGGCGTGGGGGGACCTAGAGGGTGACGGGGGGGCTAGCAGTGCTACTCTCGTTCAACGCATCCCTCCGCGCCCTCTCCCACCAAGTGTGAGGTGATGTTCTGGGAAACGGGAAATCCGGCCGCGAGCGGTCTACGGCTTGTGGGGGGGTGACTGCTTCCTTGAGAACACCGCTGATGCCAGTGTTTTCCTTTTCATGCTTTTTAATTTATTATTCCACAGCCGGATTTTGCTTTGACCGCGTTGACCGTTAACCTCCCGTTGACCGTTTGTCCTCATACACAGGGCATTTGAAAGCTGTTGACGAGATCTGTCTGACGGGCTTGTCAGACTACCAATCCACTGGATGGGTTGAGCTATGTTCAAAGCCAAAGTTCAGCCGGAATACAGCCAAATGGCTGTGTAGAGCCAAAAAGGAAATCACTGGCTGACGCACACCCACAGAAGACCAGGCGTGGTCGAACGCCTTTGAGGCTAGCCATTCGAACCTAAAAAACGCTTGACCCCAAGCGTCAACCCCCCTGCCACACACACACACACACACACACACACAGACACGCACGCACATGCACGCATACACGCACACACACATACACAGGTGCGCAAGCACACGTCCAACACGCCGACATGGGTGTCCGACGGACCGCAAAATTTACCACCGCACACACACACACACGCACGCACGCACGCACGCACCAGGGGTTTCCTCCCCGATCGGGAAACGAAATAAAGCGTGCCCAAAGGGCGCACCCCCGATGGTTTTGGGGAGGGTGCATTCAGGAAAACCGGCTTGCAGAGGCGATTTTGGGGGGGGGGGGAAGTGTGAACTCTTCGAGTTTCGCACTTTTCGAAGCACTTTTCGAAGCGATTCTTCGAGCTGCAGCCAGAAATCCCGCCGAAACTGGGAAATAATCTATGGGAAAAAAACGAAAGGATGGAGCCCTGACCCCAAGGAAACCCCTGACACACACACACACACACACACAGACATGTTTAAAACGCACACAACACGCACATGCACATACGCACACGTGCACGCACACTCACCACAGGAGATGGATGCGGGCGAGCTTTTCTTTGAGCACCAGCCCTACTTCGCCGACCTAGAGGAAGACCCGAAGCAGGAGTGGTTGACGACATTTGAGGAGTACACGGAGGAGATCGTGGCCTCGGGGTTCGAGCCGATGTGGATCCAGGTGCGCGCGTGCGTGTGCGTGCATGTGTGCGTACATGTGTGGGTGTGGGGGCATGTGTGTATATGTGGGCATGCGTGTGCGTGGGAAGACCCGGGGCAGGAGTGGGTGGCGGCGTTTGAGGAGTACACGGAGGAGATCTTGGCCACAGGGAATGAGCCGATGTGGATCGAGGTGCGCGCGTGCGTGTGCGTGCGTGTGTGCGTACATGTGTGGGTGTGGGGGCATGTGTGTATATGTGGGCATGCGTGTGCGTGGGAAGACCCGGGGCAGGAGTGGGTGGCGGCGTTTGAGGAGTACACGGAGGAGTGCGTGTGCGTGGGAAGACCCGGGGCAGGAGTGGGTGGCGGCGTTTGAGGAGTACACGGAAGAGATCTTGGCCACAGGGAATGAGCCAATGTGGATCCAGGTGCGCGCATGCGTGTGTGTGGGGGGGGCGTGTGGGGGGGGGCATGTGGGGGCATGTGGGCATGCGTGTGCGTGGGAAGACCCGGGGCAGGAGTGGGTGGCGGCGGTTTGAGGAGTACACGGAGGAGATTGTGGCCTCGGGGTTCTCGAGCCGATGTGGATCCAGGTGCGCACGTGTGTGTGAGTGCGTGTGTGCGTACGTGTGGGGGGGGGCATGTGTGTTTATGTGGGCGTGCGTGTGCGTGGGAAGACCTGGGGCAGGAGTGGGTGGCGGCGTTTTGAGGAGTAAACGGAGGAGATCTTGGCCACAGGGAATGAGCCAATGTGGATCCAGGTGCGCGCGTGGGGGGGGGGGGCGTGTGTGTGTGTGTGTGTGTGTGTGTGTGCGTGCTTGCATGTGCGTGGGCTCGCTGCCGGGCGGTACCCCGCGACAAAGGCTTCACCGAGATGCTCCGCCTCGCTCGCTCACACACACACACACACACACACTGCAGCTGATCGAGGAGAACCTTGCTGCCGGGCGCTGCCCCGCGACCAACGACGGCTTCACCGAGATGCGCCACCACGCGCGCCCACACACACACGCGCGCACACACACACACAAACACACGCACACACCGCAGCGCATCGAGGAGAACCTCGCTGCAGGGGTTTACCCCGCGACAAAGGAGGGCTTCGTCAAGCTGTGCGGCCACGCTCGCCTCATCGGCCGCAACTGCGTCGCCCACAACCACGAGGACGAGTTCATGCTCGACGTCGGGAAGCGCTTCAGCAAGGACGTGGAGACGCTGCTCTCGAACCACATGATGCTCGTGCAGGCGCTCTTCTTCCACAACCCCAATCTAGCGTAGCAGCAGTAGGGAGGCAGCAGGCCAGGAGGCAGCAGGCAGCAGGCCACGAGGCAGCAGGCAGCAGTAGGGGGCAGCAGGCCAGGCCGGGCCTCATGCCGGAGTGTGCGGGCTTTAGATGCAGGCTCACAGTTCCCTGTGAGGATTCCCGAGGCTTCCCCAAGGCGTGGACTTAGGGACTCCTAGTGGCCAGTGCCAACCCAGCAGGCGAGGCCTCCGGAGGCACGGCGCCCAGAAGAGGGGGTTAGGGTAGGGGTAGGGCGGCATCGGCGCGGGCCGAGACGTGACACGCAAGCAGCCAGCAGCTAGGCAGGATTGTAACACAGCTCTCCTTGCGCATGGCAAGTGAGGATGTGGTGCCATTGGATGATGGCTAGAACACAGTGCAAGAAAGAGACCAACCACCGCCAACCGCCGGCCAATCACGACTTGCGCGAAGTCCCCCCGTGGGTCACCTCACAGCTGACACACGCACGGGAACAGGTCTGTGCCAGTACCACGCGTCTGAGGCCACCAGCCAGGTGTGCAATCCTGGTGGGCTCCAAGCTGTGCTTGTGCGCGCGCAGAAGCCAGGTCAACTGTCATTGCTTGCTGCTTCCCAGCGTGGCCGCCCACCTCCTCGGCAGCTCCCTCAGTCCCATGCCCCCAGGGTGCGCACTGCAAACTGTAAACCGAGCGGTTACAGCGGCACGAAACGTAAAGCGCAGCAGCGTCGATGTCTTTGCTCTTTTATCATCTGCCTGCATTGCGCCGTTAGGTTACTTTCATTCAGGCGGCTACAGCGGCTCGCCTTCGGGTACAAAACGCAAAGCGGCAGGGTTGATGCCGGAACGTTTTACCATCTGCCTGCGTCGCGCCGCTCGGTTTCTTTCACTCAGGCGGCTAAAACTGTGAACTTTTTAACAGGCGGCTACAGCGGCTCGCCCTCGGGCACAATGCGCAGCGCGGCCGCGTTGATGCCGCTACTTTATACCGTCTGCCTGCACCGCGCTGTTCAGTTACTCAGGCAGTTACAGCGGCTCGCCCTCGGGCACAAAGCGCAGCGCGGCCGCGTTGATGCAGTACCGCTTGCCTGTCGGCCGCGGCCCGTCGTCAAACACGTGGCCCAGGTGCGCGCCCGAGCGCGCGTCGAGCACCTCGACGCGGGGCATGAGCGGCATAGACATGTCGGTAACCTGCGGGTTGCAATGAGAGGGGATGTTTGGTGTGAGTGTGTCCGCAGTCAGCTGGCTCTACAGCACCCTTCGTGCGAACTCCTTACTGGACGGGCGCAAGGGTGGCTGTTACAGTTATAGAAAGGAGCAGCAGCAGGAGGAGACGCGGGGCATGAGCCGGGTGGACGTGCGGGGGGGGGGGGAGGGGGGATAGCGACGACGAGGGTTGCTTGATCGTGATAATGCCGAAGCGATCAGGATCGTTGGGATGCTGGTTGATGGCGCCCGCCTCCCTACCACGTTCTTAACGCCTGAGGCTTCGCCTTCACTTGCGCGGATCAGGCGGCGCGGCAGGCGCCGCCTGAGGGGCCACCCCGACCGCCTCAGGTGCCGCCTGAGGCGAACCCCCGATCGCCGCAGACGCCGCCTGAGGCGTCACCCCGACCGCCTCAGGCGCTCGCCACCGCCCGAGGCGCACGCCCGACAGCCTCAGGCGCCGTGACCGCCTTCACTTGCGCGCCTCAGGAGTTGGATTGTTGTAGGGCCTTCTCGCGTGCCACATGCCTCCGTGGGGGCTGCCAGGCTGGCGGTTTTCCTGGAGAGGGCCTCCCGGACTCTCTGGGGTTCCGACAGAGCTCCCCGCGCGCTCTCCAGGCTGTCACTTCTTTTCCGGGGGCTGCGCCCCTGTACCCCCGATTCGTCTCCGGCCTTTCCGAACAGCCCGCTCGCTAAATAGCTCCCCTTTTTGCTCCAGGAAAGAAAGCAAAGGATGGGACCTAACCTCAATGAAGTGCTGTGGGTTGATCAATCAATCAATCAATCAATCATGTGCTGTGGGTTATGAGGCCCTCACCTCAATGATGTGCTGCGGGTCGATCAATCATCAATCAATCAATCAATCAATCAATCAATCATTCAATCAATCATGTACTATCAATCAATCATGTGCTATCAATCAATTAATAAAGAAAGAAAGAAAGAAAATAATCAATAAATAAATCGTGTGCTGTGGGTTATGAGGCCCTCACCTCAATGATGTGCTGCGGGTCGATCAATCATCAATCAATCAATCAATCAATCAATCATGAACTATCAATCAATCATGTGCTATCAATCAATCAATCAATAAATAAATAAATAAATCGTGTGCTGTGGGTTATTGGAGGCCCTCACCTCAATGATGTGCTGTGGGTCGATTGGTGCGTAGAACGACGGCCACCCAGTTCCCGAGTTGAACTTCGTGTCGCTGGGGAGGGGAGGGACATGCGTTAAGTGCGTGCGTGCGTTGGGTGATGGGTTTAGTTGTGCGTGTGTGTGCGTGTGTGTGTGTGTGTGTGTGTCAGCAGCATGCATCCTCATCTACAACACACACACACACACACATACACACTCACGGAGACCAGGGCAGGCCTCCGAGCACGCGCACGCACATGCAGTCTGCGTGACGCAGACACGCCCACACCGTACCCCCCGCCAACACACACACACAGACACACACACACACACACGGAGAACAGAGGCAGACCTGAGGCAGGCCCTCCTCCTCTAGGTGTGTTTTTAACACACCTAGAGAACAAAGGCAGGCCTCCAAGCCAGTACAGGAAACACACACACACACACACACACACACACACACACTTGGACAACAGGGGCAGGCCTCCGAGCGCGCGCACACACACACACACACATACACACACCGTACCCCCCACCAACACACACACACACACACATACACACACAAACACACACACCTGGAGAACAGGGGCAGGCCTCCGAGCGCGCACACGTACATGCCCTTGCCCTTGTAGTCATGCATCTGTGTATGCGTGTGTGTCAGTGTGTGTGTCAGTGTGTGTGCACGTGCACGTGTGTGTCAGTGTGTGTGTCAGTGTGTGTCAGTGTGTGTGTGTGTCATTGTGTGTGCACGTGCACGTGTGCACGTGTGTGTGCGTGCGTGCATGCATGCATACACTGCATGCATGCATGTGTGCGTGTGTGTGCGTGTGTGTGTGTGCGTGTGCGTGTGTGTGTGTGTGTGTATGTGTGTCTGTGTGTGTGTGGATTATTCCGGCCTCCAAGCATGCACACGTACTTGCCGCAGCCCTTGCCGTCGTGCGTCTGTGTGTGTGGAGGAGGGGGCATCATGCAACAACAATGTCTCTTGTACCAGCGCATGTGGTTGGTCACCCAATTGCGAACAAAATATGCAAAGGTTCTCGATTCATGAAACGATTTCCGGTGTGTGTGTGTGTGTGTGCGTGTGTGTGTGTGTGTGTGTTCATGCCGGTCTGTGCTCATACTTGTGTTGCATGGGGTTGCGCGGCAGCCACATGCACGGTTGGCTGTGGCTTGTGTGTGGGCGTTGGTGGTGTCGACATGCAACTCGCTGCCGCAAGATTGCCCTCAGCATGACGCCACACCCATGCACACACACCCATGCACACACACACACACACTAACACATGCACACACCCATGCACACCCATGCACACCCGCCCATGCAGACACACCCATGCACACAAACACAGCGCCGCCCTCCATGCATGCTACTCACAGCACTGCTGAACGGCCGCTCGATGCCACACCCATGCACACACACCCATGCGGACACATCCATGCACCCCCAGCACGCCACCCCCTCATGCCCACTCACAGCACTGCTGAACGGCCGCTCTGTCCCGTGGAACAGGCACACGTTGAGCGCCATGGTCGACAGGCCGACTGACGCTGCTTGCCGCTCCTGCTCCTGCTCCGTGAGGGGGTGATATGCGCGTTGCGAGCGACCATGCAGTGACACACACACACACACACACACATGCACACGCACATGCACACACACACACATGCACGCACACGCACACGCACACACCCTCAACCCATCCCACCGTGAGCGGCGTGATATCGGCGCCCATGCGCGTGGACAGCACGCGCTCGGCGTTGGGGGGCGACGGAGACCAGGCCCCCGGCTTGTCGCCGCCCCTTCCAAACAGCTTCTTAATGCCGTCGAAGATGGAGGCGTGGGCGCGCACCGCCCGGCGGCTGTGCTGGCGCGCCGCAGCTGGTGCGGCTGCTGACGTGCGCCGTGTGAGTGGTGCGGGTGCTGCCCTGGACGGATGCAGGGTGCGCCGTGGCACGCATGCTGCGGCGCATGGCCTCATGGAGCACTGCATGGGTGCTGCAAGGAGGTGTGTTGTGCTCGTGCCTGCAGGGGGTGTTCTACAATCCACACGTTCACACGTTCACATTCTCCATGCATGCACCTGTCAGCATGCAGCCACGACAGCGTTGGTGACACCACCCGGTCGACCACCACCACCACCTGCGCCTCGGATTCGAGAAAGGCTCTTCCCCCTTCCGGCAGCGTCACTTCCACACGTCATCGGAAGCATGCAGTCACTCGTAGCCACTCGTAGCACCAGGGCAGCAAGCACAGGTCCTCGATCACGCCCACGCCCACGCCCACGCACACGCATGTATGCATTTGAGACGCAACATGCACGCACTGTTGAGGATGAATTGACGATGCTTCGGATCCCCATGCATCACATGGATCTCACACACACTGCTGCAGCCCACTGCCGCTGCTGCACATACGCACACGCACACACACACACACACACACACACACACACACACACACGCCCCTCCCTCCCCGACACGCACACACACTCACCCACCCACACACCCTCGTGCTCTCCTGGCGCAGGCCAGCCCGCCAGGCGAACGCCAGCGTTGGTGGCCGCAGCTCGCACGCTTCCCCACAGGGGAGCAACCGCCTGCAGCGCACACGGGACCAACAGCGCACCCACGTTCGCAACCGCCGCAGCGTCAGCAGCAGCGGCGGCCGTCGCGTCGCTGCTGATTGTGGCTGCGCCGGCGATGGCGGTGTCGGGCGGCGGCGGCATCTCGACGGCGCTGTCTGGAATGGACCTGTCTGGGAAGGTGTGAGACCCCCCCCCACACACACACGCACACACACACACATGCCGCAACACACACACACACACACGCACACACACGAGACCCACTCACACACACACACACACACGCAGGATCTGCGCGGCGCGAGCTACACCAAGGTCGTCATGCACACAAACACACACACACACACGCACGCACACACGCGCGCGCACACACACACACACACACACACACACACACACGCACGCAGGATCTGCGCGGCACGAGCTACACCAAGGTCATGATGCTCACACACACACATGCAGACACACACACACACGCCCCCCCCCCCACACACACGCACGCAGGATCTGCGCGGCGCAAGCTACACCAAGGTCGTGATGCGTAACACCAACTTCTCCGGGGCTAACCTCACGGGGGTGTCGCTCTTCCGCGCCATCGCGGTGGGGGCCAACTTCAGCGGTGCGTTTTTTTAGTTTTTTTAATGATTTTATTTTATTTGTGGGGGCCAACTTCAGCGGTGCGTGGTGTGTGTGTGTGTGTGTGTGGTGGTGACGGTTTGTGTGTGTGGGGGGGGTCGCTCTTCCGCGCCATCGCGGTGGGGGCCAACTTCAGCGGTGCGTCCGGGTGGAGGTGTTGGTGTGTGTGTGTGTGTGTGTGTGTGTGTGTGCAATCCCAACATCATCATAGCACCATCACTACCGTCAGACGCAGGCGCGCTGACGCTCTCCAAGGCCCGACCTCACGTGCGCCGTCTTTCAGGAGCACGGGCAGCTCCGGACTTCCAACACTAGGTGGGCAGAGAGACCCTAGGTCTCTCTGCATCTGTCGCTAACCAAGATACTTAGTCTCCAATACCCCGGCCGAAAGCCGGGGTTAGCAAGCTCGGCTTTGCCGGCTTGTTGGTTTGGCTTCCACCCCCTAAAAGCAGGGGTAGGTAGCAGACACCTTACGTCTCTCTGCCCATCCACTTGGCTTCTTCTTTTGGAGTTCTTAAAATATAATTTCAAAGACCAACAAATTGTCTAATTTTAGATAGTTTTGGGGGACTCGCGTTGGATTTGATAGATGGGTAGGTGAAAGTGTGTTAACCGCCGTTCTGCTCGTGCATGGTTGCATGAAACCCACACCCGCCACTGCCACCGCCATGGTTATGTGAAGTCGACAATGAACATGGGTCTCATGAAACCCATCACCACACGCCAGTGATTTTGTTTTGGGCTCCTGGGAGCCATCGGGAGCCATTCGACTACTGATGATCCCATCAGATAGAGATCACCAACCACGTTGCTTGATGGTCCAACGATCCCATCATATGGATCTCGTAAAGAGCTTGAAAATGACCTATATTTGATGGTCAACGGTCAACGCCAAGGCAGCGGTCAAGGTGGTCAAAGGGATGTTGGTCGGCGCGCCGGCTCCCAGAACATAACTAAAAAAACTGAAAACAAAATCACTGCCACACGCACGGTTCTCGTCGCCGAGCCCTGGACCCAGCAATGCGGCGCTGCTGGTGACGAGGATCTCCGTGCCGCTGACGAGCGGGGTAAAATACGACTGGCCTGGCTCCTGCTAGACTGCCCCTCGGTGGAACACTTCAGGAGCGGCTTGCCCGGCGCTGCCATGGCTTGGCGAGTAGCCGCGGCGCTGCCGCGGCCCGTGCTGGGAGACGGCCCTTATCCTCCCCCCATGCAGGATGCCATGCGGCACCGATCTCGACGAGTTGATCGACGAGCGGAGGAGCTGGCGCCCGTCAATGCATGCTGGACATTGGTCAAGATGGCTGCCCGTGGAGGCGGGCTACCATCACGGCTTCAGCGGTGGTGACCGCCGAGGCAACACAGAGTATATCCGCTTCACCATTCGCAGCGTTCGTCACCGCGCTCACCCTCGGGGGCGCTCGTCTGCCGGTGACTGGCGTTGGAAGGTCTTCAGGCAGCCTCCATGACAACTCTGTCGTCCATGCCCCCTGGAGGGTGGGACCTGGCCATGCATGACGCATGGGGCGCCGGCTGAGCCCCATGCAAACGAGAGCTGGACAGCCATGCACTGCCAGGCGGGACCGTTCCAGTCAGCGCCAGTCGGCTTTGTCGGCTTGACTGGCCACAAGGCCACTACTGTGACCCTGAGGAAGGTCCTTTTCTATATGCTCCTTGCCAGACATGTCTCTCAGAGACCGCTGTTTGGGGTAGTCTAGCCGGCGGGAGCGGTAGTCTATTGGCCGGGAGCCGGCGGTGCTCTAGTACACTCAAGTGGGCTGGAGTATCGGCGGGTGATCTCTAGTAGAAGAGTAGCCTGCTTAGCTGGAAACCCTGTGTTACTTGTTACTTGTTACTTGCCACACGCAGGCGCCGACCTCTCCCAACGCTGATCTCACGTGTTTTCGTGTCAATGGGGAACTCAACATCATCAGCACTGTCAGCATCCATCCGAATCACCCTCCATCATCACCACCATCAGCATCGTCATACGCACTGTTGTCACACGCAGGCGCCGACCTCTCCAACGCCGACCTCACGTCGGGCGACTTTGAGGACGCAGACTTCCGGAACGCCATCCTGGCCGGGGCGTACGCCGACGGCGCCAACTTCTTCCCTGGTGTCAAGATCGAGGGGAGCGACTGGTAGGTGGCGGGTCCTCCCCCCCCTATATCTGCTTGCCTGCCTGCCTGCCTGCCTGCCTGCCTGCCTGCCGGCCGGCCGGCCGGCCGGCCGGCCGGTCGGTCGGCCGGTCGGTCGGTCGGTCGGTCGGTCGATCTGTCGATCGATCTGTCGATCGATCTCTGTCTGTCTGTCTGTCTGTCTGTCTGTCTGTCTGTCTGTCTGGTCTGTCTGTTGAGTGCCTCAGTATATCAGGCAGGGAGCTGACCACACGTCCGTGTTTGACACAACAGTGTCCTACGAGCTAGTGGGCTGCGACCCATAGCTTCTCGTCACCTTCCATGCGCATCTTCTCAGTACCTTCTGCGTGCACGTATTGCACTGCTCGCTGCCACAGGACCGACGTCCAGCTGCGCAAGGACCTGCAGGCGAAGATGTGCAAAATCGCGAGCGGCACCAACCCCGTGACCGGCGCCGACACCAAGGAGTCGCTTGGGTGCTGATCGCTGCGCGACTGCGAGCGCCGCGGGTGTCGATGCTCTCAAGCGCTGCCGAGTGTGCGAGATCTGCACATGTGCGAGATCTGCACGTGTGCGAGCTGTGCTGGTGCCCTCCACACTCCTCCTGCGAGCACAGCGTGTGCTGAGGCTGGTCGCGCCCGCCTCACGAGGCAGCTCCCTCAATCCCACGCCCCCGAGAGGCGTGCGTACGTACTGCGCGTGCACTGTAAACTGTTAGCTGTAAAAAAAATGGCGTTGCGGAGGCGTCTGTCTGTGCTGGCGATGTGCGGATGAGGACTGCAGTGTGGTGTGGTGTCCCTCGACCCTGAGTGTGGTGTGGGGTAGGTATGCGTGCGAGCGCTATCTGTGCGCCCGCGTTTGTGCCAGCTTCGGAGTTTGTACGTGCAGGCACAGGAGGGCTGAACACTGAGCACAGGACAGAAGAGAAAGAAGTCCTAAAGCCACACGAAAAACCCTCAAAATCTCTTCGTGCGGTGCGGTTGGAACGCGACTATTTCCAAAGCCTTACTTCCGGACGTGGTTGGTGCTGGTGGTTGTGGCCGTGGCCCTGCGAAGGGGGCGTTGATTGATCAACTGATGTTGCGAAATCGCTCTCGATGGGTTGCGCTGTTGGCGCTATCAGCCACAGCGGGTGAGCGACAGGTAATGGCTGGCTCGCCAGCTCTCACTGCGCGCCAGAACTTGCTGCTGCTGCTACGTTGGGGTGGGGGAGGGGCATGGGCACCGAGGATGCACCGAGGATGCATGGCGCATGATGGCGCGCCATGATGGCGCCTGTCTCCTCTCACCCCAGGCTGTGTGTGCACGCCTCCACACTGGCAATGCACATGCGCACAACACACGCACGCACGCATGCGCGCACGCGCACACACACGCACACACGCACACACGCACACGCGCACACATGCACACACACACACACACACACACGCACGCACACACGCACACATGCACACACGCACACGCACACACGCACGCATGCACGCACGCACGCACGCACGCACGCACGCACGCACGCACGCACGCACGCACGCAAGCACATACATATACATACACACGCGCACGCATGCGCACACACACACACACACGCCCCCCCCCCCCGCACACACACACACACACACCTGCCAGTGTGCCACGGCTTGCGCGAGGACCTGCTAGCGGGCGAGGAGCTGCTGATCGGCTGGCAGGGCGAGTCGTTCAACTCCTCGGGCGGTGGACGGGTCCAGGTGTGGCCTAAACCCCGAGTCAAAACACAACGCCCAAAAGCCAACAGCGGACCAGCCCCCCCTGCAGTAGTCTGCTTGATTTGCGCCCGCCACTGGGGTGTGGGTATCTACAGCCGTGGGGTCTCCCCCAGTTTCTTTCCCCTTTGATGATGGATTTTACAGTCTGTGTGACACCAGTAACGATGTATGAGACCTGCGTCGGCGCTAGCGCCCGACACATTAACTCAGCTTCAGGCTGGAACTGGCTGGCTACCTGGTAGAAGCGAGAGTTAACCCCCACGCGCGCGCACGCACTGGGGTCTAGACAGGGCACTAGGCCCCCAGGTTCACCCTGTACCACCCAGGTAGTGACAGCAACGCATTCCTGCAGGGAGGTAGGTGTGCACCTTGATCATTGGCAGGTCTTCAGGACTGCTCTCACGAGCTTGCTGCTGGAGACCGCATGCGTGCCCGCCTGAGGATGATTGCTTGAGGGCTGAGTGCGGTGCTGCTTGCTTGGCGCCCGCCACCTCGTGCCTGTGGCGCTTCCATGGGCTACTTTTGTAGCTTTACCTTTTTGGTGGGCCCCGTACCTGATTCTATTTCTTGTCCCGCTGGAACTCTGGACCTGATTGTGACCGCCGGCAGTGGGTGTAACCAACTCGAAATTTAAAATTCAGGAGAATCTAAACAGCATGCGGTGGAAAAAAACCCTGGGCTGGGAATTGGAGAAGCCCTCCAACTGATAACTGCAGCTGGGAGGCTGGCGCGCTGCATGGCCTTGCGGGCTCTCCTAGCTAGTAGATCCCCCCTAGAAGTGCAAGCTAGGCTAGGTGTAGGTCCTCTGGGAGCACGTACATGTAAAACCTGTGAAACCCGACCACTGCAGGAGCAATGGCCGGAGGACCGCCCGTGGATAGAGACGATTGCGTGGAGGCCGCGAGGTGGGTGCCGGATGCCCGCCTCAGCGCGGCCGCCCGCTGGGTCCGTCTGTGAAGAGTTTGGGCATGTTTTGGGGCAGGCTTTGGGGCAGGTTTTGGGGGAGGAGGTTTGGGGGAAGGAGAGGGGCGGCGGGAAAGGGGGCGGGGGGGGCGGGGACGGCCCGAGTGGGGCGAGACAGGGGGCTGGTGAGAGGCAGGAGGGTGGTGGGACGGGGGATTGATGGGAGCCAGGGGGGTGGTGGGAGACAAAGGGGAGTGATGGGTGAGCGGATCAGATTGGCCGCGGGTTGGGTGCCAGTTTTTTTTGCCGGTGAGGGGGGGAGTCATAGGGTCAGGCCTGCCAGGGCTTGCCTGCCAGGGTGAGTGGCTTGGGGTGTGTGGAGTCGAGGGTTGCAGGTCTGGCAGGTGCATGCTTTGTTGACCCGCTGCCTCTACCTGTCCGCCCGCCCGCCCTCACACACCTCCCCCCCCTCTCCCAGCCTTCATCTACCACAGCTTCCTCACGCACGCCGAGTGCGACCACGTCATCCGACTGGCAAAGTGGCGGGTAAGTTGTTGCCTCTCCCGCGATGAGTCAGCATCAGTTGCATCAGCCTGCGTCAGTTGGCCCGCGATGGGTCAGCGCATCAGCTGTCTGACTTGCAGCACTCGTCACGCCAAATCGTCAACTCACTGGCAGCTGGACGCCTTTTCCAAGCCATTAACTTGCAGTCTTTATCTATCCAGTCTTAGGCCCTTCCCAGACTAGCATGTACTTAAAAAGCATGGTTTGGTGCCAGACCCGAAAACCCAATTTTGAAACAGGTTGTGTGGAGCCCACGGTGCACCAGGGACTCAACCCTGCGGCGTACAGCTTGTAATCATGTAGGAGCAGGTGTGCGTGGCGGGGGAGGGCAGGGGTATGCGGACTGGCGCTGTGAATGAATCAACCGTAAGTTGTCCTTAAAATCACAGCCACCCCCCCCACCCACCCTAAACTTGCAGACCCAGATCCCCCCCCCAACTCCTAAAGTGCAGCTGGACCCAAGCCAGGTCGTGGACTCACAGACACACACTCAAACCATCACAACCCAAGCCCTGCACCGTCCTCCTCTACCCCCCACCCCCCCGGGCAAACTGCTGAATCCAAGCCCTAAAGCCTGAACCTAAACCGCCTAACCGCCATCCCAACATGCAGCTGCAGCTGAGCCAAATCGTCGACACACAGACAGGCAAGAACCTTAACCCTCAACGCTAAACTCACAACCCCACCCCCCCCACCCCCCCACCCTCTAAAATGCAGCACAAGCCTGGTTGTGGACGCACAGACAGGCAAGGTCAACACGGACCCCATCCTGCACCTTCACCCTACCCCCCCCCCCGGGAAAACTGCTGAATCCAAACCCTTCACCCTGGGCCCAACCCCTACCCCCCACTCAAATGCAGCTGCGGCCGAGCCAAATTATTGACACACAGGCAGGCAAGAACCGGTGGAACCCTGCACGCAACCAACGTCACAAACGTCAACCAGTGCCCCCCCCCCCTCCGGGAAAAACTTCTGAATCCAGACCCCAAACCCTGAACCTACCCCATGCCCCCCCCCCCCCCCCCCCAATCTGCTGCAGCTGCGGCCTGAGTCTGATTGTGGACGCACAGACAGACACGCTCGGCCCATCACAACCCAAGCCCTGCACCATCTTCCCCCCACCCCCCCGGGCAAACTGCTGAATCCAAACCCCAAACCCCTGCCCCCCCATCCCCCCAATCTGCTGCAGCTGTGACCCAAGCCTGATCGTGGACGCACAGACAGGCACACTTAACCCATCACAACCAAAGCCTGCACCCATCACACTAACCCCCGGGCAAACTGCTGAGTCCAAACCCCAAACCCCTGCCCCCCCCCCCCCCCCCAATCTGCTGCAGCTGTGGCCCAAGCCTGATCGTGGACGCACAGACAGGCACGCTCAACCCATCACAACCAAAGCCTGCACCCATCACCCTAACCCCCGGGCAAACTGCTGAATCCAACCCCAAACCCCTCCCCCCCCCCCCCATCCCCCCAATCTGCTGCAGCTGTGGCCCAAGCCTGATCGTGGACGCACAGACAGGCACGCTCAACCCATCACAACCAAAGCCTGCACCCATCACCCTAACCCCCGGGCAAACTGCTGAATCCAAGCCCTAAAGCCTGAACCCAAAGCGCCTCACCGCCATCCCAACATGCAGCTGCAGCCGAGCCAAATCGTCGACGCACAGACAGGCAAGAACCGGAGGGACCCAGCCCGTACGTCGACGAGTGCTAAGCTCGAGTGAGTTGTAGGGTTGTTGCACACGCATTGTTGCCTGTAGAGAGAGTAGTGTTACACATCCACTGCCGGTGGTCACAATCAGTTCCAAAGTTCCAGGGGACTATCAGACAGCAGGCACAAGGCCCGCCAAAAGGTCGAGCTACACAAGTAGCCCACAGAGGTGCCACCCACACTAGGTGGTGGGCGCCAAGCAGCAGCACAGGCCACAGGCACCTTACCAAAGCCCCTCCGGTGGGTGGGGGACGCCTGTAGGTGCATCACACACGAGTGCGGAGCTCGTGTGAGTAGAAGAAGTAGTAAAAGTATGATGGCGTACAGCTGTGCGATCTTAGTTAGTGGCCGTAGGACCACGCCCGCTCGTCCACCAGTGCCAAGCTCGCATGAGTGGGGTGCAGTGGTTCCGCCAAGGATCTTGGGTGAATGATAGATCAAACCCGGGCCTAGCGGCTTCCTTAATCTCAATGACTTCCTGTCTTCCTTAATCTCAACCTCGGAAAATGTGTGAGAATGCAAATGTTCACAATGCAAATATTCACACCTTTCGGGTCAAAATTTGCGCAATTTTAACCCGCAGCGCCAGCCCGAACCGGCAAATCTCAGCCCGGTGTTGAAGATTTGCGGGCTGCGGGTCGGCTCACGGAAACACTGGTGAGGTGGGGTGCTTCTCAATGTCGTAGGGCATACCGTAGTCTTGCTTAGCCCTCCCAGGGGTCCACTAAAGGCCCTCTTTATTTGGAATTTTGGGCCTTTGCGGGGCGTTTTGCGACTTAATTTCACGTTTACGGAGCCTTTGCGGGGCGTTTTCGGACTCAAGTAGGCGGGAAGGCTAAGCGAGACTACAGTACACGGGGCGTGCAGCTGTCGGCAGCTAGAAAAATGGAAAGGATATCCCTGGCGCGCACACAGGCGTGCGGCGAGGACCCCGATGAAATGCGAAAAAATGAAATAATACCACTGACGTGCACACAGACGCGGCGAGGATCCCGTTATCGCTGGCATCGAGCAGCGTGTCGCAGAGTAAAACATTCACACATGCGCGCACACACGCACATTCCATTCCAGATCGTTACAAAGATAACGGCGATATCGTTCCAGAGGTCGGCGAAAGGGAATCTGTCAATAGCGGGCGACCACTCGTCGCTATGTGGGGATATAATGCCACTCTGCTGCGGGGGGGCTGCCTCTGAGGCACTGCATCTAAGTACACACGCACACACACACACACACACACACACACACACACACATGCACACACACATGCACACACATGCACACACGCCCCCCCCCCCCCACACACACAGGCGTGGCAAGGACCCCATTATCGCCGGCATCGAGCAGCGAATCGCAGAGTGGACGCACGTGCCGCCCCAAAATGGCGAGATGCTACAGGTGACCTAGCTAGGATTGAGGGTTTGAGGGTTT
>VFSX01000500.1:77500-85000 GCA_016618255.1 Chlamydomonas sp. UWO 241
GGCTGAATTCCAGGGTGGGGCGCGCGAGTGGGAGGGGGGGGGCGAGTGTGGGTCTGGTATCATGGCACGAGTGAGTGAGATGACCGAGATGACCCGATGATTCAAGTGGACGGCGACTCAAGTGGCTGTGTTCGAGGGTGAGATATGGGTGTGTGTGTGGAGGGGGCGGGTGTGGGTGTGGTGTCATGGCACGAGGCGGTGCGAGATGAACTGAGGAGTTGCGTGGACGGCAACCAAGTGGCTGCATTCGAGGGTAAGGCTCCATTCGAGGGTATGGGGGAGGGGGCGAGTGTGGGTGTGGTATTTGTGGGATGCGTGGGTGCGCAACGCTACGAGGAGTTGAGTGGACGGAGACCAAGTGGCTGCATTCCAGGGTGGGGTGCATGAGTGGGAGGGGGGTTGGGGGGGAGAGACGAGTGTGGGTGTTGTCATGGCACGAGTGGGTGCGAGATGACCAGAGGAGTTAAGTGGACGGTGACGTAGTTGCTGCGGCTACGGGTGGGGTGCATGAGTGGGAGGGTGGGAAAGCGAGTGTGTGTGTGGGGGGGGTGTCTTGGCACAAGTGGGTGCGAGATGACCCGTGGAGTTGAGTGGACGGCGACTGATGTGGCTGCATTCGAGGGGGGGATATGGGCTCCTCGCCCCATGCACGCCCACCCAACTCGCCCACGCAACCCGCCGCCCACCACCCCACCACCCCGCCGCCGCCCACCCACCCGCACCCACCCCGCCTAGACAACCCACCCACCCGCCCACCCATCCCCACCCACCCCACCAGACAACCTACCCGCCCCACCCACACCGCCGCCCACCCACACCGCCCACCCACCCCGTCCACCCCCAGTGCTTCTTCAATTGGGCGGTTAACAGCCCGATTTTTTTTTAACGCTTCTCCCCCGTTGTTTTTTCGTTTTCTCTGGGGGCGCAGCCTGCAGCCGCCGGTGGCCGGGCAGTGGTCGGGCTGTAAGAATTAATAAATTGAAATCAATTGAAAGAGCACCGCCAACCCACCCCGCCCAGACAACCCAGGGCGACTACGACCCATGGGACCACGGAGCAGGGAGCTGCGCCAACCGTGGCGTCGTGTGCGGCCTCAGCGCGCTGCTGGGGGGCTGCGACGGCGACGACAACGCCCGCATGGGGTAAATCTTGTGCTGCGCGACGCTGTGTGCCACGCTGTGCCATGCTGTGCCGTGTTGTGTGCCATGCTGTGCCACGCTGTGCCATGTTGTGCTATGCTGTGCCGTGCTGTGCCGTGCTGTGCCATGCTGTGCCATGCTGTGCCGTGCTGCGCCGTGCTGCGTCACGCTGCGCCATGCCGCGCCATGCCGCGCCGTGCTGCGCCATGCTGCGCCGTGCTGTGCTGTGTCGCGCTGCGCCAGCAACAGCACCCCCTGCTCCCTACCCACCCCACCAACCAGCCCCACCCCACCCCACAGGCATATGGGCGGGCGGGGCGGGGCGTGCCGGCTAGCGTGCAGCGACTGCGCGGCATGCGACGAGCCGGCAGACGCGATGTGTGCGCGAGCGAACGCGCGGGGAAGGAGGAGCGCGGACGCTGCCCTGGCGTCCTGACTGCGGATAGGAGGACCTGGGGCAAACTACAACGCTGATAGGTCTCTGAACCCCCCCTTACTAGGTGTACCCCCTATGCATACGGTATGGATGTAACCCCAAAAACAATGCTGCAAACTCGACATTACAGTTCCACGTCGCCGTTGTCCGTCGCCAGCTGCAGCAGTAAAACTTGACCCCCCAAGCCCTTGAAGTCCCTACTACTACAGCCCTCAATGAGCCCATGATCAGCTCCACGGCGCCGTCCTCTGTCGCCAAACAAAACTCGACCCTCTAAGTCCTTAAGCCCCTTAAAGCCTCTAACCGTGCAACGGAGCACCTGGCTGCTACGAACTGGCCCCGCTAGTGTGGCTATTATTAACTATGAGTGGGAGAACCCCTGGTGGGCCACTCAATAGCTGGGAGGGAAAACCTGAGCCCATGTCCCATGGTCAGCGGCACAGCTCCACGGTGCCATCCTCCGTCGCCAGCACCAGCAGCTGGCTCACCGGCAGCAGCGCCAGCCCAGTCAGCGCGCCGCCCAGGCGGCCGCCGCCCCCGCCTCCCCCGCCGCCGCCCGCGCCGTCGCGGTCGCCGCCGGGGCGCAGCCGCGTGAACGCCAGCTGCTGCTGCCCCTGCTGCTGGCCCTGTGGCTGCATCTGGCTGCCACCCCCAGGCGCCCCCGGCGGCACAGCACCGCGCGGCTGCTGCGCCGTGCTGCGCTGCGTGAGGCTGAGGAAACCGAGTGAGGGGCCGGAGCACAGCAGCAGCGCGCCCTCGTGTCCGACGAGCCCGTGCATGCCGTCGCGCGCGCCACCGGAGTGCTGCATGTGTGTTGGGGCACGGGGCACAGTAGTATCAGTGGGTGTTGTTGGCGCGGGCGTGCGTGGGCGCTGGAGTTTAGTTGTAAGTTTATGTTTTCAGCCTCAGGTTCAGGGTTTCATGGGTTTAGGGTTGGGCTAGGGTTTCATGGGTTTAGGGCTTCATGGGTTTATGGTTTCAGCTTGAGGTTTAGGGTGTCATGGGTTAGGGTAGCTAGCCTCGTTAGGCAGCTCCCTCAATCTCACGCCCCGAGGATGCGTACTGTAAACTGTAAACTAGGTTTTAACAGCAACAGCGCCGACCAGCCTGTGTGCATGCATGCCGCCACGATGCTGCGCGCACGCGGAGGGTGGTGGGTGGGTGGGTGGGGGTGGCTGGCGCGCAGATGTTTACGCGCACGTGAAAATGTCGTAGTAGGACATTTTCTGCCCATAGATGCGGTGGTGGCGCTAGGGTGACAACTCCCCTGCCAGCGCGCCTCTTGAGACATGCGACAACAGCAGCGAGTGATACTCGTAATGATACACATAGTGCCGCCTTGCCTTGCCGCGTTTTTTGTGTGTGATATTTTCTCGATTTACGGTACGTCAATTTTGGCCTTTTTCGACTTTTTTTGCAATACTTTCTGGAAATCGACCTTGCCGCGACACTTTCCGAATTATTTAATTGCAAGGCAAAGCGGTATACGGTAGATCTATGCGGCGGCGCGCATATCACACATATCAGTAAGATCTGAGGGCCGAGTGCCCCGTCTGGGTCTAGCCCCGACCCACTAGCCCCCCATCACCAGTGGCTAGCCACCCGTCTGTAGCGCTCGGGCGCTGTACGCCAAGCAAGCTCGAATTCGCTGCCTGTTCAATGCGTCACACATGACTGTAAAATACATCATCATCATCAAGATGACAATTCCTCTGTCCGCGCACCTCCGAGAGCAGCGCCGGCCGCACCGCGACCGGCTCGACCCGACACCGCGGGCAGGGTGCGGCAGCAGCAGCGGGTGGCAATAGCTGCTGCTGCTGCTGATTCTAAACCATGAACCCTACGGCTTAAACCCCAAGCCGACATGAACCTCAGAGAGCAGCCGCCCGCTGTGTGCGGCAGCAGCAGCGGGTGGCAATAGCTGCTACTGCTGCTGCTGCTTTTAAACCATGAAACCTACGTCTTAAACCCCAAGCCGACACGAACCTCAGAGAGCAGCCGCCCGCTGTGTACGGCAGCAGCAGCGGGTGGCAATAGCTGCTGCTGGTGCTGATTCTCAACCATGAACCCTACGCACTAAACCCCAAGCCAACACGCAACTCTGAGAGCAGCCGCCCGTGGTGTGCGGCAGCAGCAGCGGTCGGCATAGCTGCTGCTGCTGCTGCTTCTAAACCATGAACCCTACGCCTTGACCCCCCCCCCCCCCCCAAGCCAACACGCACCTCAGAGAGCAGCGCCGCCCGCTGTGTGCGGCATCAGCATCGGGCGGCATAGCTGCTGCTGCTGCTGGCTCTCAGCCATGAACCCTACGCACTATAACCCAAGTTGCAGCGCACCTCCGAAAGCAGCGCCGGCCGCGCCGCAACCGGCTCGACGCCGACCACGCCGCCCGCGGTGTGCGGCAGCAGCAGCGGGTGGCATAGCTTCTGCTGCTGGTGCTCCTCAACCATGAACCCTACGCACTAAACCCCAAGCCGACACGCACCTCAAGAGAGCAGCCGCCCGCAGTGTACGGCAGTAGCAGCAGCGGGCGGCAATAGCTGCTGCTGCTCTTAACCATGAACCCTACGCCTTAAGTCCCAAGCCGACACAAACCTCAGAGAGCAGCGCCGGCCGCGCCGCACCGGGCTCGACGCCGGCCACACCGCCCGCGGTGTGCGGCAGCCGCAGAAGCGGTCGGCATAGCTGCTGCTTCTGCTGCTGCTCTAAACCATGAACCCTACGCCTTGAACCCCAAGCCGACATCACCTCGGAGAGCAGCCGCCCGTTGTGTGCGGCAGCAGCAGCGGGCGGCATAGCTGCTGCTGCTTCTAAACCATGAACCCTACCGTAGTACCGCTTTGCCTTGCCGATTAAATAATTCGGAAAACGTCGCGGCAAGGTCGATATCTAAAAAATATTGCAAAAAAAAAAAAAAGTGACGTCAAACCGGAAAAAATCCAACGGCAAGGCACCAAAATTCAAACAATTACCCTCTTTATAAAAGTGGCGGCAAGGCAAAGCGGTACTACGGTACGCCTTAAACACCAAGCCGACACGCACCTCGGAGAGCAGCGCCGGCCGAGCTGCGACCGGCTCGACGCCGACAACGTCGCCCGCGGTGTGTGGCAGCAGCAGCGGGTGGCGCAGGCGGCCGGCAGTCACGCCAACGCCGGCGCCGGCGCCGCTGTTGCCGCCACCGCCGGCCGTATGTCCACCGCCGCCTCCGCCGCCACCACCGCCGTCGTCGGCAGCACCTGGTTGCGCCGCCCAGCGGGCAGCGGCGAGCGGCGGCGGCGCCGCAACGGGCGCTGCCGTCGGTGAGGCACCGTTGGCGGCGGATGTCGAGGCGGTGGTGGCGGCGCTGCAGGTGGGTGGGTGCGTGGGGGTTGCTGCTGTTAGAGTACGGATCCCTTTGCTGCTGCTGCTGCTGCTGCGCGCTTGTGTGCTTGTGTGCTTGCGTAAGAGTGGTGGTGCGTCAGAGTGCCATTTCGCCTCTTTGGCTCTCCACCTCGTCCTACCCCGGCTCAGTGAGCCTTAGTAGAACGCCGGCTAAAGCAGAAAGCAGCCAGTCGCCCCGAGGGCCCCAAGAGCCACGCGAGGGCCCAGGGGTGAATTAATCCATGTATAGGTTTGGGCCCCTGCTGGGTTCGCCGTTTTGCATGATCAGGGCTTGGATCAAGGTGTGAGAAGATAGCTGACAACAAGGGCTTTTCGATGCCACCTTCAGGTTTCCTGCCAACAGCCTGCACGGTGTGAGGGTGCAAGATTTACACCCCAAACGGGGCGGCTTATAACCGGGACAGCGGCTGTGGCACGTTTTGGTGGCGGGGGTGGCTCACCTCAATAAGTCCCACACGCGGAGGGCGCGGTCGGAGCCGCAGCTCGCGAGCTGGCCGTGGGGCAGGGCCGCGAGGCAGGTGACCTGCGTTTAGGGCGCCGGCGTTTGTAGAGAGGTACAGACAAACAGAGAGAGACACACAGACACACAGACACATAGAGAGAGGAAGACACAGAGAGAGATATATCGTTACAGAGAACTCTGAACGGCAGACCTAGATAGGCTGTTTCTGGTCATCAATTGAGGGGATTCCGTTTGAAGGCGGGAGACCAATCGTGCGCCACCAAGAGGGTAAAAAACTCATACAAGACACACAGAGCGACACAGATAGAGAGACACACACGCACGCGCACCTCGCCCGCGTGCGCCTGCCACATCGCCAGCACGCATCCGGTCGCGCGCTCAAGCACGACGACAGCTCCTCCGCGGCAACCGGCCGCCACCCACCCGCACCCACCACCGCCGCTGTTGCCGCTCCCACCCCCGACGCCTGCGCGGCACAGGATAATGTAATTGCTTCAACTTCTGGTAGATCCGGTTAACTAAATTTAATGATGTTCTTTATAAGAGCAGGGCGTTGCAAAGGCGCGCGTGCGGGGGCTGATTATATATGGGGCTGAGCAGGGTTTTGCTCTGGGACTCCACGTTGGCCTGAGCAGAGTTTTGCTCTGGGACTACACGTTGGCAGGCAGCCGGCTGGTGGCTACCGCCCCTCACAAGTAATTGTTAGAGCCAGAACTGGACGTGGGTCTAGGCGGTGGTACTAGGACTAGAGGTAGTCTTTGCTGGAAAGCCGATGTAACTGTAACTGAGCAGGGGCCTGGGTTTATTTTTGGTGCGGTATGATGCTTCTTAGATGTGATGTGATGGCACACCGCCGCCACCACCGCCACCACCGCCGCCCCAGCCGCCAACGCCGCTCCCGACGCCTGCGCGGCATGGGGGCGCGCGTGCGGGGCTGATTCTCCGGGTTTGGGCTGTTTGTTCGCGGCTTGGGCCCCTCAAATGCTGCGTATTAGATGGTGGCGGCACACCACCACCGCCACCACCGCCGCTGTTGCCTCTCGCACCCCCGGCAACTGCACGGCACAGGGGCGCGCGTGCGGGGGCTGATTATATATGGGCCTGGGTTTCTTTTGGTGCGGTACGTACGATGCTGCTAAGACGTGATGTGATGGCACACCGCCGCCACCGCCACCACCGCCACCACCACCGCCACCCCAGCCGACCCGACTTACCTAGTCCGGGCTCACTGTGTGCCACTCAATTGACTGCCGGACCCGCTCGCCAACCTTCCAGCGGGGCCAACACCCGTGGCGCCTCACGCTGCGCCAGATGCCGTGGCAGCAGGCTCGGCCGCCAATGCTCCTGTCCCTGTCTAGCTAGTCCAGGCTCACTGCGCGCCACTCAATTGACTGCCGGAAACGATCGTCAACGCACCAGCGGAGCCACCTCCCGCGGTGGCCGACGCTGCGCTCGCGGTGGAGACGGACTCGGCTGCCGATGTTCATGTTCCTATCTAGCTAGTACGGGCACACTACCACTGCAGGATCCCCGCTCGCCAGCCCACCAGCGGCGCCGCCAGCCGACACTGCGCCAGTCGCCGTGGTGGCGGACTCGGCTGCTGTCCTTGTCTTAACCAGGGGTTGGTGTGCCACTGCCTGACCCGCTCGCCAACCCAACCAGCGGAGCCCCAAGCCGCGGCGCCCGATGCTGCACCAGATGCCGTGGCCGCGGGCTCAGCTGCTGATGCTTCCCTCCCCACCAAGTCTCAAGTAGTGCAGGTTCAGTGGTAGTGTGCCACTGCCTGACCCGCTCGTCAACCCACTAGCGGTGCCGCCAGCCGCGGCGGCCGACGCTGCGCCAGATGCCGTGGTGGCGGGCTCGGCTGCTGATGTTCCTGTCCCCGTCTGAACTAGTCCGGGCTCACTGGTAGTGGGCCACTGTCGGATCCCCGCTCGCCAACCACTAGCAATGCCGTCAGCCGAGGCTGTGCCAGATGCCATGGTGGTGGACTCGGCTGGTCTGGACACCAGTCCGGATCCTCCCAAGATCCGTATTCAAGGCTTTTAGACGGGTCGCCCCACGGGGTGCCTTGAAATACA
>VFSX01000500.1:92500-95000 GCA_016618255.1 Chlamydomonas sp. UWO 241
CGCCCACTGTACCGCTTGTACCGCCTGTACCTCCGCTTGTGGGCAGTACGACCAGCGGTACGGCCGGCAACGGTACACCGCCGGGCACGTGCGGTGCGTGGCGGTGCCTGTTTCTGTCGTGTCTGTCCGTGTTGTCGGGCGAGCCGCCTTGGGGGTGGGAGCCGTCGCCGCTGCCCCATGAGCGTGCGTGTGTGTGCTGCTGCTGCTGCTGCTGCTGAGACGAGGGCTCGGAGAGCAGCAGTTGCAGCGGCCACGTCGCGGGGATTGCGGTGTCCTGCATGTGTGCGTGTGCGTGTGCGTATGCGTGTGTGTGTGTGTGTGTGTGTGTGTGTGTGCCATCCCAGTACACTTGTCAGGTTCAGCAGCCTGCCCTGTGTGTGTCTGTCTGTGTGTGTGTGTGTGTGTTGCTGCCGTGACGAGACCTCAGAGATCAGCAGGGAGCGCAGTGCGGCCGGACTGGGGATATATGATGGAGCTTTGCTCAGACCTGCCCCCCCCCCCCCGAAAAACAGTGCAGAGCTTGCGCGCTGGCAGGACTAGGAGGAGGGGCAACTTGTCTCACTTTGAACTTTGCCCCCACAGATCTCGCTCGATATTGGGTTGCTGATGATGATCGAGACAGTGATTTCCTTTTCAGGATTTTCAATTAATTCCTCCACAGCCGGATTTTGCTTTGACCGCAATGACTGCTGACCTCCCGTTGACCGTTTGTCTTCATATATTGTTTGTCTTCATTGTTTGTCTTCATTGTTTGTCTTCATATATAGGTCACTTGGAAGCTCTTGACGAGCTCTATCTGGCGGGCTCGTCAGACTGCCAATACACTGAATGGGCTGAGCTGTGTTCAAGGTCAAAGTACAGCCAGAATACAGCCAAATGGCTGTGTACAGCCGAAAAGGGAATCACTGGATAGAGACATCCACGGACAGCTGGTGCTACGGCCTGTCTGGTGTTACATTCGTCTGACCTAAAACGGCCAGAAACTCCTGAAATTTGGACTTGAAGACATGGAGCAAAAACGGCGCGACCAACGGTGTGTAAGGCAAATTGTCTCACTCCCAGGCGGTGGCGGTGGCGCCCTGAGGAGGCCGATTTAGATGCGCGGATGCAGGAGTTTACGAAACCTCGGCCAGGCCAGGAGAACCCCAGGTTCTGGCACGAGCTGGCTGACTTCCTTGTCGCCTGTTTTGAGACACGCACCGCATGCACAGCAACCATGATGGCAGATGGCATGCTAGCTAGGGGCATAATTTTGACAGCTGCCGGCCTCTTGCCTAGGGTCTAATGCGCCATTAAAGGCGTCCAATGGACGACTCCTAGGCGGTGGAGAATGGCACCGTGCACCGCGCCCCTCCCCCCCCCCCTGAGCGCCACAAACAGCCGTCCCCGTCTGTACACAGCCCCATGCCTAAATTTGACCTATTCGGACCTATAGATTTGACCCCCCCCCACCACCACTCCTGACGGATGCTCCCCCGGATACCATGTGTGAAGTCGACACAAAACCGATTTTCACCCCTACTTGACCCAGAAATTCGCATGTTCTCCTATGTGAACTTGGCTATAATACGCCACTTCAGGCTCTTAACAGACTGTAAAATCGACCACAGCGACGGCCTGCCCCTCCCTCCCCAGCACAGAAAAATCCCCTGCCCAGAAGCTGTCCAGAAGCTGCCCAGGTGCAGGCGAGAATGCTGCCGCGCCTCACACCCCCTGCGTCGGGGAGAACGCCCACCCCTCCCTCCCCAGCACACAGCAAAGTCCCCTACCCATAAGCTGCCCAGTAGCTGCCCAGTAGCTGCCCAGAAGCTCGCCTGCAGGTACGCAGCGGAGAACGCCGCCGCGCCCCACACGGTCTGCGTCACAGGAAAGCCCCCCTCCCTCCCTCGCGCCCCAGCACCCAGCAAAGCCCCCTGCCTAGAATCTGCGTAGTAGCTGCCCAATAGCTGCCCGAAAACCCGCCTGCAGGTACGCAGCCGAGAACGCCGCCGCGCCCCACACCGCCTGCGTCGAAGAGAGCCCCCCCCCTCCCCCTCCCCCCCAGCACACGGCAAAATCCCCTCCCCAGAAGCTGCTCAGTAGCTGCCCAGTAGCTGCCCAGAAACCCGCCTGCAGGTACGCAGCCGAGAACGCAGCCGCGCCCCACACGGCCTGCGTCGGGGAGAACGCCCACAGCGGCGCGCCGCTGCCGGCGCACCACACGTGAAGCTCTCCAGTTGCGTCCAGCGACGCGCACGCACACGTTGGCGTGGGCGGCGCAGAGGGGTCCTCGCACGCCACACACGTGGCACACCTGCATGCGGGATGGTGGTGGTGTGTGTGTGTGAGTGTGGGTGTGTGTGTGTATAGGGGGGGGAGGGAGGGAAGAGCACCACATGTGCAGCTTGCCGGTTGCGTCCAGCGACACGCACACACGTTGACACTGGCAGTCCAGAGGGGTGGTCCCCACCGCAGCCACACGTGGCACACCTGCATGCTGGATGTTGGTGTGTGCGTGTGT
>VFSX01000500.1:100000-102500 GCA_016618255.1 Chlamydomonas sp. UWO 241
CCATGCAGGTCACTGAAGTGCCCCGCGATTCGTGCCATAGCTGCAGTCCGTAGGCCGAAGCCGTCGCCGCAGCCGATGTAAGTAGCCGTGGCCGATGCAGATGCAGATGCCCTGAGGGCGGACGTAGCCTATGCGATGTGAGTGCAGATGCAGGATGTCCCTAGCCGTAGCCGAAGCCTTAGCCGAAGTCAATCAATAGCCGATGCCCATAGCCGGTGCCCTGGCTGTAGCGTAGCTGCAGCCTCTGCCCGGTGCCGGTGCCCGTGGCTGCATGGGGGTACCGACGATGGCGGCGCCGACTCCTGCCAGCAGCCCGCCCTCCGTCCCCGCATGCCTCGCAGTTGCCTGCCGTATGACGCCGTGCCTCAAACAGCCACTAGCGCTCTGGATCAGGGCAAATCGGCGACATAGCCGATTTTCCAAAAAAACAGAGTCGCTCACGCTGCAGCAGCACCCTGTCAGCCCAGTTGGTCCGCCATTGGCGGCGTCGGGGCGGGAGCCCCCGACGATTTTGATACCACTTGAAGTTTTGTGTGTGTGTATGTGTGTGTGTGTGTGTGTGTGTGTTTGTGCGTGTGTGTGTGCGGCCCCCGGTGAGCCATCGCTCTCATGGGCATGCAGCGAGCGCAGTGATCTTGCGGTAGTAGGCGCCCCTGCTGTGCACCACCAACGCCTGTGTGCGTGTGTGTGTGTGTGTGTGTGTGTGAGAGAGAGAGCAGCCAGCGCTCTGATGGGCACGCAGCGAGTGCGTTGATTTTGCCGCGGTGTGCGCCTCTGCTGTGCACCACCACCGCCTGCGTGTGTGTGTGTGTGTGTGTGTGTGTGAGAGATAGCAGCCAGCGCTCTCATGGGCATGCAGCGAGCGCAGTGATCTTGCCGCGGTATGCGCCCCAGCAGTGCACCACCAACGCCTGTGTGTGTGTGTGTGTGCGTGTGTTTGTGTATGCGTGTAGGCGCGCATGCGTGTGTGTGTGCGTGTGTGCACGAGAGAGCAGCCAGCGCTCTGATGGGCACGCAGCGAGTGCGTTGATTTTGCCGCGGTGTGCGCCTCTGCTGTGCACCACCACCGCCTGCGTGTGTGTGTGTGTGTGTGTGAGAGAGATAGCAGCCAGCGCTCTGATGGGCACGCAGCGAGCGCGGTGATCTTGCCGCGGTGGGCGCCCCACCTGTGCACCACCACCGCCTGCGTGTGTGTGTGTGTGTGTGTGCGTGTGTGTGCGTGTGTGTGTGTGTGTGTGTGAGTGCGGCCCCCGGTAAGCCATCGCTCTCATGGGCATGCAGTGAGCGCAGTGATCTTGCGGTGGTAGGCGCCCCTGCTGTGCACCACCAACGCGTGTGTGCGTGTGTGTGTGTGTGTGTGTGAGAGAGAGAGCAGCCAGCGCTCTGATGGGCACGCAGCGAGTGCGATGATTTTGCCGCGGTGTGCGCCCCTGCTGTGCACCACCACCGCCTGCGTGTGTGTGTGTGTGTGTGTGAGAGAGAGATAGCAGCCAGCGCTCTCATGGGCATGCAGCGAGCGCAGTGATCTTGCCGCAGTATGCGCCCCAGCAGTGCACCACCAACGCCTGTGTGTGTGTGTGTGCGTGTGTATGTGTATGCGTGTATGCGTGCATGCGTGTGTGTGTGTGTGTGTGTGTGCACGAGAGAGCAGCCAGCGCTCTGATGGGCACGCAGCGAGCGCGGTGATCTTGCCGCGGTGGGCGCCCCACCTGTGCACCACCACCGCCTGCGTGTGTGTGTGTGTGTGTGTGTGCGTGTGTGCGTGTGTGTGTGTGTGTGTGAGTGCGGCCCCCGGTGAGCCATCGCTCTCATGGGCATGAAGCGAGCGCAGTGATCTTGCGGTGGTAGGCGCCCCTGCTGTGCACCACCAACGCCTGCGTGCGTGTGTGTGTGTGTGTGTGTGTGTGTGTGTGTGTGTGCGAGAGAGCAGCCAGCGCTCTGATGGGCACGCACACACAGACACGCACAGACACGCACACACACACACACACACACGCATGCAGCCTCCACGGCGCCACGTCCCGCGCGCCCCGTGTGATCCGCTGCCGCAGCTGCTCCGATGCACACACACACACACACACGCACACACACCTGCAAGCTCCATGGTGCAACATCCCACGCGCCCCGCACGATCCGCTGCCGCAGCTGCACACACACGCACATGCACACACACACACACACACGCACACACACGCACACATGCACACACACACGCACACACCTATGCCCCCCCCCCACACACACACCTGCAGGCTCCACGGCCCCACGTCCCATGCGCCTTGCGCGATCCGCTGCCGCAGCTGCACACACACGCACACGCACACATACACACGCACATGCACACACACACGCACACATGCACACACACACGCACACACCTATGCCCACGCACACACACACATACGCACACACACACACACACACGCACACACACCTGCAAGCTCCATGGTGCAACATCCCATGCGCCCCGCGCGATCCGCTGCCGCAGCTGCACCGATGC
>VFSX01000500.1:107500-110000 GCA_016618255.1 Chlamydomonas sp. UWO 241
TGTGTGTGGAGGGGTGTGACGACCTGTGTGGGTGGACCGCAGCATCGTAGACGGTCTGCGGGGCCGTGAAAAGACAATAAAAACAACGAAATGGAAACCACTGGCGCCGCATCTCAGCGTCAGCAGGCGGCCGGATGGTGGCGACTGCGGCCCATCACAAGTGATTGCTAGGGTCAGAACCTGGACTTGGGTCTAGGTGGTGGGACCAGGACTAGAAGGTCGTCTTCGCGGGAAAGACGATGTTGCTGTTACTGCACGCACCGCGGCCAGCTGGGCCTCCTCGTCAGCCGCCGCCGCCATCGTTGGGAGCGTGGACTGCAGCGCCGCAGACGGATTGCGAGGCTGTGAAAAACGGTTGTTTATTTCAATAGAAACTCATTAAATGGACACCACTGGCACCGCACCTCGGCACGCGCCGCGGCCAGCTGCGCGTCCTCGTCAGCCCCCACTGCCGCCGTCGGGATCGTGGAATGCAGTGCCGCAGACGAATTGCGGGGCTGTGAAAAACGGTTGTTTTATTTCAATCAAAACTCCTGAAACGGAAGCCGCTGGCACCGCACCTCGGCGCGCGCCGCGGCCAGCTGCGCCTCCTCGTCAGCCGCCGCAGGAAGTGTGGACTGGGTGGACTGCAGCGGATTGCGAGGCAGGCCATGCGGCTGCTGCGGCGCCCGCGCCGCGGCGCCCGCGCCCGCGCCCGCGCCACCGCCACCGGCAGCTGCTCCTGCTGCTCCTGCTGCTGCTCCTGCTGCTCCTGCCGCTCCTGCTGCTGCAGTGACCGGGCTCCAGCCCCGCCTCGCGCGCAGCTGCGCCTCCAGGCTGCGCCACTCTGGCAGCAGGGAGCGCACCTGCGAGTGTGTGTGTGTGTGTGTGTGTGCGCGTGGAGGTAGCTGCGCCGCCAGGCTGCGCCACTCGGGCAGCAGGGAGCGGACCTGTGAGCGTGCGTGCGTGTGTGTGTGTGTGTGCGTGTGCGTGTGGAGGCAGCTGCCCCTCCAGGCTGCGCCATTGGGGCAGCAGGGAGCGTACCTGCGAACCACAAGCCCGCACGTTGGTGCGTCGTGAGTGGGCGGGGTTTGCAGGCTTCACACGTAAGCGCCCGGAGGAACCCCGGTAGGGCAGTTGGGCGTGAAATTTCACCTAATCCGATTGACCCCAAATTGAAGATTTAAGGTTTATAATATGTTCCATGGACAGACCATGGGCGTTCTTAAAACCAGGATTGGACGTCTGCCGAGAGGTCGCTGGGGTGGGGCGGAGTGGGGTGCGGAGGACAGCCATTCTAATCGGCTGCGCCCGACTCCAGGGCGCGATAAGGGCCACCCCCGCGATGGGCGACGCGTAGCAGCATGTTATATGCGTGCGCTGGCGGGGCGGTGCGACGGTGGGCGCCCCAGAGGACGACATCGAGGCTCGCAGGTGTCGAAATTGTCAAAAAGGGGCCGAAACCGGGTCGCCAGCGGTGCGCCCGACGCGCGCTGCGCACAAAAAAAAGACGGGCGGTGTCTGGTGGTCGTATGCCTTGTCTGTGGGGGCCGGGGTCGGGTCGGGCAGGGCTGGGTGGTGGTTCCGTTCCTGAACAGCGTACAGCGGTGCTCTCTCCCGCTCATCTGCATACTATAGGCAGGCCAGGGTCCTGGCCCCTCTCACAGCTCGCACAGCTCTCACAGTTCTCACAGCTCTTACTCTCGCCACAAAATTGATGAGGAGGGGGGAGGAGGGAGGAGGGAGGAGGAGAGCGCGTAGTGCTCATCAGGTGCGTTATGAAACAAACAGATTTCAATAACAAATAAAGACTGAATAAATTCTGACAACTCCCCAACTCCAGCCAACTCCAACTACAACAATCAATGAGAATCGATTTTGAAACATCAAAGAACTTGCTGGCAGATCAACCACGCACGCACGCACCCCTTTGGGTACGCCTAACAGAGACCCTCACAGATAACGTTTTTCGAGTACATAAAATCCACTTTGTGAGAGCACATGTTCGGTTGTAAAGCTGCAGCAAAGGCACAAAAGCAGTGAGACCTGCCAATAATAAGAGGAGGGGGCAGCCTGCACACAGTAGCGCACTCCCACATTCCGGGAGTGTGACTCGCGTGCGTGCGTGGGCTGCAACTTTCACGCACGTCAACTCTACTTGAAGCAATCGGGGCAGTGCCAGTCACCCCGCGTCACGGCGGTCAGACCAGGCTGCAAGCACAGCATGTGCCACCCGCAGTGGCACCCGTCGCACAGCAGCAGCTCTATTGCCAGAGTCGCCGTGCCTGCAGCACTCATATGTGCTCATAGTCAGCGCCGCAGCGAGGTCAGCAGCCTTGCGCGCGTGGTCCTTGGCGCGCGGCGACAGCCTAGGCCTTGCGCGTCAACAAGGCTTGCACATTGGTTGCAGTGGTGGCCTTCTTCTACACAGCGTGGCCACGGTGATGAAGTTCTGCAGCCACGATACGTGCCGCTGTCGCATTCGATGGCCAAAAAGTCGGTCGGCTCGACGGCTTTCTGC
>VFSX01000500.1:115000-120416 GCA_016618255.1 Chlamydomonas sp. UWO 241
CGTTTGAGCGTGCTCAGGATAGGGTCGGGTGGAGAGCCGTGGTGTACGGTCCGGCTGCCCCTCAGGCGCCGGCCCCTCCACCACGGGGGTCAAGTAGATTGGCAAGCGCCACTTGACCCCCTATCCCCTAGAAGCAGTTAGGACCTATTTTGGAGGCGTCGCACAATAGCTCTCCTTTTTGCTCTGGGACTACACGTTGGCAGGCAGCCGGCTGGTGGCTACCGCCCCCCACAAGTAATTGTTAGGGCCAGAACTGGACTTGGGTCTAGGCGGTGGTACTAGGACTAGAGGTAGTCTTTGCTGGAAAGCCGATGTAACTGTAACTGTAACTGTGTGGCGGGGCATGCATGGCATGGCGTGGCACGGGGCGTTAAGGCGTGGTCCAGCAGCCCGGGACCAGCACAAACTGCTGCGGCCACACGAGCGCGGCCTGCGGGTATGGCACATGAGACGTGAGGATGGTGGGTGGTGGGCAGTGATTCCCCTGCGAGCCGCATATCGCTCCGAGCCGGATTTCCCATTTCGCAGAACACCACCATACACTCAGTGGGAGAGGACGTGGAGTGGTGCGTTGGAAAGCTCGTGCTGAGAGCAGCCCAACGGCATGCGTTGCATGAATACCCGCTGTGTATTGTGCCTGGTATGAGCGGTCAAAGTTGCTGGGGCCTGCAAAAAACTAATTACTAAAATCCTTCCCAGGGACCACTGGTGGTGGGGGAAAGTGGGCGGCGTGTGGATTTGAGCCAGCCACGAATGCCACACACTGCGACCTGTGTGTGTGGCATAATAATTGGGGAGGGGGATCCAGCACAAACTGCTGCGGCCACACGAGCGCGGCCTGCGGGCATGGCAAAACGAGACAGAGATTGTGCAGAGCCGGTGTTTGTATGTGTGCGTGTGCGTCTGTGTGCGTGTGTGTGTGCGTGTGCATGTGTGTGTGTGCGTGTGCGTGTGTGTGTTCATGTGCGTGTGTGTGCGTGTGTGTGTGCATGTGTGTGTGTGTGTGCGTGTGTGTGTGTGTGTGCGTGAGCACGCGTGCGCATTGTGGCATGGCGGTGCATGGCATAGCATGGCACATGAGGGCGGTGGTGGGGGTGGTGGGTGGTGGGTGGGGGTGGTGGGTGGTGGGCGGTGGGCGGTGGGTGGTGGCATCACCACACGAGCACGGCCCGCGGGCATGACACGTTGTGGCGCGGCGTGGCGGGTATGGTACATTATGGCGTGGCAAGAGGTGTGTAAATGTGTCTGTGCGCGTGGCGCACTGCATGGGGTGGGGGGGGAGGCATATCCTGCACACACACGCACACACACACACACACACACACACACACACACACCCCTGCAGCAGCGGCAGGGCGCCCCCAGCGCCGTCGCGGTCACCGCTGCTCCCTCCCCTCACCACACGCACACGCAGACGCACACGCACACACACACACACACCTGCAGCAGCGGCAGGGCGCCCCCAGCGCCGTCGAGGTCACCGCTGCTCCCTCCCCTCACCACACGCACACGCACACGCACACACACACACCTGCAGCAGCGACAGTGCGCCCCAGCGCCGTCAAGGTCACCGCTGCTCCCTCCCACACAACACACACACACACAGACACACACACACACACACCTGCAGCAGCGGCAGTGCGCCCCCAGCGCCGTCGAGGTCACCGCTGCTCCCTCCCCACACCACACGCACACGCACACGCACACACACACACAGACACACACACACACCTGCAGCAGCAGCAGTGCGCCCCCAGCGCCGTCCAGGTCACCGCTGCTCCCTCCCACACAACATACACACACACACCCCTGCAGCAGCGGCAGTGCGCCCCCAGCGCCGTCCAGGTCACTGCTGCTCCCTCCCCACACCACACACACATGCACACACATGCGCGCACACACACACACACACACACACACACACACACACGTTCACACACACGTGCACGCAAACACACACACGCACACCTGCAGCAGCGGCAGTGCGCCCCCAGCGCCGTCCAGGTCACCGCTGCTCCCTCCCCGCTGGAGCGGCAGCGGCGGCAGCTGGTGCTGCTGGTGCTGCTGGTGCAACGCAGGCGGCGCGCCGGGCATGGGCGCCACAGCCTGTGTGTGCGGAGAGTGTGGGGGAGTGTTGGCATGTGGTAAATTCAACAGTCCGTCGCAGGTGTGTGTGTGCGCGCATGTGCGTGTGTGCGTGTGGAGCAGCAGCGGCGGCAGCTGGTGCTGCTGGTGCTGCTGGTGCTGCTGCTGCTGCTGCTGGTTCTGCTGGTGCTGGTGCGACGCAGGTGGGGGCGCCACGGCCTGTGTGGAGAGTGTGGGGGAGTGTTGGCGTGTGGTCGATTTTACAGTCCGTGGCGTGTGTGCGTGCGCGCATGTGCGTGTGTGAGTGGAGCGGCAGCGGCGGCAGCTGGTGCTGCTGGTGCTGCTGGTGCTGCTGTATGTGCGCATGTGCGTGTGTGTGTGTGTGTGTGTGGAGCGGCAGCGGCGGCAACTGGTGCTGCTGGTGCTGCTGGTGCTGCTGGTGCTGGTGCAACGCAGGCGAGGGTGCCACGGCCTGTGTGTGTGAAGAGTAAAGGGCGTGTTGGCGTGGTCGATTTACCAGTCCGTGTGTGTGTGCGCGCATGTGCGTGTGTGTGTGGAGCGGCAGCGGCAGCTGCTGGTGCTGCTGGTGCTGCTGGTGCGACGCAGGCGGCGCGCTGGGCGGGGGCGCCACGGCCTGTGTGTGTGGAGCGTGGGGGGGAGTGTTGGTGTATGGTCGATTTTGATGTCCGTCGCAGGTGTGAGCGTGCGCGCATGTGCGTGCGTGTGTGTGGAGCAGCAGCTGGTGCTGCTGGTGCTGCTGGTGCTGGTGCGAAGCGGGCGGCGCGCCTGGCGGGAGAGCCACAGCCTGTGCGTGTGGAGAGTATGGGGGAGTGTTGGCGTGTGGTCGATTTCGCAGTCGGTTGCGTGTGTGCGTGCGTGTGTGTGTGGGGGTGGGTGGGTGGGTGGGTGTGTATGGGTGTGGGTATAGGAAGGGGGGTGGAGAGCTCCCGCGGGTGGTCGTGCACTCGAGCGACGTAAACGGGTGCGTTGTCATGCACACACACACGCACGCACGCACACACACACACACACACACACACACACACACGCGCGCACACGCACGTGAATGCGCCAACACAGCGTCCAATGGACTGTGAAATCGACCACACACACGCACACACACACACACACACACGCGCGCACGCACACACACGCGCACACTCATAAACGCCCACCGTGGGGGTGGGTGGCAGTGGCGTCGGATGCGGCTGTGGCGGTGCAGACGCCAGGAGCGGCCACCCATGCACACACAGAGAGAGAGAGAGATATCGTTACAGAGAACTCTGCACGGCAGACCTAGATAGGCTGTTTCTGGTCATCATTGAGGAGATTCCATTTGGAGGCGGGTGACCAACCGTGCGCCAACAAGAGGGTGAATAACCTCATTCAAAAAGCAGTGGGGGAAAGGGGCAAATGCGGGTCACTGACGGCTGTGTTCGTCACTCCGCTTCAACTGAGTTTAAACTAGGTCTCGGCAGATTTACCTCCACAGTTGTGGAAATCTCGCTAAGAGGATCCACTCGGGTGTGACTCGCTTGGACAAGAGGTCCATGAACTCGGGGTGCTTGGAGATGTCGCGTTTGAAGTTGGAAAAGTGGGTGTTTGCGAGGAACGGAACTTGACGGAGTGGGCGAAAAAGTCGCCGGCGCTGAGCCGGTAAGATGTGATGGCGCCGCCGGCATAGAGTGAAGTCATGTCCGGTCGGCGGTACGCGAAAAGGCGGCAGTGGGGGGGTATATGATGTCGGGAGGGGGTGGTGGGGGAGAAGGGACGGGCGGGTGTGTGGAGATGGAGGGGCGGGGGGACGGGGGAAGTGGGAGGCGGCGGATGAGGGAGCCGATGAACGTAGCACGGTGCTTGTTGATCGTGTCGATGATGGGGAACGTACAAGGGGGGGAGGCATGCATCGTGGTGGTGGAGGCGTGCTCTATGGTGTGAGGAGGGATGCCCTTGATGAGGCGGAGGAAGCGGTTGTGGGTTACTTCAAGTCGGTGGATGTGGGCCTTGTTCAACGTCCATGTCTGGCAGCCATACAGTAGGCAGAGATCACAAAGGCGTTGTAGAGGTGGATCTTGGTAGTGGGAGAGATTGAGTTGGAGTTCCAGAACCGGGGAGTGAGACGGTTGAAGGCGTACCAGGCACTTCCGATCCGGCCTGAGATCTCTGAGTCGAGGATGTCGGAATCAGACGTGTTGGGAGCGTCATCAGAAGGGGCGGCGGGGGAGGACAGAATACTTCCCAGGTATGTGAACTTGGAGGTGGAGTGGACCAGGTGGGGGGTAGATGAGGAGTTGGAGGGGATGGTGATAGGGGCGGAGGGGACGGTGTGGGCAGAAGGGTGGCCGAGGGATTGTGCCACGGTTTTGTCGTAGTTGATCGAAAGGGCCAGGTCTGAACAGATGCGGTCGAGGAGGGTGAGCATGGTGCGGAGGTCGTCCTCGGAGGGGGCCAGCAGGGCGATGTCGTCGGCGTAGAGAAGGAGGGGGAGGATGGTGGTCAAAAAGTCCTTGCGGGACTCAGGGGTGTACAGTTTTCCGTCGATCATGTAGCCAATTGGAATGCCAGCGTTGGGGAGCTGGGCAATCAGGGACCGGACAACTGTGTCGATGTAGACATTGAAGAGGAGGGGGGAGAGGGGGCAGCCTTGCTTGACGCCAGCTTAGAGAGGGAAAGGGGCGGAGTATGCACCGTTGACTCGGGCTCTGGCGGTGGCAACAGAGTAGAGGCTTTCGATGCGTGCAAGGAGGGCAGGGTGCGCGCCGCGGTGGAAGAGGGTTTTCCAAAGGGCGGCGTGATTGACACTGTCGAACGCCTTGGACAGGTCGACGTAAGCCACATGGAGGGGGCGTGGGCGCGGTGTGACTCCTCTTGGAGGCGTCGTAGGGTGAAGATGGCATCGGAGGTGCCACGGCCCGGACGGAAGCCAAACTGGGAAGTGTGAAGGGTGGGCTCCAGCTGGAGCTTGAGGCGGTTGAGGAGGATGTGAGTGTAGACCTTGCCAGCGACGGGCAGGAGGGAGATGCCGCGGTTGGACTTGCTGCGCGTGGGTGGGCCCGAGGATGCGCCCTTGTAGAGGGGGCAGATGTCTGCTTGGTTCCACGCGGTGGGGATGGAGGTGGTGTTCCAACAGGTAAGGATGATCTGGTGGAGGGCGGTTGCGGATGCGGTGCCGCCGTGTTTGAGGAGGGGGGAGGTGATGTCGTCAGAGCCGGGGGCAGAGTTCCTGAGGGATTTGATCGCGGAGACCACCTCGCTCAGAGAGGGAGGGGAGGCAAGGGGAGGAGGAAGAGGGGGAGAAGGGGGAGGGCGGGCGAAAGTGGAGGAGGAGGAG